>ML976016.1:5353-212995 GCA_010015635.1 Clathrospora elynae
GCCGGAGAGGGGTTCTTATCCCATCCGGTCCTTCCTGGAATCGCAGCCAAGTAGCCATGATGGAAGCCGGCTTACAGCCGAGCTCCATCGAAGCTACTTGCAGTTCTATCATGATATCCCAGCTCCATTGCGGTTCCCTGCCCAAGGCGGGGGAACACGCATCCGGTCGTAGCCAGCCTTTGGCTATTCCCACACATACATACATACATACAAAATCTCACGATAATAGCTATTGTGGGTGGCTCTACAGCCTCATTTCTGATAGGTGGTTGGGCCAGCTGGGTGGCTCGATGCGCGTCGTGGCTCGCTACGCGGCCCAACTCGGTAAGGACGTTCTGTCCTTGATGTGTTGTGGTTTGCTGTTGCTTATCTTTGAGATGCATAATGTACACATGTACACCGCCACTTCCGTGTGGGCCTCATGAAAGATAGTCATGGTAGAACAACACAAAGCAGAACACAACGGATAGACAGACAGATCACGATCAGACAACTAAATACGATTCACTTTTGCTCTCATGCTCGATCACACTGCACCTCGACAGATTTGGTCAAGAAATGGTAAAGATAGTACTATGTTGAGTTACTTGTTCACATGTTGAGCGGATGGTTGGGTGTGGGGCTGCTTACGCAACTGGACTCGAATTATTGCCGGATCTGGTGACGCCCTTAACTAGATGACAAATGACTGTTGGGATTGTGTTAGGTAATACAGTCAAGGGTGTGATGCAAACATATATCAAGAGCTTCATCACCTATCTCTCAAACTTCGCAACCAAGCTTCTACAACCGCAATAATGGCATCCTCAGGTGTCGTTTTGTACGATCTGCCCAGCAAGCAGGGCACCACATGGTCGTTGAACCCATTGAAAAGCTTGTGCACCACGCCGTTCAACATTGCCGGACTAACCTCAACCAGCGCGCATGATCCTCAACTACAAGAAGATCGATTATACGACCGAGTGGGTTGAGTACCCCGACCTCGCCCCAACGTTCAAAACCCTGTACGTCTGAACACGATACGACACCTCCATACCCTACCAACCATAATACTGGCTCCTAACACACCGACAGCGGCATCCCCCCAAACCCTAAAGACGCCCCGGGTTACTACGCCGACTACTCCAGCCCCGCAATCAAGTACCCCGATGGCACCTACCAAATGGACTCATGGCCTATTGCGCACGAGCTCGAGAAGCGCTACCCAAATCCGTCACTGCATCTCGACGACCCCATCGTCCTCAAGATCCGCGACCACATCTCTAACATGGTGGGACCGATTGTTCCGCACGTCATCCCCAGAATCGCACTCCTGCTTAATAAATCGTCGGCAGATTACTTCTACGAGACGCGCAAAGAGCATTTTGGCAAATCATTGCAGGATGTTGAAAAGGACGCCCCAGCGGATGCGTGGGAGAAGGCCGAGGGCCCGGCGAGGGAGACTGGGGATTTGCTGAGGAAGCACGGGGGACCGTTTTTCCTAGGGGAAACTAGTAAGTGCTAATTTCTGCCGCAGAAAAATGAGAGACTAGGGCTAATTGGGAAGCAGTCTCGTATGCCGACTTCATCTTCGTGGCGATGCTGCATTTTTTGGGCCGCGCGAACCCGGATGCGTTTAAGAGGTTTATGGCGCTTGATGATACGTTTCCAAGGGTTTATGAGGCGAGCAAGCAGTGGCTGGAGAAGGACGACTAAGTCGCTTACTGCTCGATGCGGAAGATGTGTTGTGCAGATTCCTGGTGTTTGCCTCTACGTCTAGGATGATCTGTGAAGCAAGCAACAGTTCAAGAGACAGGGCCAGAGTAGTCTCTAAATCCTTGGTCCGGCAGTCTTCCCAAGTGTTACATCTGTAGCTAAATGTCAATAACATCCAAGCACGCAACTCGAACATCATCATCCACCATGCTTGACCGTAGTATTTCTAATAATCCGCACAGCCCCTTCCAACCCCTCTTAATCTTCTTAAACTCTACACCTCAATCGCTTCCTAAGCTTAAACCACTCAGCCACAAATACCTATTGCTCGTTTCCCTGGATAACTTCTGACTCCCCTTCCCCTCCTAGAAAATGGCTCCGTTAAATCCATACACACTCATGTTATCAAGCGCATTGTCTGCATCGTCCGCGGCCGGTACTGTAGTGCGCACCTGGAGGGGAAGTAAGCTGCATCTTTACCCTGTTTGCTCACACACACACCTTGCAGATCACAGCATCGTAGCGCGATTCGGCGATATTAGAGCGGCCTTTTAGGACGTTGAGTAGGTAGGCGAGGTAAAGCTAGGGGGGAGGGAGGGAAGAGGATAGCGTGGAGGCGCAAATTTGGGCAAAAGTATGAGGAGAAGTAATTCTTGTTTGTTTTGGGTGCATGTGGTGTCCGCTCATCACCATCCTTATTCCACCATCTTCATCACCTAGATCATTCGATATCCCTCCTTACAGCAAATTCTCCTCATCCACCCTCTCCCCCCTTCGTGCGGCAAGATACACCCGCCCACTCTCATACGCTCCCAAATACAACCCCGCACCAATAAACGTCCACACACCCCTTAATGCACCACCTCTCCACAGCCCCTGCACTCCCTTCTCTCGATAAATCTGTTTGCCGATTTGCCAGCCACTCTTTCGACCCCTCTTCGCCTGGTTGACTAACAGTCCTGCGCTCTTCACCGACTCCACCGATTTTCCGAGGGCATCTACCAGTCCGTCCGGCTTTAATTTCGTTTGATTTTGCGAGGTCAAAGGCGAGTCCACGGCCGCCAACATAATGCGCGTTTTAACAACATCAATCGGCGTCGTTATTACCGCGGCGACGGCGCCCGCAGACCCCGCACTCAGCGCTGTAATCCAGCCACTCTCCACTATAGTGCCTGTCGTCAAGCCTTTGCGGTCGCGGTACTCCCTAATCCCTAGTTTGAGTCGTTCAAACATGGGAAACTGCATAGCCGTAAACGGTAAATTTCTCCCGGCCAGCGCCGTATAGCCTCGCCATAGCGCTAGCGGGTTCGAGCGAAACTTGGCGAGGGTTTGGAGTGTGGCGTTGGGGGAACTAGAAGCGGAGGAGACCATTTGCGCGTTTTGCTTGATGACCTCTGCGGGTGTGAGAATGGCGCAGGATACTAGCTCTGCGAGGGAAGAAGCGCTCGCATGGACGACTGCGATGGGGAGAACGCCATGAGGGGATGAAGTTGTTGTATTCAAACTTGTGAACAGCGATTTTGTGTGCTCGTAGGTTGTGAAGAAAGCTCCTGCTGGGTGATGTCAGGCTTTCATGTTCATGAATGGAGAAGATAGAGAAGATTGCACTGTACATGAAGGCAGCGTCGCTATTATCACACTTCCGAGGCCCTGATACACGCCACGAAATAACGCAGGATTTGGCTTCCCCGTCTGCACATTTGTGTAGAATTTTGCATAGTCTGGAGATTGGATTCTTGTTTTGATGGTATCGAGAGGGTATACTAGCAGGTCAACTGTGAATGCTGCGATTGCGCCGGCCTGTGGAGGTGTCAGTAATCATGTTTCGCGATTAAAAGTTTCGTCCAAACTTCACTGTTAGACGTACAATTAGGATGTCGGAGTCGGTGTTACCAGACATGGAGAATACCGGTGAGAAGCACGAGGGTACCTAGCCAGGCGATGTTTTCTTGAGGCCCTGAGCGCGGATCTGCAGGGTCCAACAAGTACGTCATCGACTGTCTCTGGCGCTAACACGACTCTACGTGTAAGGATAATTCACACTAAAGTCGCCGTTCTCTTGGTAACGCACGTTGTCGTGTATGATGTTGGTATTACCGTAACATATGACTTGAAGCGAACAGTATTTTGTGCAAAGACTCACTGAAGCTTCGTTTGCCATAGTAATTGAGGGTCGCGCTTCGCAGTACAAAAACGAGTGCCCGCGCCCAAGCCCTAAGAAAAAGTAACTGGGTGCTCTCTATAAGATGGGTTATCACTAATCTTCTATTGTGGTTGCCCACGGTGTATTCGGTTGTCATTGTCAAATGCCTTAAAAGGCGGAGATGTCTGTGCCACATTCGAGCTCTCCAAAATGAGAAGTCAGATATCATTCATATAATGGTATCATATACCGTACTGAACTCCCCCTTAAATGCCATGAACGTCTCCAGATGCGTGACATGCATCCCCCATAGCCCCGGCTTTCCCACCCAAGCCGATCTACAAGTACTCCTTCTTCCGGCCCGTCCTTGTGTACTGGTTGAGATGCCACTCCACATCGCCCTCCTTGTTGTCTAGTGTGCCAGCCCTTATCTCGAACAGTCGCATGCTCATTCGCGGTCCTACTTCTGCGAGCTCGACGGATTGGTAGCCGGTCTTGACGAAGACGTGGTGGCGGACTTCGATGGTGTCTTCTATGTTTTTGAAACTATGAGGTATTAGGACCGTGTAAGATGGGCTACAGGAGTCGGTAGAGCTAGACATACGTGACAACACGGCTCCCAATCTTCGCGTTCGCCTCCCGCGGTGGGAAGAGATGTTTGAGGACCTAACGAATTAGCTGCTGTCTCCAGTGTGACCTTTGCCAAGACATACCTGCACAATTCTCAGTCCCAGTTTTGAGCTGAATCCCTCGAAGATCAGGCTGGTTCACAAGTAAGCATTTTGTGTATTCAGAGTTCGGGTATTGGGCTGCTCACTGAGGATAGCTCTCCGAGACGGTACCCCGAGTCGCATGTGGTATGTCCATCCTGAGTACCACATTGTGCAGCGAGAAACTCGCAGTAGGTCCATGAGGAAAGTGGCTTCATATCATCAGCTTGGGATCACTTGGGTGCGTCTGTAGACTAGCGGTACATGCTCGCAGCCGCTTGGACAGCGCAGTCAAAGCTATGGACACTTACCTAACAGTCAATGCTGTAGGCCTTCCACGATGCTCGTGTAGCAACACAATATCCGTCAATCCACTCGCCTTCGCACTCTCCACCAAATTACCTAGCACAAGACTTCCGCGATTCAACCGCACAGCCGTAGGCAACAGTAGGCGAATTTCCTTCGCGAATGTTCCAAGCCGTGAACTCGGATCTCTCGAGGTCGTTACAAGGATCCTTGGGTCTACGACTCCGCTAAGTTGCGCGTATTCATCGTCGAGTGCGGCCTCGTCTTCGGCCGTCCGATCGGTACGCGTTTCGTCATACTTGTAGTCTTCCCGAAGGTTCGTGTCGTCGGCGATATCGCGATCTAGAGGCTTTCCAGAAGAGAGGGAGGCCTTGAGTGCTGCGCGCTTTGACGCGAGCTCTGCGGATTGGAGGGTGAGGGCTCTGCGGTAGATGTAGTCGCGACGCTCGCGGGCCTGTTTGCGAATCATCTTGATAAAGATGTGTTGAGATGTTGGGAGCGTGCCGTGGTATTTCGTGGAGCGATGTGCTGTATGGTGGGCGCAGATGTTGAGTTGCCGGAGCTGGTGTGGAGAAGTGCGCAGTTCGCGATAATTTTCCGCACGGGCCATCTTGATCGTAGGGCTGAGCCCCACCAATGCCAGCGCCTCGGACCCCCGACTTCATCGACCATCACTTTGGACATCCTGAATATCCTCACCACAGTTAACATAAAAAGAGAGCAAGCACATAGTAAGTGGTAGATACATCTGGAGTACTTTTAGATTCCGTTGAGACGCTAATAGTACCGCGAAGTCATCCAGGAGGAGATTAAGCGACGCAGTTGGTCACGCAGAGGATAAGAACAGTACTGGAGATGTACTTTTGTGTTTAGGTTGCCATTTGCATAGTATCCGGTCATAGATATCTTCGCACTACCGCCACTTAGCTCTTCAATCCATCCCCCATCAAAATCAGAGCCGACGACAGCACAACTTAGACGCCGATGCAAGCATAGCCCCACTTATACATGTCACCAAACTCCCCATTCTTCTCTCCGGTAATCGTTATAGACGAAATGGCGCTGCTTCGCGGTCAGTAAGTAGTTCTCTCACAGAAAGGCCTAGAGGCCTTTGCAGCACTTTTATACTCAAAAGGATTTCTAATAGTGCCGCAAAGGTCTTCCAGAGTACTCACCCCTAGATTGTGCACTGGCAGCAATAGGAGACGTAGTAGCAAACACGATGTTGGCGGATTTGGCGATGTGCCAACACATGTAGAACGCAGCCCAGTTATCGCCGAACTCGCCATCAGCGGGCCCCTTCCACTCGCCGATAACAGGACCAACCCCACGACTCGACTCCTCGAAGAACTTGCACACATAATTCTCCTCGACATGGTAAGTAATAGGTCGGACGAAGTAGTCGTTCTCCTTGTCGAAGGTGATGACGCGGATGTCAGGTATGCCGGTTTCCTGGAGCGGGTAGACGGTGCCGTTGCGGAGAGTGACGTGGCCGACCTCCCTGTGGAGATATGAGCCAGGAGGATGTCTTTAGTAGCCATGGAGCACTTCGCAACACTTTCAGACGCCACTGAACAGCTGAAAATGCTGTGAAGTACTCCGCGACTACCCCATACATTTAGATGACTTACAGCAAGGGCTCGGTGGGCTGGATAGGTGAGGCGAGTACGGGAGTGACCGCGGCGAGGGAGCCGGTGATAAGCATGGAGAAGTGCATTGTTGCTGCTTGGATGATGTTTGTTGAAGGTGAGTGGAGGGATTGTCAACTTCAACGGTTATCGCGGTCTAATAATCGGTTGTCTTGGCGTTGACTGTTTGTATGCAGGGTCCTTGGCCCTGCATGGCTTGTATAAAGGTTCACTGGGGGAGTTACCCTAATGCGCCCCGCTAGCTATTAAACATATGAACGTCATCGATTAAATCAACGCCAGAGAGGGCAAAATCGCAGCGAGCTCCTCCAGGCACCCCTTTTGCCTCAGTTCCAGTGGTGGAAACACACAAAGAGAATGGCTGGTCATTCACAGCTACCATGAGGTTTTGAAGATGATAATGCCGAGCTCTCTGCGGCAGCAATGTCAAAGAAATGAATCTTGGGCTTAAGGCTGTGGTTGTAGCCACGGTCGAGGATGTGAAGAAGGAGTTCAGTGAGGATATGGGGGTTAGCTGGTGGTGGCGGTGGTCTTGTCTACAGGAGAGTGAGAAGATGTGAACATGGAGAGTGAGAAAGAACTTTCAGTAAACGAAATAGTCAACCGGAGTCGATGACAGCGTATGTGCGCTTAGCTGCTATAAAATTTATATTATTAGGAGTGCTTTCGTAGCGGGATAGAACGATATATACTTTACGGCTAAACGAGATAGTAGAGGTGGTACCTAGAATTAAGATGTGGATGGAGTCTTTGATTGTACAAGGTTGCCGGGAATGTGGCACCTAAAATTGAGGCTAGGGAATGTTACACTGATTGGTACTACTGTGGTTTGAAATCTCCGGGCTTACAGTGGCTATAGACCAGCCAGGTTAACTTAAACGCCGTATACTGAAGACAGACAAGCTATATGCGTGTCTTAGTTGCCGTCTTCAACCTCTACAGTTTACCCTGGCGACTCTAGATCCTAAAGCACCCAACATGCGTGGGCGTCATCTTCCACTCCCTCTGCTCGCGCGTGATAAGTCCCGCACAGCTGTCAATACTGGCGACCCACTCGTCGTCGTCGCCGTTGTTGCAAGCGCCCGCGTCACTCGCCCTATATTCAGTCAGTCAGTCAGTCAGTACACACTCCCTTCCCCTCCTTTACCTCACCTCTCACTGTTCTAAGAATCCGCTTACCGTCAAAGTCCAGACCAGCAGTTAAACACATTAATAGCAGTAACAGCCTCTTGATTCCTGATCGGCGCGCATCCGTTGTCATTGGTGTGAAAGACCTGGCTGACGGTGTTGCCGATCATAAATTCGGCGCAGACTGTTCGTTCATGCGTCTTTCAGTCATCGGAATCGAATATGAAGATGCCGACGGCCCTGGCAGAGGTGGTGGAGAAGTCTCGTGGGTGGGTGGCAGGAACGGAAGGAGCAGCGCCCGGAACGGCAATCGCGAGGAGCGCGATGAAGAGGAATTTGAGTAGCTTCATGGTTGGAGTTTGATCTATTTGATCCAGAAGTAATGGGGTTGGGTGATGTTCTGATGTTGAGGTTCGCTGCAGTTGAGTGAGCGGTGGTTGAAGGAAAAGGGAAAGGTCGTAAGCCTTCTTTTATGACAGGAAGTTTCCGCCAAGAGCACGTCACGAGTATAATCTAGGCAATGCAACTGCGGAGTGAATGACACAGGAAAATAGCGAGTCGATGTGTTGGAAAAACGGGTGAAAGGCGCGTTCAAGATTCTGAGTCGCTGGAGCGGGGAAGCAATAAACGCGTTGGGAGCAGCTCCAGTATCCTCTTTTTGTACAGCGATTATGCTTCTTCGAGTACTATTGCATATGTGCATTTATCGCCAGCTCATCAATCATGCTCGTTTGCGGCGTGGCAGTTTACTCGTTTGGTGGAGATCGATCCCACTTGCCTGGCTCAGGAAGCGGAAGTAAGGGGCCCCCGCTCGTATGCAGTGTGCAATCTGCAGCGCACATTATGAATCCGGGAAGACGCGAAGCATGCCCTTCAGATTTCAATTAGCAGGGTGAACTGATGGGAAATCGGGCCTGGATGTGAGATATCTCATCAGAAGACTAGACATGATAAGTACTCTGTTCCCAATAGATTCGCCTACCTAGGAATCGTCACATAGCTCCTGTACAGTCTCTACAGTTATCCAATATATTCTATCATACCGCTTTACCGCCAACCTTCCGTACCATACACCCGTGCCAATCCTTCCCCTCACCACCCCAAGGCACTCTATCCCACTCGATACTCTTCACCAATCTGAATCCTCTCTTCTCGTAAATCGGCCGGCCCGTAGCCGAAGCATCTAAATACGATACTAAGCCTTCCTGGTCAGCTTTCTTCATTCCCCAGTCTAGCAATAGCCTCGCGGCGCCCCGTCCTTGATGCTCTGGGTACGTAGCAAGAGTGTTGAGCATGAGGAATTGTGAATCGGTACCCATGATCTCTTCGCGTGCGGCACCAAAGGGAGCGAAGAGTGAGCCCAGTGCATCTAAACGTAACTCCGGTGGCATGAAGCCTGGTTTGTCGTTTACTTTCTCTGTTGGAACGGCAGGCTCATTGCTCTCTTCTTCCTCTTTCTTAACGTTATGCATACTCCACACCGAGATCGCAATCGTCTTCCCTCCATTTTCTGATGGGTCGTCGTCGCTTGGCTTCAAGTCCGTGTCGACGACTTTCCAGTACCATGTATTCGGTTTCTGGAACTCGCGCTTGCGGTCTTCGGCTACGCCGCGGATGGAGGATTCGCTGATGGGTCCCGTGTGCAGCAGGTCGTGTGTAGGGCCGTAGTAGGCGAGTGCGCGGATTCGAGTCCAGGACAGCGTGTCTGCAGGAGTCATTGGGCGTAGTTCGAGGGGCATAGTGATTTCGTCTGATACGAGCAGTTGGAAAGAAAGAGATATGTGGGTGACTAGTTTCGATCGAAGAATGTACGATCCCGAGAGACGGGCTAAATACGACTGTTGACAGAGAAAAGTGAACTCTACGTCTGGTACCTTGACTGAATGGCATATACTGTGTGTATCTATGGAAATAATGTGAGTCAGACCATCAATACGAGTCGAAGGATCCCACAAGTACGCGGCTTCGAGGCGGAAGTGGATAAACTGTTGGAGCAAAGCCTTTCTACCTGCCGGTTTGGGAAGCAGCGCTGATAGGATGCGTCGATCAGCATCATAGATCGGCCCAAGGCATACTCGTTGGACATGCGATAAGATGGAGTGTATTGCAGGATCCGAGAAGGCTGAGGTGCCTCGCCCCCACCAAGAACTCGCCCAAACATGAGCTATTTCTCCACACAGAGACTTGAGAAAAGATTCACATTTTTTATCCGTCTTCCATCGTGGTCCTGTTTCCAATCCATTTCTAATCAATCTTCTCATGATTCATTGACGGCTATCGCGACGCTTTCAGTCACACCCCGCCATTAATGATCACAGTACCCGGAACATCCCCCACAACAATGTGAGTAGCCTCAGCAATTCCTCTGATTTGCTTCTTCATAAACGCTGGATCAAGTCGCGAATTGGAATTCTCCTGCCGTAGAAATGCCAGTTTTGATAAGCTTGCCGAAACAGATGGGGATGCCGAGTTTCAAGCATGGTTGTCAAAGCTCGTCAATGCAAAACAAGACGTCGTCGCCTTCGTCACTCGTCAACTCGAAAGCGACACAGCCGGGGAGCTTGACAGCTACCTCAAAGGATCATTCAACCTCGACCTCGTTGTTAAACTCGGCGATGGGGGGAAAGCCGTGATTCGTTTCCCAAAGCCAGGACACACCGCTACCAGTTTCCGGGAGAAAAAGGTCAGGAACGAAGCCTGCTTCCTGCACTATGTGCGAGATAAGACAACCATTTCTGTGCCCTATATGTTGAGATGGGGGATGACCCAAGATACTCTGTGTCAGCTCGGTCCATTTATGATTATGGAGTATATCCACGGAACTACGCTCTCGAATCTCCTGAAGAAACCAACAGAGACCGATCAAGACGAAGTGATACTCGCAACCGACGTAGAGAATGCAAAACTAGACTATGTCTATGAGAGAGTATCAGACTACATGCTTCAGCTATCGTAGTTGGATTTTCCCGCCATTGGGGTCAAAAGCAAGAACCCCTGGAACGAGTGGACGGCCAACGAACGACCCTTAAGCTACGACATGAACGAGCTGGCGTCTGTCGTATCAACCTACCCAACAAGCAGCTTCCCTACCGCCCCCTTCACATCCGTAAAGGCCTTTCTCCACTACCTCGCTGACTAGTTTTGGCTAACTTGCATAGGTGGTCAGGACAAGGCTACTTCAAGCACCTGTAGACAACGGTACTCCGCGGTATACTGGTCTCTGGCAGTTTTTCCGTATGATTGGGAAACACGAAGGGATGACAGGGCTGTCTGGTGGCTTGACTCCACACATAGCGCGCTTTATACCGTCGGTTGTGATCACTTTAGGGTCCATGAGTTTGTGTTGAGGTATTTCAAGTAATAATCGGCTAGAAGGATTTCTGACGGGCTTTCAAATCTTCACTCAATCACCGGATGCACAAGATGTTCCTGGAATGATATGTATTGGCACATGCACTATTTGCTCGCTCATCTCTATCAAACGCAAGTGGATCTCGTCTCGTTTCGTCATGTCATAGTAAGTATCGTGCACGCACGCCACGCCTCTCTTATACGATGATGTATACGAGAATCTTCCATCATCTTCCTTCCTGTTTTCCAACTCGTATACCAAACTTCAGTCCATCTGCGCGCTGCCCACCCCGCAAATCCACAGCCATCATCGAGCTCTCTAACCAAATAACGCCAGCACCAGAGGCCTACGGTATTGTACCACTCATCCCCGGGTGCTCAAACAGCTCAGCTGCCCCTGATCTCTTCTCCGGTTCCCATGTAAGCATCGATTTTACAAAATAAATAAAAACCCCCTTTGTCTGAAAGCGGCGGTACAACAGTTCCTCATGCACCCTCCCATCATCCTGCGGCCGTGTTAGCCCAGTTGAAAAGAATACAGAGATTGGACTGGATTAGATTAGAGTGGGAGCTTAGTGTCAAGCCAACACCTCTGGGGCGAGGTACAGCTCGGGCTGGATGAGCCCCGTGTGCTATGCGCCGATTCGCGCTTCTCCAATGTCACACAGGGCGGGTTGGATAGACCGAGCGTACGGGTACCGTAAATGGTGCGGTCTTGGTCGATACCTTTTGTCGGGGAGGAATTTCTGCTTCTAGTTTTTCGAGATCTTCGAGGATAGATTCATTGGCTACGGTAATCATAATTTTAGATGGGTTGAGGTCTAGTTTCCATCAGCGGAGTAAGGTCCTGGATCGTGGTGGGCTTACTTACCTGGATTTACGGCGTTTGCTTCGTCATGCAGGAACGAGAGAGCGTGCAGTAGATTTGATAGCGTCCATTCCAGCAGCGATTCATTCAGTTTATGTGGCTGATTCATGTACTGTAGCTGTCGAATGGTCATGTGCATCGGGGGGTGAACCAGACACAAGTGTTGACCGGTAGGGCCGGCGATGTCGAATGAACTCCATAAACCACGGATGAAAAATCGGCCATGATGCTGAGACTTGAGTGGACTGACATGCACGTAGAGCTATAATTCTCGATGAACGCGCGCTGACTTGTCAGCGTCTCGCGTGCATACTTTGACAACGACAAAGCCGGCATCTCTTTCCTTGCAAAATTAACTCAGATGAAGCAAGTAGACAGAAGGGACAATGTACCTGACATCGCGAAAAATTCAGACTATAGAGAGTGCACCGTATCCAAGCTTTCCAAGTACCTTGTAGCTGGAGTCGAGCACCTGTCCGATACGAACAGGGTAGAATTGGTCAGCGCTGTACCAGGGAGACTTTCTTCCTCGAAAGGCTGGCTAGGGTTTTTTCTTGCCGTGTGTAAATGCGTGAGTTGAGTTCTAGAGAAGCGTAGTAGGGCATCTCAGGGACAGTTTCGACGAGCGAGTTTGAACATATTGGAGGGAGGGAGGACTGTTGGCTGCGATGCTTCGAGCTGGCGCTTAAACGGTGACATGCATGGGCGCTTATGGGGGAACTTGGGCCCGATGTGCAGCGTTTGTCCGAGCAGAATGATAGGAGAGTTGGCACGTGGGTATGTACGCGAGAAATAGTACTGGACAGGTGTACTGAACATGAGCGTTGTTTCAGGGCCACAGTGCTCTATATATATCCTTGAAAAAGCCCAAAGTGTGATGCGGTGCGTGTGAGATTCACCACAACCATGCTAATGAAGAGTGCTTGCTATCGTACACACCTCCACATCACCCTTCTCTCTCTCTCACTCCCTCCCTCACCCCCTCTCTACCTAAACTTTCCCAAAACAGGTCTCCCTCTTGCCGCAAGCGCAACCCACCCCCCAATCAAGCATAACCCCCCCAACGGCGTGACGGGCCCCAGAAACTTGAACCTCCCAGGATCCAACACAAGTAGATAAATACTCCCAGAGAACATCGTCATCCCCGCCGTGAAAAGGCCCATGGCCAATGTATTCTGGGGTGCAACAACAGCGGTAAAGGTCAGGACTGCTGAGTGTATGAGCTGTTGGAGAGCATCAGCGACTGTTATATATACAGTCCGTCGAACCTCTCTGAAGGGTTGAGTTGTGCAATTGAAGAAAAGGAATGGAGAACAAGCTGAAAGAAAAAGCTACATACCTGATACTGTGCCGCAGTCCCCCAATTCGCAATCCTCGCCGGATCAGCAATACGCTGCTTCAACCCATGTGCTCCAAATGCGCCCAGCACAACGCTCGAAGCGCCAAAGAGGGTGCCTATTGTCCAGAAAGGAGGCATTTTTATGCGTCTGTCTTTCTCTCCCTCTTTGATTCGAATTCGCGGTTTGCTTTACGCCAGGTATAAGAAAGGGTATGTATATGAGGGGGTGTACGGTTTGAAGTTTGTGGATGCAAGTGGATGGTAAGCTTCGAAAGTTAGCCGCGGCTTTTGCGGAGTTTCTCGGGGGTGCCGAAATGTGGGCATGATTGGGTCTGTGCGCACATATATAAGTTTAGGAGCTGGAGCGAAACGAAACGAAAGACGCTTAAAAGAAAAGCAGCTGCGAGTACCCTCCAGGCAACTATTATTTATCGATTTTGTAATGTGGTATAGTGAACACATTGTATACTCCAAACGCCACAACGCCGCCCTCTGGTGTGTAGCTTGGTGCCTTGGTGCGCCAAATCTGCCGCTATGACCACCGATGCCGCGTCTTGCCCTGTAATCCAGACCTCAATCGATCTCAATAACCTCTCCACGGGCCTGTTCCCTCTGCTGCTGCGTCCTCAGTACGCCCGTTATCGCTTTCTGCTTCCCCTTCCCACCCCTCTTCGCCTTCTCCTCCTCTTCTGAAAGTAATGAGCCCTCGACGCGCAAGAACCCCTTGCCCCTCCCCTTGCCGTCGAACCTGCCATCAAAGTCCCGTATCCTAACAGTCAAGTCACCCTCCACCTTCTCATCTCCGTTCACCCACCAACCACCCTCATCCGACAACCGCCCATCCCAGCCCTTCTTCAACTTGCCGGTTTCCTGGCTATGCCATGACCAGTCTGCTGGGAGATATTCCTTGAGGATGCTGACGGGGAAGGTGTTGAGATGCGCGAGCGTAATGTGTGTCTTTGATTGGTGCGTGATGCGGCCTTGGAGGTATGCGTTGCGAGCCGGACGCCAGACGAGCAGAGAGGCCGTGGCCCAGAGGAACGGCGCAAAGTATTCGTCGACGTGTTTTAGCAGTAACGGCTCCACGGGCGCGGAATTGTCGGCGTCGTCTTGTTGCTGTGACCGTGATCGCTTTCTTGATGACTTCGCCGCTTGCGCGCTTGGCGGTGGTTTATCGCTCAGCTGGACGTCTGAGTACTCGAGGACTATGCCTCTTGCTGGAGGGAAGTACGAGAGAAGGAGGGGCGAGAAGATCGAGGCGCATAGTGCTGGAAAGGGTTGGTTGAGTGACGCGGGCGAGAGGCTGACGTATTGCGAGATGCGTTCGATGTGGAAAAGAGAGTGCTCTTCACTTTGTGCTGGCGCCATTTTCGCAGGATGTGGAGTAGTACCCGGCGCGCAGTGCGGTTTGCGATCGCGCCGTCGGTCGCGGAGGTACCGAGCTCGAAAAAAAGGTTGGAGATGTCGGCGTTTGCAATCGAGTTGCCGATCGATAGGGCTCACGCCAAGATAAGCATTAGTCAGCATTCAGGTACAGCAACGAAAGATCACGTATGGTAGCAAGACATTTCGGATAGGCGGAGAGGGCAGCGTTGCAATGAACTGCCGATGCCAGAATAGTTTCCAATCTACAGGAGATGAACGCCAAAGCAAGACCTCCCACACCGCTACCAACGCCATTTCGTCATCTGAACACTCTATTGTTGACATACAAGGATGGGGTCCGTCAAGTCGATACTGCTCCCAAGTTTAACCCTTGACGGCGGCATCATCTCTTTCCCTTCATGGCCTCCTTCCGCTGAAACTTGGTGACTTCTCGCTGTAGAGCCTGCTTAATCTCGCCCTTCTTGAACTGCGACAAGTCGTAATAGTTGGGAGAAATATCCTGCGCATGATTAGTAACACGCTTGTAAAACCGGGAAGGAAATGTACATACCAGTAGCCACTCCGGCTTGACCGAGGTCACCGTTCGAATGTAGTTCTTCGTCGTCAGAACGAACTCATTGTAGATGACCCATTCGCTATCCTCCGAAAGTACTGTGCTAGGATGCAGCAAGACATTCTGCTCGTCCTTGACCGTGATGTAAGACTTGCCGTTACCGTCGCGCTTGGCGACCTGCATGAAGAAGCCAGCTACGAGCGCGCGCTGAATGTTCTCGTAGTACTTCTTGTCCTCAAACGGGGTCGACATGAGCTCGAGCTCCTCACGCTCCATTATGCGCTTGAGCTGAAGACGGACGTTGTCGGCTTGCTGCAGCGCTCGGTATGACAGGAAGTGGTCATGGCACCACTGCTTCGGGTTCGCTTGTGCCTCCTCGCTCTTGAATGCGTGGTAGACGTTGAGCATGGTAAGTTGATCGCCCTTGGGGTGCGCAAATAATTCTTTCATCTCGTCCGCCCGCTTGCGATTGGCTGCGGGTCGTACAAAGATCTGCGGTACAGATATCAGTGCAGTGAGCGACAGAATCTCGTTCGAGCAGTAGAACTCGGGCGATGTGATGAGCATGACTGCAAGCGCGGGATCGAGAGGGAACTGAGATGCAAGCCCGCCAAGAGTGGTCAGCTCGCCCTCGTCGTCCAGACACGCCAGGTAGTTGAGCTCCTCCAACGCACGCATGAGCGTCTCAGGCGCGGGCGGATCCATCAAATCGAAGTGTACCAGATCATCAACTCCCAGCTTCTTCAGCTCGAGGACTGTGCTCGCCAAGTTCGAACGCAGAATCTCGGGGTAGGTCTGCTCAATGAGCTCCTTCTTGAAAGCAGATTCGGTATACAGGCGGAAGCATTTGCCGGGCCGGGTACGACCAGCACGACCCGCGCGCTGCTGGGCGGAGGCTTTCGATATGGGCGATACCAAGAGAGACTCGACACGAATTCGGGGGTTGTAGACTTTTTGCTTGCTAAAACCGGGGTCCACGACATACACGATGCCGTCAATGGTCAGGGAGGTCTCGGCAATGTTGGTGGATACGATGACCTTGCGTCCCGGCCGGCCTCCATGAGTTGCTGGCGGAGGTGCGGGATTGAAGATCTTCTGCTGCTGTGCGGGCGGCAGCGTTCCGTATAGCGGGTATACCACAAGCGGTCCTGCTCCCCCCTCCCGACTGAGGTCCTGAGCTTCCAGATTTATCTTCCGGCACGCATCCTCGATCTCCTCCTCTCCAGTCAAGAACAGCAAGATGTCGCCCTCGGGCTCGGTGGCGTGGATCTGAAGCACGGTGCGCAGAGCAGCCTCGACGTAGTCTCGCTCGGGCGCGGGTGTGTAGAAGACCTCGACGGGGTGGGTGCGTCCGGGGACGGCGAGCAGCGGCGCGTTGTGGAAGTACTTCTGGAACTTGGTCGCATCGAGCGTCGCGCTCATGATGATGAGCTTCAGGTCCGGCCGCCGCAGGACCACCTCCTTCAGCAGGCCCATCAGGATATCCGTGGCCAGGGTCCGCTCGTGGGCCTCGTCGAGGATGATGGTGCTGTAGCGCGTGAGGTTGTGGTCGTTCATGGCCTCGCGCAGCAGCATGCCGTCCGTCATGTACTTCAGGATGGTGCTCGAGCTCGTCTTATCCTCGAAACGGATGCTGTAGCCCACCTCTGCGCCGAGCTCGACATCCATCTCCTCGGCCACACGCTGCGCCACCGACATGGCGGCGACTCGGCGCGGCTGCGTGCACGCCACCATCTGCCCGTTCTGCTGCGGCAGGTCGTCAAAAAGGACGAACTGCGGGATCTGCGTCGTCTTACCGGACCCGGTCTCCCCGACGAAGACGAGGATCTGCGACTCCTGGTAGAGCTTGAGGAACTCGTTGCGCTGCTGGTGCACGGGCAGGTCGCGCCTCGTCTTGAGGATGCTCAGGTACCGGCTGGACAGCGCGCGGCCGGTGAAGGCGTTGGTGGGCCCGTCCTCGGCAGCATTCGCCTGCTGCGTGGTGGTGGCATGGCGCCGGAAGCCCTGCAGTCCTCCGCCTCCGCTGCTGCTGTACTCGCTCTTGGAGGGCTTCTCGTCGTTCCAGTGTGCCAGGTACGGGTTGCTCGCAGCGGCCATCTTGCCGTCGCCGTTCGATTCCGTCTTCACGCGCTTGACGCGGGCGCTGTCTTCGTTTTCGTATTCGCGCTTCGTCATGGCAGTCATGGCTGGGGAGGAGCGTTTGCACGTGTGATGTTGCCTTCCAGAAAAAGTTATCCAATGCGCCGGCTAGCTCCACATGCTGCAAATCTTGGCGCGAACGACCACACGCACGCCGGCCAGGCACCGAAAGCATATCCACACGCATCATGTAGCAAACAGACTTCCCCCCCCCACCTTTGGTGGTATTTCTGCCCATTGTGCCCATTGTGCCCATTGCACATCTTGTCTCGCCGTGATCTAGCTCGACCTTCCCCTGTCACGCGCGTGCAGCATTGCTTTCGCGACTTTGCTGACCCCGCGGTGGTCCGCAACTACTTGAACCAACTTTTCTCTGCACAGCGCACTCCCTACGTTTTCTAGTCGACAGCCCTCCAGGCAAAAACTCACAGCATGAGTTACGCGGACGGTATGGACGACTCGGCGCCCGTCTTCTACATTGGCCAGCACGAGACAAAACGCGGTTTGGATGTGTCGACGGAGCTGCTCCAGCACGCCCAAGATCTCGGAGTAAGTGCGCTCGAAGCTATGCAGGGTCCGACATTAATATGATCTAGTATGACATGCTCACAAGCCCCATCACCAACGATCACTTCCAGACGCGCGTTCTGGCCCTTCTGGACTCGTACATCCAGAAGCTCTCAGAATCGCAGTCGCAACCGCTGCCCTTGATACCCGCACTGGACCACTTGGATACACCACTCGGTCCTAGTGATACCATTGGCCAGCTAGTGGCCTTTACCAGCTCGTGGATCGATCTGTCCTCGCCAGACCCAATCATCTCGCATCTCTCGCGCCAAGTCTTCCATCTCGAGATCGCATATGCAGCCTTTTGCGGGGCTACGAATGTCGTCGTGTCTGGGCCGCGACTCGCTCACGGTCAGACTGGCGTATCCCAGTATGCTCGCTCTATTAAGGAAGCGCTCGTGACTGGGTCCTACATCCAGCTGCACGTTCAGATGCCCATGGATGGCAGGCAGCCGAGCACCGGTGACGATCACTTGGGCGATTTGGCACGCTTCGCAAGGTCAGAGTTTGAGCCGAGCACGCAAGCGAAGAGCGTCGTTACCTGGAGTTCATGGGACGCCTGGAACACAATCAGATCTATCTGTAAATACCACAACAGGTTATCAGTCGGTAAGATGGAACTTCCCTTTCCCCTGAATTTATTTATCACGTCTATGTATAGCTAACACTGCCTGTCAGTGCTCGATCTACCGCGACGACTTCCATCGCTAGCTCTCCAGTCTCGCTGGTCCTCTGAGCCTGTCCGACTCCTCAACATACCGGCTTCCTCCTTCCTCGTCAATGCCAAGCAATCGTTCGTCCTTTCCAAAGCGCACCAGGTCTTCATCTTCCGTTGTATGCGCCAGCAGCGCGGACCATGGATACTTCTCTCGGACATCGGCCAGCTACCCGGGATCGATGACCCAGAGATGATCATGTCGTACTCCACAGGTCATCTTTCACCACGCACAGTGGAAGACGCGCCAAGCCCAGGATCATCGATAGCGCCTGCGCCGACCCCAGCTGAAGCAGCCCAGCTAGCGAAGCAATCGCCCAAGAAGTACAGCAGCAGCAACGATCCTACGCCGCATCTGAGCTATATGCGATTCCTGCAACGTAATCAGCCGCCAAAGAGCCAACTGGAACGCTTCGGCGGCGGGTTCCAGGACTACCTCCAGAGCCCACTACAGCCCCTGACGGACAATCTTGAATCCATCACTTACGAGGTGTTCGAGAAAGACCCGATCAAGTACGCTTGGTATGAGCGAGCCATTGCACAAGCGCTGAAGGATTGGCAAAACGAAGGAAGATCGACCAGCTCTGAAAATGGCGCAGTCGTCATCGCCGTTGTTGGATCTGGTCGAGGACCGCTTGTCACGCGTGCGCTAAACGCGAGTGCGAGCTCTGGTGTTCCCGTCCGAGTATACGCTATCGAGAAGAACCCTAACGCTTACGTAGTACTTCAACGCCACAACGTGGAGACTTGGGGAGGGCGTGTCACAGTTGTCAAGACGGACATGCGCGCCTGGAAAGGTCCCACACAGCCAGACGGTACGTTCGGCAAGGTCGATATTCTCGTCAGCGAGCTGCTTGGATCGTTTGCCGATAACGAGCTGTCGCCCGAGTGTCTCGACGGCGTACAACATGTCCTGAACCCCGAGCACGGCATCTCCATACCATGCAGCTACACCGCGCACTTTACCCCCATCTCCACGCCAAAGCTATGGGCAGACCTGTACAACCGTAGCACTAACATCGATCCTACGGCCTTTGATATCCCGTGGGTCGTAATGCTCTCGCAATTCGACTACCTGTCTACAGAGGCCACGGAAACCATGGCCACCCACCAACTCAGCAACGGAACCAAAATGCACAACTTCAACCTCGAAGCCCCCCTGACGCCAAATGTCCAGACTGCGTGGCAGTTCTCCCATCCCCTGCCTCCAAGTGTCCTCGCACAGTCTTCACTACGCAAAGGTGGCTCTGCAGTCGGTGGCGGCGGCGGCTTCAGCGGCGGCGACGGCGCAAACGAACACAACCTCCGCTACTGCAGCATCGCGTTCCCCATCCAGGAACAAGGTGTCTGTCACGGTCTCGGCGCTTATTTCGAAACCGTCCTGTACAGCGGTTCAGACGGACCGGTCGAGTTGAGCACGAATCCAGTGACTATGGAGAGCAAGAGCAAGGATATGATATCCTGGTTTCCCATCTTGTTCCCGTTGAAGGTACGGTTTGCTTTTCTTTTCTTTTCTTTTTTCCCCCCGTCTGCGCTTTGGAGAATACATGGTGGTATTGAATGTATGGCTGCTAATGTGATACTCAGACGCCATTTCATCTCCCTGCCAACTCTGAGCTCCAGGTCAGTTTCTGGCGCCAGACGGACGACCGTAAGGTTTGGTACGAGTGGCTTGTGGAAAGCTACATGACGGTCAACGGGCACAGGATACGACTGGGCGTTTCGGATCTGCACTCGAGTAAGAGCAATGGGTGTATGATGTGAGTCCCTAGGGGGGAGGCGGAGTTGGACTGGCCGAGTCTTGCTACGGATTTCGAGGCTAAGCGACAGGATCAGGGGGAAGAGTTTGGATGGGCTTGCTGGATACCACTCCAGTGACTAGAAACAATAGTTCTTCACTGCGAAATGATCCCTCAGGCAGTCGTATCGACAAGAGGCAAAAGGGTATATTTCCGCAGTCAAAAACTGTACCCTAAACTCCGCCTCGGCCCATTGCCAGTCTTTCCCTCCCCTGGCTTGGCCGTATTTGGCCCCGAAAAAAAGCACTTTTCATAAGACATACTTCGTAAATCGACCAGCGATCAAACCATCAATAATAATAAAAAACGCCTCATAGCTTGGTGTCCTGCCTGTTTGAGTCGCTCAGCCTGCGGAAAGGGCTCTGCAAGGTCGCACTGGGACCCGGTCCAGGTCGCGCACTAGTCCCTCGCGTCGCACCACTCCCGCTCCCGCTCGCACCACTTGCGGATGTGCTACCAGTAGATGTTGAACTGCCGGCAGCACTCGAGCGCTGCTGGATTGTCGCGCTGACCAGCCACTGCAGATGCATGCGCATACTGCTAATGGCGGCATTGGCGTGCAGCATCTCGTCTTTCGAGCGCTGACTCTCGTTGATAATCATCATATTGGTGCGGCCATCGAGATCGGTAAGGGCGTTCGCAATGCGAGACACTTCCTCGCTAAGGGAGTCGTGCAGCGTAAGAAGGTGGTGGACCTGTGAGTCAAAAAGCGGCCGGCCCGGCGTGTTGTCGTTTCCTGGTGCCACGGTGGGAAATGAAGCTGGTGGGAGCCGGAAGTCGGGTTGCGGATCAGTGTCGTTGGGATCCAAGGGGTCGGTGACGGGGAATGAGGCGTCGTTGCCATTGGCCGGGTACAAATAATTTGTGATGTTGGTTAGGCCATCCTCGAGGATGCCGACCTTCCTCGTTAGCGGTTCCAGACGCGCCTCGTTTCTCTCAATACGGGCTTGCTGCTCGCGGAAGTGCGGTGCCATGGTCGCCATAGCACAACTTACTTCGTGGAGCACGACTTCGGCACGCTCGGCCATGAACTTGCAACCGACGATGGTACCCTGACATGGTATGACGTGCTTCGGACAGGTGTTGTTGATATGAGGTTTGAGGTCCAGTCGGAGCACCTCGGCGGCGCAAAGGGTGCAGCAAGTCAGGCGATTGGCGCATACGTTTCGTTGGTGCTCCTGTGTGACAGTCAGTATTTAGTCAAGGCTCCATGATGGCGAGATGTCTAGGCTTACCTCGAGGTCCTTTTTCATCAAGGAGGTATGGCAGTTCTCGCAGCTCACGGTGTAGTGCAGACATCCCTTGTGGAAGTCCTTCTGCGAGATCTGCAGGCGGCAGTCGGTCGCGGAGCACTCGACGGGCGTATGCTCACAGTACAGCATGACATGGTCGTGGACGTTGGCGCGGTGCGCAAGCCAACTGCAGCCAGCCTTGGTGTTTGGACACTTGACGAAAAGCTCATTCAGCATCGTCTCGATAATCTTCGGCACGGGGCGAATGTCCTGGTCGGTCTCAACTGCCGTTCTGCACGTGGGACACGTGCGGCGGCCATTTGGCTGCAGTGCCCACGCATGGTCGAGACACAAGCGGCAGAAGTAATGCTCACAAGACAGCTGGACGGGCTTGTCGAAGGGCGTGTGGCAGATCAGGCAGACGAGGTTGCTGTCGGGCGTGGAGACGTAGTCGAGCGACTGGTACTCGGGGGGCACTTTGACGCTTCGGCTGTGGCGACGCTTCGAAGAAGGTGAGTTGGACACGCGCAGAGCGAGTGGCGAGGGACTGGAAGGAGGGCCACCGACCGTCATTCTATCGTCGGTGTCATCGACCGCGTTGGCGTTGCTAGAGGAGCGTGAGGACCGCCGGTCGTTCGGCGGGGGGATCGGGCTTGGAGACGACATGCTCATGCAGTCGGGTTGGTCGCTCTGCCAGGCAGGAAAGCTGCAGAGCGCCAGGAGGGGGTATTATATAGCTGCCTCAGGGCATTCTATGCTTCCCGATTGGGAAGGGAGCATGCGGACTTCTGTGTCGTTCCTGACAGTCGCGCAGGAGCGAGACGCGAGACATGGGTCCCCACCAATCGCCGGAGACTCCCCGGAGCGCCGATCGCAGGTGGACCTGTCGTCAGCGGACCGCTGGTGCTGTCTCCACCTACTCCTCTCTTATGTTGTTCGTGCTTGAGCTCGTTAAAGCTGCTTTGTAACGCTTGTGTATTCACTTGTAATGCATCGTCATTTTTAGTTGACTACTCGGCTCTTCGCACCTTCCTCCATCCACTACTGCCGTCATGGCGACCAACCCTCCGCAGCTGTTCCTGCTGGCCGACCACATTAAGTTGTCCCTGCTAGAACGCCAACGCGCATTGTCCCTGAACCTGCCCTCGAACAGCCAGGATGGCCAAATCTCAAGGTCGCTGGAGCAGTTGCGATCCGGGATCGAGTCCCTGGAGTCGCAAGTCGAAGACACATCGGACGAGTAGGCAGCAGCCAGTGTGCCTTCACACGCCCATAGCTAACCATAATCCAGGTCAATAACATCGCAACTCCCACGCCTACGCTCCCAACTCACCGAGCTCACCTCCCAATTCTCCCGCGACTCCCCAAAGCCCCCTTCCGGCACCGTCCAGACGCCAAACGATCCATCCCTCAACCCCGACTTCGCCGCCGCCCAGAATAAGCCCAGACATATATCCAAGTCTGTCCGCTTCAGCGATAATCCCTCGGAATCTTCTTCCGACACTGCCGACTACGACCCCAATCGCGCAGCCCTCTTTCCCTATCGCGATGACCCTACAGACGCCGATGCACCACCCGATCAGACTGATCTCTCAAATCAGCAGATACACGCATACCACAGCGACGTCATTCGCGACCAAGATGACCAGCTCGACCGCCTGGGAGAAAGCATCGGTCGGCAACGCGAACTCAGCATGCAGATAGGGGATGAGCTGGACGGGCAGGTAGTGCTGCTGGACGACGTGGAGCAGGGCGTCGATCGACACACCGCCCAGTTCCGACGCGCGAGGGGACGACTGGACCGGTTCTCGCGGAAAGCGAGGGAGAACTGGAGTCTGACTGTTATTGTCGTGTTGATTGTCATCTTGGTGCTGTTGATTATTATTACCAAGTGAGAGGACTGGACTGTAGATCCCTCCACGCTTTATTGAAAGACGGGAGGACGGTGTAGAATATTTGATGGGGTGATATCGCGGCATAGAAGGGCGTTTTGGAGCATATTATTGATACCGAAGATATACAGACACTTTATACATATGTTTTCGTTTGGCCTTGAAGCAAGTAATTATTTGAAAGGCTAATTCTGAGGCGGTAGCTGGAGAAAAAAAAAAGTTATAGTACAGTTGCGTAAGGAATTGCGGTAACGTTGTTTGGTATGTTTGTTTGTTCACCGTCCTGTCTGACGTATAAGTGGGTCTTCAGTGTGCTGGCTACATGAGCTCGCTGTGGGGCCTCATCATCTCGGGAGGAAGTAACCCTACAGTGTTAACCAAAGAAATACAGAGTTAACAGCAGAGAAGAGAGCGTTGTCCTGGATGATTTGCAGTTCGAAATAATATCATTCAAACTCAATACTGGGAGAGAGTGCAAAAGAATCCGCCAACCCGCTCCGCCGCCATCTCCTCCCACCGCCACCCCCCAACTTCGATTATGACAAAACCCTTATCTCGCTACTGCCCTTTTGCCTTTGTAGACTTGTCCTGCAACTCCTTGATCTGCTGCTTGGTGTCCTTGCCCGTCTCCTCTCGATCCGCCTTGACCTATAATCTCTCGTTAGCCATGTTTCCAAACCCACCCCGCATCCACCCATAAATGTGACATCGAAAAGTGTGTGTGTGTGTTCGTGTGTGGGTGTGTGTGTTTTTGTGTGTTTGTGTGTGTGTGTGTGTGTGTGTGTATATGTACGTACAATACTCTCACTATCGCTAGCAAGCTGCTCCTCCCAATGACCCTTGCCATCCCTCTGCTTCCGCAACTGCTCATTCTTCTTCTTCTCCACCTCCTCGGCGCGGCCCTCGCTGTCTATATGATAAATGTCAGCGTTCTGGCTTCTCCACTTAACCAAAAGTCGCTTGTACTGCTGTGGTGATGTGCTGGTAGTGGGCAGAGGATATGCGCTGTGCTGTGCAACGGACGGACGTACGGAGAGAAGACTCCTTGCCAGAAGCACGAGCTCTTGACTGTGAGAACTGCGCACGCTGGACCAGAACAAAGGGGGCGCGACGGGGCGCGAAGGCTCGGATAGCGGACATGCTGGCTGTTGGTGGTGTTTGCCGCGGGGGAGTATTGTGTCGGAATTCTAGCTGCAATAACCAGTTTCGTGTAGATCGTAGCTTTACGGAGAGAATAAACGGACCAATTGAGGGTGTTGAGGGTTCAATGGAGCGTTTTCAACTGGGCAGATATGTATTCCGGAGAGGTCGTCGCTGGGGGAAAACACTCGTTCCTCGGCTAGCACCACCAGCTAGCTTCAACGTTAGCATCCATATACGTCATCTTCCCTGGCAATTGCCATTACGATGCAGTGCGCTGATTAGTCACGTAGTACCGTGCATGTGCCACGGGCTCGATGGATCTGAAGCTTCAGGTCTCCACACCATCTCATGCGTCCAAATGCACGTACTCTCCCCGCCCCGCTCATACTGCCGAAAGAAACCGTCCTCGTTTCTGTGCCCGGATGCAATGCCTCGTCCTGGATACTGTTCCTGCATTCACGTTCCCATGGGGCAGCCGCGTGGGGATCATTTAACACTCCCGTAAATCGGATTCGTGTACATTGTGGGGTATGAGATGTCAGACCTTTCAAGAGCGACTCGCATATTTCAGCTGTCAAGATTAGAGTCTCACAGCACGTCGAGATTAGCACTCTGATAGTGTGAATAAGTTGCGATTTCATTTCCTAGCATTTCGCTGCTCTCGAAGCGAAGCGTATGAAGTAATTCGGAGAACGGCTCCCGAAGGAAAAAGTTAACTAAGATCAAGAACAAGATCATCCAGCCACCCGCTCCTCGGGGGTATCCCTAAGATCCTGATAGAATGAAAAATGAAAAGCGAAACGGAAACGAACCCTGCGCCAGTGACTGCGTAGAATCATCACAGCGTCGTACGAGCTAATGACAATGCACCCAAAGAACCCGCTGACCCACACACGCTTTGACACCACCCACTTCACAAGATCGCGCCCAACAAGATGGTATATACCGACCGCTTGAAACCGAGGACACCAACCGCACATATGAAATCTACCTTGGGGGCCAAAGAGGCAAGCCGGGCGATAAGTAGTGTATGACAGCAACGCTACAGAAACACCGATATTCTGTAACCGAGAATTTTCAAAAGTCTTTAACGCGATAATGATAGCCGTGAATGCGACCCAAAACACCGTGATGTGCAAGCCGCCGTAAATGCATTGAGCGCTCGAAAGCATGAGACCAATGCGCTCTATCCGGAAATAATGTTTTTCGCTACAGTTGCAACGCCGCGCCAGTTCAGTGGTATACCCAACATGTCGAAGAAGATATCGTAGATTTGTACAGGGAGAATCGGTAGTATAGACGTATGATCCTCCGGAGGATATCAAGAAGAAGAGGATTAGATCCAGGTAGCCACTAGCCTAGCAGAGGGGCGCCGCAATGCCAACCGAAGATAGCACAAAGTCTCGGGCCTGCGAGGCTTTACCAGCGTCGCGACATGAACTGCTGCTGCATCTGTCGGTTGGGGGAGACGGATGGTGGTGGGCTAGCAACAGCTCGTGTTGAGGGGTCGACGATCGGGATAGCATTGCGAGTGCGCTGGGCTAGTGGCTGGTGGAGTTTCGTTTGGGATGAGTTGTTCTGCTGGAAGCCGGCCGGGGTGTATGGGTTCGGAGCCGAGGATAGGACGAAAGACGGAGTTGGCTGCAGCTGGTGCTGGAGAGGCGACTGGTCAGGCGATCCACTCGATAGTGACGAACGGTCTGAACCGGAAGAGTGGATGGATTGTAACTATTCATCGAACGTCAGCACCTATTGTGGATGCGATGACATGCGGGCGACAAAGATGGTGTGCCGGGTTACTTACATCATCCTCGGTGAGCAGATGGAACGGGCAGAACATCTCGTCGTCCTCAATATCAAATGAGCGGGCGGCCTCGAAGTCACGCTTGAATGCGAGCAGCGTGGGTGGCTCGACATTGAACTCTTTGGGCGTGCGCACTTGGCGGAACTGCTTGTTGTTCTGCTGGGCCGAGACCCGAGGCGCCCTCCGCGATCGGCCGCCGTGGTGCGTGTGCGGGTGAGCGTTAAGGTGCTGCTGGTGCTGCTGCGCACCGTAGTTGAAGAACTGCGACATGATTACAGGCGCGATGATGGTGGCTCGGATGGAAGCTCGTGGTGAAAGAGGGGTTGTGATGAAATCGGACCACAACAAAGGGGTGTAGCGTGGTAGATAGCGTTTTGAGCGTGGCGGGGTACAGCAGATACAGCGGTCGAGAGGCGGGTGCGACGGATATTAACTAGGGGTATTGCGATGCGAGGCTGAGTAGATAGATGTCTTTGAGCGCGGGTGCAGGTGTGCAAAGAGCAGGAAAAGCGAGGGAGTGGCAGGCACTTGAAGGTGTCAGCCGGGGCTGGTCATGGCTTTCGGGCCGTGCACTGATTTAGTGGGCCGTCAGTGGCTCATTGGATTGCCACCACGAGTATCCCTGACCACTTTCGCTCTAGCCAGCAGCGCCGAACCTGCGCTAAAGCCTCCTAAACGCTTTGCGCTGCGTGGAAGCGATCCAAGCCAGGTGAGGTGCGCTGAACCGTGGATCGTATCCCGTGGGCTGGTGTCCTATGGCATCGAACTCCAAGAGACGCCTGGCCCAGAAGACGGCCATGCTTCAAGAGCCAGTTCTTGTCGCGAAGATGGCAGACCGGTCCTGAACAGGCGGCATCATCAAACCACGCTAGCACTAGCCCAGCCCAGCGAGGCTGTGAGCCGGCTGGCAAGTGACCCCAAAGGCTGCCTGCGCCCTGACCGCTTCTTTCCCGTCGCCAGGGGAATGCATGCTCGAGTCTGCGCCAGACAAGCCCCGACGATGCGCTGTTGGCAAGGGCGCAAAGCGGAAATCCCGGAGCCTTCTTTGATGTCGGAGACTGCTGTCTGGGACACTATAGATCGGGCGCATGGCGGTGCCTGTCGACGGCCGGCAGCAGCTCAACATCGTGGGCAATTGAGGGGCTTCCGCTGGTAGCGGTCGAGTCCCTGCCGACGGGCCTGCAAATCGCTGCCCTCTTGGGGACGCATGTTCTGGAACGCTGCGCTTGATGGGTGGGTGCTGTTGAGGCTACCACATGAGCGACGCAAAGCAGCTGCAGCAGCTTCGATCTGGTTGACGCTGTTGCACCCTTCAACCGCCCAACGTCTAGACGCTCGCTGCGTGTGAGACACATCCCACCGGCGAGTGTTTCCGTACATGCCCGGACCCTCGCTTGTGTGATCGGGATGGATGCAGCGTCAAGAGCCAATAGGCTGAAGCGCCTAAAATAGCACCTCGTTCGACCCCGTGATCGACAATCTCCAGCAGGTTATGGCGTTTGCGCGTTTCGTCACCCCATCTTCGTGTCATGTAGCCGTCGCTGCGATCCTGAGCGATGGTATCGCAAAGCTCTTCAGCCTTCCTCTTGCCAAGCTGCGAGCCGTCCCTCGCAAAACATCTCTGGCACAGGCCGCGCTTCATCGCATGAACCAGCACCTCCAAATCGAAACACGCGCTCTCGGTACTCCGTGAAGGGATTAAAAGCTGATAGCGCGGCTGGAATTAATTTATATGAAAGTTAGGCGAGGCGAGGTCGGTACCAATTGCATTGCAGGGTCGTGATAAGTGCGTGCATTGTAGGGCTGCTTACTACTTTGAGTGTTGACTATCATGATAATTAAGCGCTCAGGTTAGTCGCCCGAGGCTCGTGGTGGCACGGCGGTGCTGGGGCTGGCGTTTGTGTGTGTGAGTGGTGGCAGATCGACTACATACGGTATCAAATCCAAACCCCTGGCTCATCTAGACAAATATCCTTATTTGTCCAGCCCTCTCGCTTTGACAAACTTCGCGATCTGATCTTTGCACGTCTTATCAGTGTAAGACTCCCAAACCTCATACAGCGAGATGAGCTCCTGCGTGCACTCAACCACTGCTTCCATGTCCACACTGCTCTCCGCGAGCCAATCCACAAGCTTCTGTACTCTGGCCTGCATACCTTGTCCGCCTCGAGCATTGCCCAACGCCTGGATTGCGTTGTTCATGCCAGCTGCGTTCTCCCGGGGGCCGCCTTGGGTTGGCTTGAGGACGACGGCCAGAAACATGGCCGTGATGGCGATTACATGTGGGGCGTGAAGAAGGGGGAGATCCGTGAGATAGTGGTCGTTGATGATTGACCAAGCTAGAGCATTCTCTTCTTGGGTTAGCTGGAAGTGGGTTTGCATCTCTGCGAGGCTGCGGTAGGGGTGGTGGAGGATCAGCTGCGAATTCATCTCTGAGATGAGTGTGAATTCGCATTCTCCAATCTTGGAAATGTCGGTGAATGATGCGTCTCCAATGATTGTTAGCCGTGTTACACATGTGTGCTTGTTGCTACTGACCCCAGCAGTGCCGCGCCTCCGCCAGCACCATTCTGATATGTTGCGGACACTCCTCCATCTTGCAGGCCAGGTAGAGTGCAGTCGCCAACACAAGCGCTGGGTTCGTTCTCCGGATCTCGACCTTGGCGTAGAATCGCCGTACGTACACCTGTGCTGTCGCTAGAGCTTGTTGCCGGATAGTCAGGGGCCTTGCCATCTTTGCGAGCTCTACATCGAGTCAGCATGGTCCGGAAGGGGTCACTTGGGTTTCCTACGGTGCGAGAAATAGATACTCAGATGTCTTCGGTCTGGGAGAGGGTACAGATTCACCAGGTTGCGTTCCGACTCTTCAATCTTCATTCGTTCCTGTGCCAGCTGCTGCTTCGTGAAGGTCCAGAACTTCCGTTGCGTTGATTCCCAGTAGCTGGAAGCCATGACGGTTTGCTGCTTTGAGTAGACCGCTGCAAATACAGCCTTGTCGAAATCTTATCGTTCGCTCTTGATTTGACCGCCCGCAGTCGGATGATTGTTCTTTCGTTGAGATGTGTGGAGTGTGGTAGTCCAGGCTGAAGCTGAGAAATGCAGCAAAGCAACGCAACCCTACGCAACCCTACGCAACCCTGGAGCACGGCGACTGGGGTTTTTTCCCATCAAATCATCTTCAAGAATAGTACGGAATACAAGACCAATGTACACGATGTTGGATACAAAGTCGTGGTTCCGAGGATGCCTGTCCAATCATGTGCGATCGAATGCTGAACGCCCGTGGTTTCCCTCGGCGGTGCCGCCTGTCAGGCTAGCCGTTTCCAGCCGAGCCTCTCACCAAGCTTTGAGACTGACCTCATACCCCACGTCAGAATCCTATGCACTGTATCCTCATTGCCAGCCATTCCTCCCGCAATTCACCTTGCCCGGCGCCAACAGCCGCCCCTCCTCGCGCGCCGCGACCCACAGCCATGATAGACCGGAGATAACGAGCAGAAAATGGACTCTCAGAGCGAAAGCGTCGCCGACGCCAGGGTGGATCAGCTGTGGGCGACGCTCGACACGCGCAAGCAGGGCCATCTCGACCTCGCAGGCCTCAAGAAGGGGCTGCGGAAGCTGGACCACCGTAAGACTGGGCACGCTGCATACATAGCATGCCGCTAAGAGAAGACTGCAGCTTTGAAAAATGCGGACCAGCTCCTGGACGACGTCATGAAGGCTGTAGACTCGGATGGGAACGGCAGAATAACATACCATGGTCGGTTTGTCAGCCGGATGCAACCTGAGTCCTGCTAACGTGGCGCGTCGCAGAGTTCCGCACCTTCGTTCACGAGACGGAGAAAGAGCTCCTCCACCTTTTCCGCACCATCGACTACAACCGTGACGGCAAGATTTCCAAGGACGAACTGCGCGCTGCTTTGAGGCGCACTGGTCTCGCTGTCGCCAACAGCAACCTCGACAATTTCTTCTCGGAAGTGGACAGCAACAATGACGGGACCATCAGTTTCGAAGAATGGCGGTACGTGTCAGCCAACCACAACGCCAGCCGTACCGCGGGCTCAGCTCGCGAGGTGAAGGCTTGTGGCCCCGAATTTTTTTTTGCAAGAGCTGTGAATTCGAAGTCATCTCTTGCCAAGACTTTGCGAGAAACACTACCATGGAACTGCACTGACAGGTCACAGGGACTTTCTTCTTTTTATCCCCGTCAGCGCGCCATCCCTTCACGCCGTAATGTCCTACTTTTCCGCGACGATGAAAGTGAACCAGGAGGGCGATGCTCTCATCAGCGACGACACAGTCCACGGCTTAGGTACTGCACAGCGTTTTCTTCAACTTTTTTTCGGTACCCTATTCCTTGTAGCGCGCACCCCGCCCTACTCCCCCCTTCCACCAAAATATAGCGCATCACTTGTAATGGCTTCACCTTCTACTTCGGCGCTTGCCATGCAACCTATCCTCCCGCCACGTCCTGATGACGGGGAGACAAGTACTCCCCTCGAAGAGATACAAATGGGACGTATACAGAGCTTCGGAACCATGCTGATTGCTTGTGTTCCCAATCCAGGCTATTTCGTGGCGGGAGGCATCGCAGGCATTGTTTCTCGCACCTCGACTGCACCCCTCGATCGTTTGAAAGTCTACCTTATTGCCCAGACTAGTGTGGCGGAAGAAGCTGTCGCTGCGGCGAAGCATGGCAACATCGCCAAAGCTGTTATCAACGCTTGGAGACCACTTGCGACCGCCACCAAGGAGCTCTGGCAGGCTGGCGGGATGCGTAGTTTATATGCCGGTAAGTATTCTCCGCCATTCCTTAGTGATTGCAACTGACCAAATGCAACAGGTAACGGCCTGAACGTGATCAAAGTTATGCCTGAGTCCGCTATTAAATTTGGCTCTTATGAGGCGAGTATCTTCAGAACCAAGCCAATCGATTTCCTAACCCGAGCAGGCTGCGAAACGCGTCTTCGCTAGGATAGAAGGACACGATGACCCAACAACCATACATTCTTGGTCGAAATTTGTCTCAGGTGGTCTGGCAGGTTAGTTGCTCACGTAGGGCTGTAGACGAAACCCACTGATGCTCCTAGGCATGGTCTCCCAATTCGCCGTCTACCCGGTTGATACACTAAAGTTGTGAGTATAGTCCAGCGTCAGTTTCGTAATGTGAGCTAATCGTCTCAAGCCGCATGCAATGCGAGACCGTGTCCGGAGGTTTACGCGGCAACCGATTAATCTGGGACACAGCGAAGAAGATGTGGCAGAGCGGCGGCGTTGTCGCTTACTATCGTGGTCTACCCATGGGTATTATCGGCATCTTCCCCTACGCAGCACTCGACTTGGGTACCTTCGAATATCTCAAGCGCTATGTAGCGCAACGGAATGCGAAGCGACTCGGCTGCCACGAATCAGATGCTGAACCGGGAAGCTTCATGACAGCAGCCATCGGTGGCTTTTCTGGCGCCTTCGGCGCAAGTGCCGTCTATCCACTCAACCTTTTACGGACTCGACTACAAAGTCAAGGCACCGTGCTCCACCCTCGGACCTATACTGGAATCATGGATGTCACCAGACAGACTATTGCTGGTGAGGGAATGAGGGGCCTGTTCAAAGGGTTGACACCGAACCTGTTGAAGGTCGTGCCCGCGGTCTCAATCACATACGTCGTGTACGACAAGTCGAAAAAGGCCATCGGTCTTCCATGAGATGCCCCCTCCGTCAGGATATCTATATTTATATTCAGCGCCCTTGAGCGATATCTGTCCAGGCGAATTGATCTAAGCCATTCTTTATGACCCCTACACAAGGCCATACCTTCGTGGCCCTCTGATGGATACACACCACAAGCTTCGTGGAATCTGGAAACTCTACCAACCAATTCTCACACGGCCATGAACTCCGCTTAATTCAAGACTCAAGGGTGTTTCCATTTGCATATCCATACAGTGATACCCTTCTCGTCAGCTCCCGTATCAGCATCCTTAATTGGCCCCAGCCCCGGCCGAGGCTTTGCGCATCCATTCTTGCATCTTGCGCGGCGTTTGAGACGTCATGGTTGTCCAGAGTTTGACGAAAACTTGTTGGGGTGATTTGCCCGTTGACGGGGCGGTAAAGCAGGGCTTTGGGAAGATTGCATGTTCGGAGCATATTTTGTACCTGTAACGGCAAATGAAAGCGATGATCAGCCACGTGCAACTACATTTATCCCCCTTTTATACAGACTTCTATACCCTAACGTTACGCATCACATGTGCTAAGATTACCGCTTACACTTCCTCCCCGACTAAAACTTACTAACTTTAAAACTAAATAATTTTATGATAAGGCAACGTTTTCTTTTATGTACGGCACTAGATTATTTAGGAGAACCTCAGCTTTCTAATAGTGCTATTGAAATTTAAAAACGGTACGTTATTTTAGCAAGGGAGAGAAAAGAAGCAAACATTTATCTAAATAAAGGTAAGGGGCTCCTAAACAGGGAAATAGTAGGGCAGAAGTGTAAGCCATAATAGTAAGAAGTGTAATACGCAACGTCAGGGACTCTTATATCCTCAAATTTCATCCTTGGGTGCTCGACGCTCGCGAAGCCGTGTGATTCACCAGTCTGTATCTGCATTCTGGATGCTTCCAGCCGTCGTTTGCTTAAAAGCGCTCATAGGTTGAAGGTCGTTGTGGAAATGGGTATTCGTTGTCCTAGCTTGAATCTCGCGATGTTGAATTTCCCAACTACTCGACGGTCTTCAGATGGCCATTGCTCGCTGCCCATATCGGGGCAGTGACTCTGTTGCCACTTCTCGCATTCAGCTCTGCTCATTTCGCAAGGAGTAGCTTGATGACCTTAGTCTGTACCTTTGTCTGCAGCAAGAATGAAAGACGTCTTGTCCCTCAAACATCTCAACTTCTCCATGTCCAAACCTCTGCTAATCAGAAAGCCAGACGCAGGGACCATTCCGTGCACAGCAGCCCAATTTAATACGCTCATTCGAGTCTCCCCTGCGGCAGCATCCAAGTAGGTGCTATAGTTAAGGAGAAGTTGTAGAATCCGAGGTGCATGTTCTGCTCTCATAACTGCATGGAATATCGTAGATGAACCGATGACCACACGATGAACATTGGCGCCTCTTTCAAGCACAAGTCTTGTCATGTCCTATGTGGGGTCCATAAATGGAGAGAATAAGTCGTGCCCCTCCATTATCTGTCTCTCGTTTAATGTTTGCGCCAAGATTCAGCATCATCTTTACGGCCTTGATATCTCCATGTCTGGTCGCATCGTAGAACTTGTGGTAGGCAGCAGACTACGGTACTCGAACATTGTTTAAGATGTACACCTTTTTTTAGTGCGGATTCATCTTCAAGATCTGGGTCTGGTCTCGGTATATCTTGCTACGGTCCAGTCGTGCTCTTATTGTCAGGAACAGGCTCCACATCATCAACGGTAGTGTTGCGTGTATGGGGGGCTGGGAATGAGAATCATCGAGTTTGATTGTCATAGTTGTCTCGTCATGTGGAACGACAGGAGCATCCTCGGCGGTTATTTATGTAGTCTCTGCGCTCATGGTAGGGGTGTATATTGCTGTACTGCTACCTCTTAACCTTGCCTTGGTGGCCGTGGTGAATGCCAACCGTAATGGGCTCGGCGTAAGCTGATCTTCAGCACGACAGTGTGAAAGCCATGCAACAGGACGACAATGTTGCTTCGCAGGTGGCAAGGCACCCGTTTCCGAGCAGCCGCTGAATCATTGAAAGCATGAAGAAAGTACGGTATGAGTTCACAAGCACTTTATCACATCGAAATAACCTCCAACTGAGCTCAGGCAGTTGATTCGGAGGCGTGCGGTCCCCTAGCGCAGACTGCAGCGAGGTTCGCGACCGGCTCATCGTGGTACGTATAGCAGATTGGTCAAAGTTTTGATTGGCATACGCAGTCGTTTCGTCAACTTTAAGCTGGCGTAATTACCCCTCCCTCCATCATCTGCGCCCAAGGTGGGGCAAGTGTGGCGCAATCAACCACTCCATTGTGTAGCAAAGCCTCCTCGCGGTTTGGGGAGGGGGGGGGGAAAGGGAGAGCTTCCCGTTTTTTCAGCGCCTCAAGAGAACGATGTTACTGAGAAAAGTGGGCGCTTGGTGTTCATACTTGATTGTGGACCCCTCCTACCCTTGGTGACGTGTGGCGTCATTTTTGCACCGCCTTATCCGTAAACACCAACAGCTGACTGAACGGCGCGCAGATAGTCAGAGTCTACGCAGAATCTTACTTTCTCTCTTACATCAACCTCTTCGTCTGCCCTCACTCTACTTAGAAACCATGGGACTCTCTTCGCAGCACCTGCTGCTCGTCGCGATTGCGATACTGGTGTTACTACCCGCTGGAGCTGATGCTTTTGGCGCGGGCAACATCGCGTCTATCTCGAAGATTGAAGGCCAGAACTGGCGTCATGGGGATATCGAGGATATGCTTGCGACGGTCGCCTGCTTGAAGGGCCACAAGTGGAAGAGCAATATGATCAAGGTATGGGTGGACTACGATTCCGCTGGCGATCACCATGACTGACTTTCGTCGTAGCGCGTGTATTTTGGCAACTGGCTACGCGACTACTCACAGGTATGTCCAATAGCACAAAACAAATCGAAAACATGCTAATTGATCAAGGCTGTCGATGTTGGAACGTTAGCAAAAGTTCAAGTAAATTCACAAGATAAGACATTGAGATGTCTGAAAGGCTAACGACTCCCAGGGCGAGACAATCCGAGTTCTGGTCTGGGTCTTGTCGTTCATGTCATTTGGCTACGCGACCGGAGAATTCGAAGTCACTGCCGAGCGACTGGGTGTCTATAGGCCCGAGGAACACATCGGTAAGTGAGCTCAAATCCCAATTCAGTCGTTCGATCTAACATTGATTTCAGACAACCCCGTGAGCATATCAAGACATATGCATGATGAAGCCGAACCTAACAGCACTGCAGAAAGACTATGCCGACAACGAGGATGCCCGAAAGTATGATCCTCGCCTTCGGGGTCCAGTCTCAGATGCCGAGTTAGCCGTCGATCCTAACACAGGTATGAAGAACTACATCGCCAACGAGCAAGGCGGATGGTCCACATCGACAGGCTACGTGAAGTACTCCTTCGCCCGAGCTATCCACTTTGGCCGACTCTACACACACGGCCCATCAGGTCAACGTGGACGCGACGAAGACCTAGCAGAGGCTCTTCGCTGCCTCGGCCAAGGATTGCACTGTCTCGAGGACTTTGGCGCTCACACCAACTATACCGAGCTAGTGTTGCGCGAACTTGGGTATTCGAACGTGTTTCCTCATGTTGGTGTACAGGCCGGCATCGACCTCCACGGAAAGCATACCTTTCCACTCGTCACTGGAACGTTTGGAGGTGTGGACTTCTTCCACTCCGTACTGGGGGAGGCAAATGACCACATCACGCAAACCGAGATCGACGAGGTGAACACCGCACTCGTAGATGCGGTCTCAGGCAACGGAAAGAGAGGACCTGGAGGTCAGCCCGATGCATGCAGCGGTCTTATCGATGTTCTGAGCAAGGTTCCCGGAACAGGCGACCTCATCAAGCAGGCTCAGATTCTGCAGTCCTCGTCGGATGCCCAAGCTGCATCAAACTCCCGCTCTGGAGGCTACGACGACTACAGCTCTTCTAGAGCCGGAGGCCAGGGTGGATACCAACAGCCGTCTAATACCTTCGATGCGCCTCCTGGATCTGTTGGCGGACCACCAGGACCAAACGTGCCGGGCACGAACACGGATCCTGCGACTATCATCCCGAAGATCTACCCCATCCTAGTGTTCAGGGACAATGTCGTCCGCAGCATCTCGGCCATCATCTCCAAGATCCCCGGGCTGGAGAAGCTCATCGAGACAATCACCGAGCGCGTCACCCTATTCGTGCTCTCGCTACTGGCACCCTTCATCCTGCCGATAATCAAGACAGCCTCAGCCCAGCTCAAGAGCGGCTCCTCCGCTGTCATCGACTCCGCCGCGAGGCACCAATATGAAGTCTGGACAGACCCCCGCTCCACTAATCCAACGCACAGCATGCTCTCCAAGGACCACTTCTCCAACGTCCTGAACCAACCCGCTGGCCAAGTCGCCGTCGCTATCCTGCAATACGTTGCACCTCGTGTGATCTACGCGTGGGATCACCCAGATGTTCCTGTCGATCAGGTGCTAAACGACTGCATGCGCGTCTTCCACCACCCTTCTCTGCGAGACTCGCGTTGTGAGATCCACAACAGCATGTTTGAAGTGGTCAAGACGTGGGCAAATAACTACCATGGCAAAGACTTGAACGATCTCCTATCTTCGGAGTCGGTGAAGGCGGGCAGAAACCAGAGTGGTGCGCATGACCACTCTAGCGGACAAGGCCATGGCGCCGCGGGTGTATCGAACTTCCAAGGCCATAGTCACGGTGGTGGTGGTGGAAACGCGCATTCCGGCTATCCTGGTCAACAACAGTCCAGCTCCAGCTCCAGCGGTCCTGGCGGATTCCTCGGATCACTGACAAGCAGCCTGCCCGGCGGTCTGGGAAGCGCTCTCGGTAATTTCACGAGCTCCGGCCGAACCCGCGAAGTAGGCGATGACTTCTCTTCTTCCTCTTCAGGTGCTCCTTACCAACCTTCCCACTCTCCTCAGCCTTCACAATGGGACACCTTCCAACCTTACCAGTCCTCCCACTCAGGCGAGGCGTACCAGCCGCCTGCGGAGTACAGTGGCGCTGCGCCGTCTGGCGGATACGGATTCGATCAAGGACATTATTCTGGAGGTCAGGGTGCGGAGCCTAGTTATACGGTTCCTACGAACTATCAGCAGGGGTATGAGAACTACAATGCTGCGCCGGGTGGATACGGAGAAGCGGCTGCTCAGCAGCCACCGCCTGGAAGCTATGGTGCTTATGATCAGGGTGGTGCCCAGGGTGGTGCCTATGGGTCGTATAATCAGGGTTCGACGCAGGGTGGACGGCAGTGGGGTGGAGGTGGTGGGAATGCGGCGTGGTAAGTGGTTGGACTTATACCTAGGGTGGTAGTTTGGATAGGCGACAGGCAGCAGATTTCGTGGTCCCTTAGAGGCATGCCTCGTCACGAAGTATCCTAGATGCTCATGAGTAATGCAAGAATGCGATTCAATCTTGTTCCTGAGACATGTGCGATGCAATTGAGGGGAGATTTTTGTTTCGTTTCTTCTTTTTCGACATCTCTTCGACCACCTTTTGTGTTCATGTAAATACAGACATTGAAGAATCGCTCCCAAAACAGATGCCCCAAAGCCAAAATATGAGCCAATGAACGCCGGCAATTATGCTAGCGTGTCGTGATTTGGGTTGGGTATGGCCAGCGGTGGTGTTGGTACAGTATAGGCACATTCGATGGTCGACATGCTGACGTTTCAATAGTGGAGATGTCGTCTACTCGTTGATCTTTGCGAGAAGCCTGCCACAGATTAGCTCAACTCTTCCAACGAACATATTCGTAGAGCACCAGAGCTACAATGGCCACCCCCACCCCAATAGTACTTACTCATGATCCCTAAACAGACTCAACTCCTCCTCACCAACCTTGATCGGGCTGCCCCCAAACTGCGGAATCAACACCTTGTCCCCCACCTGCACGCTCACAGCCACCCGCTTTCCCTCCCGGTCGTAGGCTCCGGGACCCACGGCGAGGACCTTGCCTTCGTTAAGCTCCTTGACGGCAGTCTCGGGGAGGAAGATTCCTGTGGCGGTCTTGGCCTCGGGCTTGAGGCGTTGGACGAGGATGCGGTCCAGGAGCGGAGCGATGCTGCGGATGGATTTGATTGCCGACTTTGGGGGTGTTAGTCTGAAGCTTCTGAAGAGCTGATATGAACGCGCAGTGCCATGTTTAGAGGCGGGGGAGAGCGAGACGGTATAAAGGAACGGGTAATGCTTACCATACTAGCGGATTAGAGAACAGTGGTCGAAAGACGGGGTATCAGAAGAATTGAATGGTGAATCGCGCTGGCTGAACAGAAGAATTGGAGATGTCGGTGAGCTGGATGGGAGATGTCGATGTTCAACGGCTTCTGGAAAATTCCAGCGGTCCGTGCGTAGACCTCGGAACAGAAACGCGTACGCCGGAACAACTTGCAATTCTCGTGCATTACCACTTTTAGACATTCGCTAAGCCCCAATTTGCTGCTTGTTAGCTTTCGTAGGCGTATCCGATGCCTATATGTGGAGAAGCAATGTCCTCAGACTGAGGAACTGTTCCTCTACTGCGATTACTAGCCATGGAGTCAAGATAAGATGGTATAGCTCTGAGAAGAGCTTGCCAGTTACAGAGAAGGAGTTTGAGAGTGCGCTGGCCAAGGTGTTCAAGTGGAAATGGGATGAAAGCAAGACGCCACTTGGTATGTGCAACTCCAGATTATCGTATGCCTACGGACTGACCAGTTGGATAGGCTTCGCGATCAGCGGCGGCGTGGATTCTATGGCGCTTGCTGCACTCTATACGCAGGCACAATCGAACCTCGACTCTCTACCCAAGGCCCACGGCTTCATTGTCGATCATAGGGTGCGCCCGGAGAGCACAGAGGAAGCGGAGTGGGTTGCACAGCAATTGCGCTCCAAGTGTGAGGCACTCGCCGTCTATTCACTATCAAGACACTGACCGCTTACAGTAGGGATGGAAGCCACCGTACTCCCCCTCACATGGCCCGAAGACTTTGACCCCAACGACCTCAAGCGATTCGAGACGGAAGCGCGCACCCTCCGATACCAAGCACTAGGCCGAGCATGCAGGAACATGAAGATCACTTCGCTGATGGTGGCTCATCATGGAGACGACCAAGCAGAAACGGTCCTCATGCGGCTCGCAAACAATAGGCTACGGTCGGGCCTTCAAGCAATGCAGAGTGTAGAGTGGATACCTGAGTGCGAGGGCTTATACGGGATACACCACAGTGGGAAGAGCCAAAGACCCAACCCCAGCCTCAATATACCGTTTCCCATAGAGCAAGGCGGCATACAGATCTTGCGACCCCTGCTGGGTTTCGAAAAGGCACGCCTCATAGCGACGTGCGAAGAGAAGGGCGTGGTCTGGGCAGAAGACAAGACGAACCAGATCCAGACCCTCACATCTCGGAACGCTATACGGCACATCTACAAAAACCACAAGCTCCCAGAAGCCCTAAGCATCAGATCACTCGTCGACGTCTCGCTCAAGATGCAGGAGCGCATCAAGTGGCACAGAATCTACGCCTACAAGAAGCTCTTCGACCAGTGCCTCATCAAACTCGACATCCAAACCGGCAGTCTCCTCGTCCGCTTTCCACCCTTCTCTTCCCTACTCCCGCGACCAATCGAAACACAAACCGACAAGATCCAAGCCAAGAATACCGCATACTGTCTCATAGAGCGGGTCGCCGAGCTAGTAACTCCCAAGTCCAAGGCACCGCTCGGGCAGCTCGCCGCAACCGTCGACCGCATCTACCCCGAATTTGTCAATCTCGAAGATGGAGAGGCCGGGCACTGGGAAGTGATCCGTCGCGGAAACTACTGTGTCTGGCACGTATGGTGGCGCTCCTGGGACAAGCCATCCCCCTTCACCGACCATGCTGAAGAAGGTCTCGATCCCTCTCTCCCGCATCCGCGGGAATGGCTCCTGACGCGCCAACCGCTCGATGCAGGCGAAAGGGAAATCCGCGCAAACAAGATCGTGTACCCGCCTTCCCTCCAGCCATCAGCGTCACGAGAGAGGCCGACGTACCAACTCTTCGACGGCAGATTCTGGATCAAGATCCGCAATCTCACATCCGACACGCTCGTTTTACGCATCTTCACCAAGGTAGACTTCCGTCACTTCCCTACTTTCCGCGAGGAGAAGGATAAAGTACAGGAAGTTGACGGCGGGCTACGTCCACACCGTTTCATCGCCGCTGCATTCGACTTACTGAAACCGGTCGATGTGCGGTTTACCCTCCCCGCCGTATTCAGGAAAGATAGTACAACGGGGAACGAAACGTTGATCGGGTTCCCAACCCTCGATGTGCGTATGAATGGGTTTGGCCCGCCGGAAGGTGTCTGCGAATGGAGTGTACGCTACAAGAAGATTGACCTTGGGGGCTGCGAAGCTGGGGATATCATCGTCCCTGGTTCTTCGAGGAAGGATATCACTGCCGAAGAGCGGAGACAGAGGTTAAGTAGGGAGGGCGTTGTGCGCGTACAGACGAAGAACATTCGGTTTGTGGGCACAGGGGCTGAGGAGCGGAATGAGATGTTTACGGGATATAAACGCATGTCGACGTCGCACACTGATGGGAGGGACCGCAGGAGAAGGGATAAGGGTGTTGTGAAGAGTACGTCGAGTGAGATAGAGGGGGGCGAAGCCGATGGGCTGAGCTTTTTGGAGGAAGAGAGTGACAAGCAGGGGAAGAAGGGCAAGTGAATGTGTGTAATATGTGTATAGATCGATAACTGTGATTCACACATACCCTCTACCATATGCGCGAATACAATATGCTTGTCAGCCTGAGCATCTACGGGATTCCAAAAATTATCGCCTTGTGAAATATCATCCAAGGTGCTTTGCGCTAATAGGGTGCCTGCAGGTGTACAAAAGGCGGGGGGCCGCTTTCAAGACCAGCAGTCCCCGGCGCGCAGGCCATCGTTCACTCGCTGCAGTAGTCATCAACTCAGCCACCAATTCTCTCACCGTCTTCCGCACTAGCCTGCTGCCCGCTATCTGATGCGAATCAAGGCCTACATTTCGTGGTCACTGTGCCTTACCTTCTAGAGCAAGCGGTAAGGCACACTCCCACCATACATATACTTTAGGCGACCCACATCCTTCAGCCCTACTACTAATGATTGAATTTACACCCTAATGCTTAGACCAAACGTCAAATTCAGTTGAGACATGATCAACGTATTCACGGCATCATATTAAGCATCACGCTCGCTCAATTTCCTTTAGCATTGAAGCTAGTCGACAACAATGATCACCCCTCCAACACGACCTCGTCTTCCCGACTCTCTTCACATGCAATCTGGGTATCTTTCGCCCGCATCGACCGTTGCATCCGATTCGAGCTTCTCTTGGAACCAGATGCCGCCACATCAAGACAACAATGGTGAGCGAAGCCTTTCTCATGTCAAGGTACGGGTCTTGCGCGTGCGCATCTACTGCGACAGATAAGAGCTGTTGTGATGCGCGTGGGACGAAGCTCTTGAGGTCCACCACCAGCAGTTACACCAACTTTACGAGCACAATCAACAATCTTAACGACAAGCTCGGCCTTCACCCGGATTTTTCTATCCGCGTACCTAGTATCTTGCGCTAATATCAGCCTCTCATAGCCCGATCTCAGCGGAAGTCGACAAGCGCCTCACCCAGGGATGAGTCCCCACGCGATGGAGGCTTCGTGTGGGTCACGGGCAGCACGCCTGCGGAGCTCAAGTCGAAAGAACACATGACCAGTGTGCGCAAGAAGGCCATGTCCAGTTATTTGGAGACTGAAAAGAGCAAGGACACCAAATCTAGGGCAAATAGCGAGATTTCAGACAAGTCACGATCAAGCATTGGAAGTCAAGGAGGCGCCTTCAGGCCCCGCGTTGTTGCAGCACACAACGGCAAAGGTGCCCGCACGACGAAGCAACCATCACCAGCAAAGTCTCCAGCATCGACGATGCAAACTCAGAAGGCACCACGTACCGCAAGCCAAGTAGCGAGAATTCAGAAACAGGTCGAGTCCATTCTTCCACAGGCTCCTATCGTTGTTCCTATGGAGGATAGGACGGACTTCCCTTTTGACCTAAAACCAGCACCACGCTTGGTCTCCATAGGCAAGGCTTTGGATCCTTTCCAGACCATGTTTCAATCAAGCAATCCCCGTGTTTCTGTGGAAGAACTGAAGTACCACTGCAGCAAATTCTTCGGCACGCATGGATTGGGGAAATACTGGATCCCTACCTGCCTGGACTACGCTCACACATTTCTCAGCACTTTGTACTTGGCCTCTGCGCACAGTGACGTCATCAAAGAACGCTCGGTAGAAAGCTTGGAAACGGCAGCGCTCCGTCAAGATATCATGCATCTTATAGGCGCGGATCTGTTGGACCCCGAGAAGAATGTCGCCGACCCCAACATCATCGCAGTCAGCCAGATCATCATTGGCGAGGTGATTGGAAGACAAGAGGCAGCCTTGGTGTACCATGAAGCAGGAATCGAAAGCATGATTAAGCTGCGTGGTGGACTGAAGAAGCTAGGGATGGAAGGCCGGTTGGCATCTTCAGTCTCGTGGGTGAACTTGGCATCGGCAATCCTCCGAGAAGATAAGCCAAGACTGATGTACGTGGACTACTGCGCTGCCGAATCAAAGAAAAGCTACCCATTCACGGCCACCTTACCTGAGTCGCCCGTCTACTGTCCACATGGCAAATACGTGACGATTCAGCGATCGTCAATGTGCACGCAGGACGCCCTGAAACTCCTTGACGAAATGCGCATAATGATCGATCTATTCCTCCACGAGACGAATCAGAGCCGTCGGAATTCGCACATCCTTATGAACTTGTACCGGAGAATAACCACGGAATATGCTCCAATTTCACAGCTTGCCAGGACGACCGTCGTAAAACACAAAGACTGGAGATACGAAGCCATCCGCATCACAGCCGTCATCCAAGCGACCGCTATCATCAGACGGCTCCCTCTTTCCGACACCCTGGTGCATGTAGCACAGCCGAGAAAACCATCATCCGTCTACACATCATCAACAGCTTCGCGCTCCAATGATTCACTCGTCTCCCCCTTCGATGGGGGCTACGAGACACCATCAACGCAATACTCGACAAGCCCAGCGTACAGCATGCCCAGCACCAATCCCGCCATGCCACAGACTGGGTCTCCTTTTACCACACATCGATCATCAAATGCGTCGGCATATTCCTTCTCAAGCGAGCAACGCCCTTCGATATCATCGGTACACTCCTCCTCGCCGTCATTCGGATGGCTCAATTCCCCTCGACCTGTCGTATCTGCCCCCACCGGGCCGAATGTCCTCCTCAAGTCACTAAAAGAGGCGCTTGAAAATTCGAATCTGTCGAATTGCTGGGGGGAAATGGCAGGCGTGATACTCTGGATCGGCCTAGTCGTGGGCGCAGCAAGTCGGAACAGCGACGACAAGCCGCTGAAGAAGTATTTCTCCGCGACGACCATGAGAGCCGGAATCATGCTCTGCTTCGAGCACCCCGAAGCCATGTATTCGACTATGCTGAGCATGACCGAAATGGTTGATCGATTGCGTCCCGAGGCTAGTGTCAACATTGCGAGAAGGGAGAGCGGGAGCGAGGCGAAGAAAAGCAGGACTCGAGCATGACCAGGGATGTAATTGCGAGAAGGGTTCGAGTACAAAGGAGAAGACATTGGGATAAGCTCCCCCACAGTGGCGATGTCTTTCGGTGAGCCCGAAGGCTCCACTTGGGAACGACTGTCCGTGCGCTTGTAGTGCTACAGGGCTGACAGTAGCAAGGCTAGTGGTGGCCGCCTCGACGGCGGCCTCGCGATGGGAAAGACTGTACATGTATTTCTATTTACTGCTTCGGTTGAGGTGTTGCTAATCTCCTTTATGTATGATACCAGGTTGAAGATGGGGCGTTTTGGAGTTTGGACTACGGCCAGCGGTCGTGCAAGCAAATTGAGAAACTCCTCTTTAATCGCTTCTGGAGAATGCGTAACGTTATATCCATTTCCCCGCCTATAGAACGCTGCAAAGCCATCATATCCAGGTATCACGCCACAATCACGCATGTGCAGTCATGTTGCAGATGTGCCGCAGCTTCATTGTTTCTTTGGTACGCCATTCAGAACCCTATCATTGCCGTTTCGTGTCGTGTTCATCCATAATTATCCCATGGCAATCGCTGTGCCCTCATGCGTTACAAACAGCAACCTAACCGTGTGTGATCTTCTTAACCGTACCATCATCGTCGACATGAACGTTCAGTCTCTCGGGTTTGTGGTCCATGGTGCTCATCGAGTCGGGCTTGAGGACGCGGTGCTCCTTGGGGAGATCAGTCTTCGCGAACGTCTGGGTTGTTTTTAGCATTGTATCTCGCTATTTGACGTCATAGCCCTTGAGAGTGTGCATGGTGGGTAGTGTGGTATAGGGCTGGGCTGACGGGTGGGAGGAAGAAGGAGGACGCACCATCTCATCGTGCTGATCACCCAGCTTCTTGCCCATGAGCTTGCTCATCCAGTCATCTCCAGAGTTTCCGTCCTTGGACTGTAGGCCGGGGACTACGAGGGGCATCGTGCGTATTGTTGTTGTAGTAAGCGTTCGTCGTAGGAGTCGTGGTAGCTTGGTTTGAGGCGGAATCGTGCAGGTTGTTATGTGTAGAGGATGAGAGTGAACTTATGCAATTTTTGAACCCTTGTTCGAGTTGTGAATTACCTGCTTGTTTGTAGGGTTAGATGTTAGACTGCAGGAGTGTTGCATTGGTGAGGTGACGTCACCCGAGTCTAACCGCGAATGAACATGTGATGGTGGGGTTGAACCACGATGCGGGGCGGAGCATCGTCGAACCTCATATACGATTTTCTTCACCATGTTGGCTGAGGATGCTACTCATTAGCGGTTACCACAGGCAATGATAGGGATGGTGAAGGGAGATTTGTGGTGCAAAGGTTCCTCGTCAGCCGATGTTCCAGATGCTCTGTTGTTTCGGGTTTTAATCTCCTTACACTGGCTTTAGCAGACCTCACCCGGGTGTTGAGTCTTGGCTAAAGCCAAGCATACTTTGTGAAGGGAAAGCCCTTGTGTGATGTCGCGGAGGTCATGTCGGAAAAGCAGGCGGTGAGTTGCCGGAAATAAGCCACACCGTGGCGCAGCGCGTCCCCCAGCGCATTCCACTTTTTCCAGGCTTCGAGACCCCTCCGCCCTCACTAACCCGCGAACACCGAACGTTTCTCACGCCTCCGAGTAAACCCCCATAACCCTCTACACCACACAACACCTACTCGACGACAACCCCGTCGATATACTCAAGATGCCTTCCGGACAAGGAGGTAAGCGCCATGTCCTCTGCGCACACAGCTGCGGGGTTAAAGGAAGGGAACGCGAAGGCTGACACGACCCACAGCTGGTACAAACCCCATCCACAACAAGAAGCCCAAGAAGAAGGCCGCCGACCTCGACGAGGATGACATTGCGCACAAGGCCAAGCTAGTAGCCGGTTCGTACTCCGCCGCTTTTCGCACCCTGATGCCTACACGGGACTATCGAAGCGCCACGATGTACAACCGAACGCAACACTCCAGCAGGCTAACCACCAAATAGACAAGAAGGCGCGCGATGAGCTCGCCAAGACTGTGGGCAAGGGCAAGGGCCCGCTGAATACAGGTTCCCAGGGCATCAAGAAGTCCGGCAAGAAATAAGCGCCCAGCCTAGCAACAGGCAACGCGACCCGACGATGCGGCACGACGATTTGATATGAAAGAGATACCAAGGGTCTGGAGTCATAATTGGGAGGGCGTTCATATACACATAAAGATGAATGCATGGGAATAATATGAATGTTTTCTACCGACTGCTAGGTGACACTTCCCTAGTCACAAAGAATACTCTAGCTCTCCATTAGTTATTCCTCCTGGTCTTCAATACACCGACAATAGGCAAGGAAAGATACCACCGCATGGCTCAGAGAAGTGCTTCGTACGAACGACCAGGAAAGATAGGAATATACGCCATCTACGCTACACCGAGATCCCTCTATGTCTTTTCCCCACCCCATTGTCGATGTTCACCATGTAAGTCATGCCCAGTCCATAATTAAAGACCACGACTCCCTATTTCCCAACTTTTACAGCACCACCCTTCTTGCCGAACAACCCCTCCGCATTCCCCCAAGCAACCCTCTCCCACTCCTCCTTGGTCAGAAATCCACTCTCCCGAAGCTCCTCCATCAACTCCTTGCCCCTCTCCTCCAGCGGATAGTTGCTCGCGTACAAGATCCTGTCTATGGGAATCTGCTCTAGCAGTGCCCTGAGACTGGACATGTCCTGCACGTCTGCTGTAGTGAGGTAGATGTTGTGCTGCCAGACGTCCACGAAGCTTCGTTTCGGCTTATCGCTAGCGGGGATGCTGGAGAGAAGGTGTTCGATGCGTGGGAGGAGGGAGGGTAGGGCGGCCGGGTGGGCGAGGACGAGACGCAGGTTCGGGTGGCGGTCGAAGACACTGGAGAGGTAGAGATGCAAGAGCGGAAGAGGAGATGCCGTATGCGAGGTATGCAAATGTGTCAAGAAGGGCGCTTGGAAGGTGGCGGCGAGGTTGTTCTGGTATTCTTCAATCTGTTCACATGACATATTAGCTTGGCTTCTCCCATGTCTCGCGACTCATCCAAATTGTCGAGTTTATGTTACCTCCGACCCGACAGGCCACATCTGCCTCAACACAACCGGAACCCGATACTGCTCCGCCAGCTTCCAGAGCTCCTCAAACGTTCCATCGTCCAACTTCACGTCTCTGCTCAGCCCAAGCATACCACCAACAAACCGGTACTTCCCAACACACCGCTGCAACTCCCTTGCCGCCTCTTTCCCCTCTGTCGGCAACAGTGCGATTGCTGCGAACTTCTCGTTGTTCATGGTAATCGCACTTTGCATGGCGTCGTTGTAATATGCACAAATCGGTGGTGGTGCAGCGAAGGGAATGTGGCTAATGATCTGTCTGGACTGGCCGAGGGCGCGCATATCTTTGACACGAACAGATCCTAGGTTACGCAGTTTGGTGAGGGTCATGGGGGGGAGTAGGTGGAGAGCTGGCTGAGCTGGGTCGCTGGAGGTGGATGCGTTGATTGGGTGGGAGGGGACGAGATAGGATTCGAGGGTTGCGAAGAGGTTGGCGGGGTTTGCAGTGGCCATTTTGATGGCTGTTAGGCTGTGTGTAGGTGGGTCTTGTCGTGGATAGGCTGTACAAATACGGTATGATGTTGCGAGATGAGATGGTCGAGCCAGAGGATGGTGGATAGGTCTAACGATCCGAAAACTGTGTGAAGTCATGGCAAATTTGAGGCAAGTGCGAAGTACGCAGCAAGTAAGTTCGAGTGGTAGTGTGGAGACAAGTACAACAGACATGATCAAGCGCATGGTTATTCGAAAGAAAGTTTGTCGTATTGAACATTGGACATGTTGAGAGGAATTAATATGCAGGTCATGCGTTTGGTGCTCTCGTTCACGTTTTCTCTCCTCTCCAACCCTTTCCTGGACGCCACTTCATTCCCAACTCTCTCTTCCCCAATTCCTCGTCTGAACAACCCAATACACTGATCCACGCTGCATGTCGTGAAGGGATGATGGTGCTGAGCAGGGTGTTGTATTGACTTGTAATACCTGAAACCACGCAGTGAATGAAGATGGTCGTGATGAGGCACCGAACCTCGTCCGGTTGTCGGCTGGGAAGCGGAGTCGTTTGAGGCCCCAGCTCATCGCTCATGCAAAGGATCTCTTCCAACTCTTGGTTGGGATTATCGGGAGGTGTGGTAGTGGTAAATAACCATTGCTTGTAGTAGATGTGTGCAATGTAGGCGTCTATGGTATAGGCACCTTCAATCCTCCCTCCTTCATCTACGAGACCCGGCGCCCCTTCTTGTTTCCGATGGTAAAACTCCTTTTGATGGCATCCATCTTGCCTGAGCTCGTGGGTGATGTCGGGCTTGACGCGGAGCTGCTTCCAGACCGGCGGGGCTCAGAGGTGTCGGAAGAATGAGAGCAAGACCGTTTGTGTTTCTCTTCTGCGAGAATGTCGTCTAACGAGACATTGAGGTGAGGATGACTGATTGGAACCTCTTCGAGGTTTTCGACGAATCGGGAAGGCATTGTGTTGGTTAGGTAGGTTGGCTTTGAGTAAAATGGAGAAGAAGATTGACTTGTGGATGGTACTGGACGCCAGTGAGGGAAGGCTGAAGATGTATATAGCTCTGGTCGCCTTTTGGGGGCCTGGGTGTACGATGTGTTCTGCTGTTCGAGCACAGGACCTCCCGGGGAATGTTCTAGACTTCAGGCGCTATGGCGGTGTTCGGATACACTTCACAAAAAGGTAGTAGCGGTAGCCGAATGTAGAGGGTAGCGAAGGCGTGAAGATGAATGCGGGAGAATGATATGTGCCGAAATATTGATTCAACGCCTCGCTACGCAAGGGCAGCGCAGACTTTTAAACCCGTCCAGGGCATCTTGTGAGGAGCATGTGGATAACGTCCCCCGGGGCGGCAGGGACCCTTCAATTCAGCGTCTACGTTGCCGATCGCGTGGTCTCGATGCATAGGGTCTGGCGCTATGACGACAATGGGGACGGTTGACACGTCCAGGACCACTCCATCTGCTTTTTGTCCACCCATGCGGGCGCATCCGCGTGCAACCAACGTGTTTCGTCACGCATTTCCGCATCTGAAAGGCCTTAAAATAGCATAAAAAGCTGTAAGTGCTGCCCATCATTGGAAACGTCTCCCAGGTTTTTTGATTCGCTCGCTGCCTTGTCCGAAGGATTGCGCATAGCCATCTCGCAGCCTTCTGCGCCCTGAATTCGTAACGCAGATCGGCAACAGCTGGCAACTCATGGTTATTCTTGACTAAGCACGCGCAACTCCTTCGCCACAGTTTGGCGAAAGGGACTTCCAATTAATTTCACGCTAAAGTGTATAGGATCTGCAAGATCACCATATCAACATGTGATATATTTTTCCGTGCTAGTATTCTTGAAGATCTGATAACTGTGAAACTGTGTCAGCACGACGGCAGTCCTGCATGTATGCGAACTTCGGTGGTTCGTTGCTTCCGTTGCGACTGCGCACGCGGGAGCTTCAGGCTCGCTGGTCCGTGACGTAGGACGAGAGATGGCTAATTCCACAGCCGCGCTCTTGCCTAATACCTATTTGCGGCTGCCCGGCTGTCGTTGCTAAGAGGGTATGGAGATCTGGGGTGTGTTGTTCAGAAGGAATAGGTTAACTGTGTAATCCGTCAAATGTCAAAATGTCAAATACATCATGGTGCAGGGACTACATCAATAAAGTCCGGCGGCCAGGCCTGTGGGCCTTTGACTACCTTCTCAAAAATTGGCACCTTCCGTCATGTCAAACTGCAGCGAAACCGAATTTTGGGTAGTACTTGATAGTGTGCAGGTTCCGGGCACTAACCACGTGTGTTCTATGCTGATGTTTTGGTACTGATATCATCATGTGCGAGCGTCGTAGACGCGCACGCAATCTTATGGTTATCATCAGCTGTCGAGTATGACTGTGGAGTCGTCACCAGCGTCCGCGACCACGTCCTCGCCCTCTGCCGCCGGCCTGACCCCGCCCGTGGCCCCCTCCACGACCCCCTCGGTGTCCGCCTCGATAACCACCTCCACCCCCACCTCGATTTGACCTTTGTTGTTCCGGTCTCGGGCCACTCTGTATGAGTTGCGCTCGCTCTTCGTCTGTCGCGTGGAATACATTCGGGATCTGGAGCAGGTCGCAGAAGTTTTGTGTATGCGGGTTACTAAACTCTTGCGGCGTCTCAAGAACACGGATGCCCAATTCGGGTTCGTAAACTGGTGCAGTTTGTGTAAAATCCTCAGGTATCGTCATCTTGCCAGCCTTGACGATGTTCTCCTCAACCCACGCCATCTCCTTCTCTACTCGAGGCCGGTAGGACACATCGCCTTGATCCGAAGGTACTTGCGCATACGGGTCTCCGACCTGTAGGTGGTCTGCAAATAGACGAGTGATGGCAAGCCATTCTTTGTCGTATTGTAATTGCAAAGGTCGTTGGAACTGGGCGGGCGTATGCGGGTCTATCTCCAACAGTTGCAAGAAGCTTCTCTTTGGCAAGCATTTGTCCAGTGCGAGGAAGTTGGTTGTTTTGTTCGTTATATCTTCAGGAAAAGGTAGAGTCGGTACACTCTCCACTGCTCGGCGCGCGAAAGATTCTGGCAAGAGGTTTCGGATGTCTTGAGGAACCTCTGATTTGGTATCGGTTGGGGTTGATTTAGCAGCTTCTTTATGCTCCATAGCGGGCGCCTGCGGTGTCTCGCCATCATCCATGTCAAGATCAATCTCGGCGTCGTTTTTGGGCGCTTGCACAGGTACATCGTCTTCAAGATCCAATTCAATCTCTCCGTCGTTCACAATCATTGTGGGCTCGACATCAGTATCAGCTTTCGACGCCGGCTTGCTCTGTGCTTGTGCGTGTTCCCATATAGCAGGAAACTTGGCATGCATATGGGCGCTGAACCAGTGCTGAGGTCGTAAGCGTTCCAGTACGACTTTTGCTGCAACGCTTCCAAGAGTGCCATCTTTCGCTTCCTGTTCGAAATCTGGCTTCCACTTGAAGAGTTGTCGATGATTACCTTTCCACTCCATCCCGCGCGGCCAGTCATGGCTGAGGCCAATGTCGACCTGTGTCCGTATCTGAAGCAACTTACGCACATCCAGCTCCCGTACGTGGTATATACTCCTCACATCGTCGTTGTTGTAAGGTAAGCGCTCGTAATGTGGTTTCTTGTAGTTGTATCCCTTCCAGATTCCAGAGAGACCGGCAATGCGGATGGGTCCTAGTCGTATGACGTTCGCAGCGCCCATGTAGTATATCTTTGGTGCAGCCCAACCGCCGTAGTATAGCTCCCACATGTAGTTACTCGCTTCGTGGTTACCACCGATGAATATGGTCAGATAGGGAGCGAGGCGTGCGCCTGAGTAGTACTCATGGAAGTCATGCATGGCGTAGTATTTGGGGGGCATCGAGACGGCTTTGAGGTCATAGGCATTTCGAACAGCCTGCGAAGTCAGATCGTGTCTTATGATTGTAATGAACAAACATACCTGAAAGTCTCCACCGATAATCAAAAGATCCACATCAGGCCAGCCCCTCAGCTCGCAAGCTTTGGCAACTGATGCATAGATTTCATGCAACACGCCATGGCCGCAACCTTCAACTGCTATGCGCAGCCCTTGCTGTTCGACCAACTCCAGCGCCTCCATGCTTGTTGCCGCTGAACAATTCGGTGTTAGTGACTTTGAGATTAGCGGCGAGACCAAGGTGTCACTGGTGTGCCATTCTTTGCGCAATCCATGAACGCAGGTTGCGATGAAAAGTCAAGCTTGTTGCGGTGTCAACGGTAGAGGATAGTACGACCGACATCTGGAGGACCTGCAGCTCTAGTGTCGGAGATCGGCATTATGATAACCAAGCGAGCACGTGAAGATACCCGACCTGCAAGAAGCTCTCCAAGTTCTTCATCAATCCCAGGAACCCTCCAGCAATGGCTCAGGCGGATCAGAACGAACTGAGGGCAAGGTTCCTCCAAGAAGCCGCCCATCTGCTTGCCATTTCGTCGCCTGTAACGTCAGCTTTTCTGGGGAGCGCACGCAACAGGCTCATCGAAGATACTGAAATCGAAGTACCAAGCAAGGAAACGGATGCATTTCGTCGGGAGATTTGCGGTGCCTGTGGCAATGTAATGATCCCCGGATGGTCATGCAAGACCTCAAGTCGTACTCCATCGATAGGACCAAGGACGAAAGAGAAGAACGGCACCAAGGAACCGACAAAATTGGACAAGAGCATCGCCTATGCCTGCTTGCGATGTCACCGAGAGACAGTCCAAACACTACAACCAAAGCCACGCAGGCAAGTGCGGAAGACCAAAACGCGCGTGGGTCCACAGCCACCTGCAGTCTTGCATACTAGAGAGTCGCGAGAAGAAGTCGACAACATAGTGCCTAAGACGGCCAATGCGGGCAGCAAAGAGAGGCGGAAGGCGCGGAAAGGCGGGCTGCAAGCAATGCTTGCAAAAAACAAGACGCAGATGTCAGGCCTGGGCGGCCTTGATCTGATGGATTTCGCGATGTAGGAGCCATAGGGCTGGGTGAAGGAGCAGGGTCCGCTGCAGGGAAGGCACCAGAAGCTTAGCGACCCCGCCATGCAGACGCGGGGCTCAAAAATTTCGAGGCTTTCGTCATTACAACTTACGAAGTCAACCACAACACGACTGCCTGGATCTCTCGAACTCTTGACCTGCGACTAAGACATACCATCTCCCATCATGGCACAGCAACAGAGTCTTGCGAAAGACCTCTTCGAGGATATGGGGCGCAAAGTCGCTGAGGCGAGCGCTCAGGACAGCGAGGATGATACTAGGGTCGTTGACGAGATCGAAAGCATGTGCATGAACTGCCATGAAGACGTATGTACGATAAAAAGGAAGAGATGCATAGCTAATACATGCACAGGGCACCACACGGCTTCTCCTCACCAGGATACCCTTTTTCCGCGAAATTGTCCTCATGTCCTTCCATTGCCCGCATTGCCACTTGAGGAACTCCGAGGTTCAACCCGCAGGCGAGATACAGCAGCGCGGCGTCAAGTTCTCCCTCAAGGTCGAAACGGCGGATGACCTAAGCCGACAGATCATCAAGAGTGACACGGCAGTGTTCCGAGTCGAGGATATCGATCTAGAGATACCGCGGGGTCGGGGACAGTTGACAAATGTTGAGGGCATTCTCGCAATGGTTGCCCAAGATTTGGAGCAGAAGCAGGACGAGCGGAAGCAGGTCGTGCCTGAAGTCTACGAGCAACTGAAAGCCGTCATCGAGACGATAAAGCAGATGGCAAGCGGGGAGAAGCTTCCGTTCAAAATCACCGTTGACGATCCCGCCGGCAATTCCTCCATCGAACCTCCGAGCGTTCTTTCTGCGGGGAAATACTCTCGGAGTGAATACCCACGAACCGCTGCGCAGAACGAGGCGCTTGGACTGGGCGACACCAGTGGCGAAGCACCACCAACGGAGATGCGCCCTGAGTACCACGCATCACAAATGTACCCCGAGATGCCTTCAGCCTCAGCGCCCATGGTGAACAACGTGGATGAGGATGACATCGTGGAGAACCAGGTCTATTCGTTCCCAGCAACCTGCCCAGGGTGCACCAAGTCTTGCACAACGAACATGAAGATGGTCAACATTCCCCACTTCAAGCAAGTGGTGTTGATGAGCACAGTCTGCGACCACTGCGGATGTGAGTGTACTCGAGTTTGTGTGCGGGCGCATTTGCTAATATACTACAGATCGAAGTAACGAAGTCAAGACCGGAGGCGAGGTTCCCGAGAAAGGGCGCCGGATCACGGTCAACATCAACACCAAAGAAGACCTGTCGCGCGATATCCTGAAAGCTGAATCTTGCGCAATGTCCTGTACCGAGCTCAACCTCAGCGTCGAGCCCGGTACACTTGGTGGCAGGTTCACCACAATCGAGGGTCTCCTAACGCAAGTGCGCGACGATCTCAAGTCGTCCATCTTCGATACCAGTGACGCCGGAGACTCGATGGATTCAGGGTCCAAGGGCAAGTGGGCCACCTTCTTCGCCAACCTTGCAGCAGCCATCAATGGCGACGCCAAGTTTACCCTCGTCCTCGAGGACCCGCTCGCGAGCAGTTATGTACAGAGCTTCACCGCGCCAGAGCCGGACCCACAGATCAAGGTGGAGGATTATGAGCGCACGGAGGAGGAGAAGGAAGACCTGGGCCTGAACGACATGAAGACGGAGGGCTACGAGGAGGAGCATGCGGCGACGAAGGGTGTGACGAGTGGCGCATAGATGGCGTGTGTAGCTTGGACGGGTACAGATTTCCATAGTTTTTGCATCGGGCCGGGGCCTCTTTAGATACCAGGGCTTCGCCAGCCTTAATCAGCATTATCGTGACCTATCTTCTTGTCCGAGGTATCCTGGGTATCGTAATCAATGTCTTCATCCAGCCAGAGGATTCGCGTGAATGGTGACATTCTTTATCTCCATCCGCTCCTGAGGCCTCGACTTCTTGTCCACCGCAACCTTCTCCATGTCGTCCAACACCTCCCATCCCTCCAGCACCTTCCCAAACACCGTGTTCTTGCCATCCAGATGCGGCGCCGCAGCAAAAGTGATGAAGAACTGGCTCCCATTTGAATTTGAGCCGCGATTCGCCATACTCACGATGCCACGCGCATTGTGCCGTAGCGCAGGCCTGATCTCATCCTCGAACAGCTGGTTCGGCGTATCATAGATGGATGTAGACGCTTTCGACTTGGGGTCCGAGCCTGGCGCGCCGGCCTGGACCATGAAGCCGGGTATCAGGCGGTGGAAAGGGCTGGTATGGTAAAAGCCCGAGGCGCAGAGGGCGAGGAAGTTTTCAGCCGTCTTGGGGACGGTCTCGCAGAATATTTCGAGTTTGATGGCGCCGAGGGTGGTGTGCAGCTGGTGTGGTGGTTAGTATGTATGTTGATTGCCAAGAGGTGCTGCACATGGGGAACTTGCTGTCACAGACATAATGTGGGTGCAGGTCGGTGCATGTCGGTGTATGTCGAGGGCAATGTTGGCTGGGGTAATCGACGCGGGAAGGCACGACCCACTCGGTCAAGCTACTCGAAGCATCACCTCCACCCCGGCGTCATCACGCCCAAAAGGTGCTGCGTCTGCCCGTCCGCCCCGTTTGCACTGCTGCAATCGCGCTGCATTCGCTGTCAACGCCATTGCTATAGCCATCCCCCACTATTCCTAACCCAGCGCGCGATATTGGGAAACGTCGGTCATTCATCGCAAGGCGCCAGTTGCATAAGCTTCGGCTTGGACCGCCCCACGGGTTCGAGACTTCTACCCTCCATATCTGTCGTATTCACTATAAATTCAACCCAGCAACATCGCATCCTCCCGCGACCGCCGCTGTGTGACGGCCGGCCCACTGCCGCCTCCGCCGGTTCAGCATCTCGAGGCCGCATTCATCAACCCCACAATCTGCCGCCGGAAGGCCTCGCGCACATCGCCAGGGCGGACCACACCTGGAGCGCCCATGCAGCGCCGGCTGCTCCCAGGCCTGCGCCGACGACCTCGTCACCATGTCGGCCTTTGTGCGCGTCTCCGGACCGCCCAACAGTAACTTCCTGGTTGGCTATCCGGGCATATCAGCAACACTCGTACGTGTCTCTAGTTCACTATCCTCTAATTGAACGTCTTGCGCTGCATTCTGCACACTTGGCGTTGATGTACTGCACATTTCCGAACCAAGAGGCTATTTAACCAGTGCTGACATCCTACAGCCTCGAATAGAAGGCAGAGTCGAGATACGGCCGCTCGTGGGCATATCAGCGCCCGTCAATGTCTCGCTCGTTACTATCGCGCTGCACCGCCGCGAAACAATCCACCCATCCGCCGACTCGGTCACAAAGAAGCACCTGGCAGCCCCGCGCAAGGAGATCACCGACATCGTCGGCAAGGAGATGCTCTTGTACCGCTGTCCGCCTGGCAGAGAACACGAGAGCATACTCTCCATGGACCTCCCGTTTGTCATATTCATACCATACGGTCGGGGAGGCGAAGAGGTAGCGCGGAGAGTCCCGCCCGCAAGCTTACAATTGCCGAGCCGGACGGCTGAGACGTCCTACGAACTCGTCGTAACCTTGCAGCAAGGGCCGCAGGAGCAGAAGAAATATCCATTTACAGTACCGATACAACGATACGACACCCTCTCCACATTCGGCATGTACAATCGACCGGAAAGCGCTGAACGAGTGACGGATCATCTGGTCACCCTTGGCATCAGTCTGCCGCGATGGAGTTATGGACCCCTGGACCCCGTCTCCGTATACATCAAACTGAGCCCGAACCCGGACTGGCTGAACAAGGCAAAAAGGGTCACAATACAGAAGATCACAGTTGGCATAGACGAAGAGATCATCTTCAATCACGAGGGAGACGAGCCGACAAGAAAGGTCAAGACATTAGCGAAAACAACACAGGCAGTCGGAGTCAAGATGCCCGAGGCAGGCTATTTCACCAATCTTGGACTCGTCTTCCCTGCGAAAGACCTGCGAGACAATGCGGGCGTGATACCGAGAGGGCAGAAGGAGTTTCCCATGTATGCTATCAATGGCTTCACGACGACCGGTACACTTTACAAGATTGAGTACTACCTCACAGTCAAGGTAGGCTGCAAAATAGCCATTCTCTTTGTATTTTACTAACTGACGGCAGGCACAAATGTCTTCCGCAAGAGACATCCTACTCCGCCAACCCATCGTCGTATGTCCGTTCGACCACGCCGGTTGCAAGGAAGAAATGGAAGCCATTGAACAGGCAGCCAAGGACGCCGCACACGTCACACCTGACAACCCCATGTTACCCGCTAGTACGATCGTTCGCTCAAACGACCCAGATGGCCTAAGAGCGCTTGGTATTGCGATTGTAGGGGGCGTAAGAAAACCGCTGATCGAGTGAGAGGCTATATTTGGAAGATTGAATCCTTTGACGAGAGATGGGAAACGCGGATATCCAGGCCCCTTCATCCGCTCCAGTCACAGCCGGCATTTTGTCCACTGTATCGGGATCCCGAGAGGAAGTGGGAACACATGGCCTGGGGCACGTGGTTTTGCCATAGCAGGGCATGTTGGTTAGCTGGAAGGTCCTGAATAGCAGATTATCGAGGCGAATGAGGTCGTGTCCCGCCAGCTCGCATGCGACCGGCGCAGGCAGAACACACTGCTGATACCGGTGGAAGCCGTGGAGCCAAAGATGTCCATACGGAGCCCGCCACCTGCAGACATTTGGCACCTGCTGACACTTGGCGTTGGAATTGGGTTGGATTGGATCTCGCGTAGCGTTGGCGGTATACCCAGCCGGAGTTTTTCTGCACGGTACAGGCGGACATGTTGACATTTCTCGCGTTTAGGTTGGAGGCATTTGGTGACAGGGACGACTTGCTTGTTCTGATATTTTCACTCGGTGCTTAATCTTGGGTTGGAGATTTTTTTGGATTACGGACAGGAAAAATCTCGGCTGGAACCGGGAAGAGGAGAAGCATTTGGACCCTTTGTTGCACAGGGTGAGAAGTAAGTAAAGTCAAAAGAGTGGACATATCGATAGCGCATGCTTGCAAGTGACTGGACTAAGTAGTGCTAGAAGGTATTGAATACCAATATTACTTCAAAATCAAGTGGAACGGTTTTATTCCTTTTTCCCCCCCTAACACAGCGGCCTTGTTTATAGTATTCGTCTGTACATGCAATATCAGGAGGCCAAAGAACACCTTACCACGCTTCACTCTACTGGCCCCTCCTCATCAGGCCACTGATCCACCAACCCCTTCTCCCCTTGCCCTTGCACCAATCCCTCTAGATTCATGCGCACACTGTACCGCAAATATTTCGTCTCGTACTTGCGCGCATACCCACCCCCTAAGCCGCCAATATCGCTCTCCCCCAACTGCGGATGATGATGTGCGAAAATGGGTGGTTGGCTCGTTAGACACACCCTCTCCCTCTCCCTTGCTCCTCCTTTGCCCCCACCATCTCCCTGTCCACCACCCCCGCTACCAAACTGCCGCCCCTGTACCCCCATATCCGGATTCGCACCTGCACACCACCGCCCTAGCTCAGCATCGAAAATGCCGTTCCAGCCCTTTGTGCCAAACTGATGCAACAAGCGGCGTGCGCCGCGTTGGCTGACGGCGTAGGCTACGGTACAGAGTTGGCCGCCGGTGGCGTGGTGGTAGATGCGTGTGCTTGGGGGGAAAGTGGTGGCGAGGGCGTCTGGGGTGGCTTGGAAGGGGTGCGCTTTTAGGTGTTTTGGTAAAGGGACTGTGGCGTCGTTGAGGAGGGTTAGGAGGATGGTGGAGGGGGATGTTGGGTTGGGGTGGAAGGGGGGACGCGGCATGCCGGCGCCGCAGTGGCCGAGCCAGAGGATATCCCAGGTGGAGGGGTCGCCATAAGGGGTGGTGATGTGTTTGTGGGTGTGGAGGACTGACGATAGTGGCAATGAGGGTAGTGTGTTTGCCAAGTTGTTGGTGTCGATGATATTGTATGCTGTTTCTTCTGTTTCAGTGTTTGGTCGATATTCGACTTTGTTCTTTAGACTGGTCGTGTCGTGTTTGCTGGACAGGAAGTGTGATGCTAGGGCGAAGCGTTGGAGGTTCTGTCGGACGCGAATGTCCCAGTCGACATCGTCTTCGAGTATAAAGGCAGTGGTTAGATTCTGTTCGACTACCCTCTGAAGAGCGTTCATGTGTGTCCTCCAACTCCCCCGAATGCCTGGTAAAAGCTTTCTATTCTCGTCGGGCGGTGGGTAGGCCTTCTCATTGATGCTGGCTCCTGTCACGCCTTCCACAAACTCGAGCTTGATGTTTGATATAGCCGCGGAGAGGCTCATGGCATCGCGGCGGTCGGTGCGGAAGGGGAGGTTGAGGACGAAGATGTTTTGGAACTTTGCAGTGTATCAGCCTTCTGGGTGAGAATATGATGAGGCCTCCAGATCAGTGGAAGGGGGAAAGTGAAACACTTGGTTGGGAGAGAAGAAATGTTGAAGGTGTGTTCCTAACGTACTCCCAGTGTCGTGTTCAGGATGTCCTTCAGACTCTCATCGTTCAGATAGTCAAACGAATCTGCCGGTATTAGGACCTCGCATGCTCCAATGTTGAACCATATCCACAACGCGCCGAAGAAGATACATGTAATCAGCAGCCTCGGTCTCGAATAGTACCACGGTCTCCTCCTTTTGGCCGCTTCGAAAGTCGCGCCGCTTTTGGGAGACATGAAGCCCAAAGTAACAATGGATATCTGGAAGCAACACAGCAATGCTGCGAAGAAGTGAAGAAAGAAAACATAGGAAAGCTGTAAGATGGAAGTGATAAAGCGTCGTCAGAAGTAAAGTAAGACACTATAGCCATCCTATCCAACTTCCAGGTTACGGCATCCTTACAACCATAGCGATTGGTGAGCAGGCAGACTAAATCAATCTGTCGCGCGGTATATGCACCCCGAATGTATGCTCATATACTCGGCAAGTGCCTATATTGCGGCGACTAATGCGGCCAAGATGTAGGCACGAGCGCAGGCATTTGATGTCGGCGAGAGCACGTGAGTAGCATGATGTAGGTAGCGTGGCGGAATGGGGAACGCCGCGGAGGTTTGCTGAGAAATGGGAGTCTTTGAAATCAGGGCTTATCGATAGGTGGGCGCGTTGCATGACTGTGGAATAGTTTCGAGTCCTTCTCCGGGCATCGGCGCCAAGTTGGACATTTGTATTGCCTGCACTTTTTTCTTTTAGTTTCTTACGTTTCCTAAGTCGGCTTTACGCTTTTCTCGTTTTGTGTATATAGACTTGCTTGGTCGCATCGCAATACCCAAGCTCGCCATCTCCCCCGCCAGCACCGCTCGCCATGAGCGCCATTCTTTCGGCCGACGATCTGAACGACTTTATATCGCCCGGTGTTGCATGCATAAAGCCCATAGAGACGCTTCCTATACAGCCAAAGGATGATTCAGTAGGTCGCGGTCAGCATTCCGTAATTGGCGGGCGCATACTGACATGCGCTAGAATGCGTACGAAGTCACCACCGAAGAGAAAGCCGAGGCCTTGCAGCCGCCACCACCCGCGTCGATATCGCTTACGGACTGTCTTGCATGCTCCGGGTGTGTGACGAGTGCGGAAGCGGTACTGGTCTCGCTACAATCGCACACGGAAGTTCTCACAACGCTCGATACACACCCGTCGTTGCGCGCACCCTGGCTGGCACACAATGGGACGAATGGAGTCGCGAACGGACATATGGTCAATGGAACAATGAATGGCGTCAACGGAAACGGCACGGAGGGGAAGCTATTCGTGGCAAGCGTCTCGCCGCAGACACGCGCAAGTCTGGCAGCCGTCTTCAATATTTCCGAAGCAGAAGCGGGGAACATGCTCACACAGCTCCTTAGCGGACCGTCCGGCCTGAAGTCTGGTGGCCACCAAGGAAGCGACTTCACATGGGTCATCGACACGAACGTCATGCGCGAAGCCTGTCTGGTCGCAGCGGCAGACGAAGTCACAAACGCCCTCTCCTCTCAGGCCTCGAATGCGCCGTCCAGGCCTGGGTATGAAGGCGCGATAGATACCACACCGAAAGCACCCATCCTTACATCAGCGTGTCCTGGCTGGATATGCTACGCCGAAAAGACACATCCATACGTCCTCCCACATCTCTCGCGCCTCAAGTCGCCGCAAGCCCTCACAGGTACACTGATCAAGTCCGTTCTTAGCCAGCGTTACAACATACCACCATCCCAGATATGGCATGTCGCAATCATGCCATGCTTCGACAAGAAGCTCGAAGCTAGCCGCAGCGAGCTCACCTCTGCCGCTTGGCTGCCCAACTACGACCAATCACAGGAAAAGATACGAGACACCGACTGCGTCATTACCGCTCGCGAAATTCTACACATGGCTGCCGCTCGCGGCATCAACTTCGCTTCCCTTCCTCGAACACCGCTATCCTCCGCAGACCGAACACCATTCCCCGACCCGAAGCTCGACGCCTTCCTTTTCCCACTCTCGCGCCGGAAGAAGCAGAGTGCAGTTGCAGGCTCATCGGGCGGATATCTATACCATATACTACAAACGTACCAGGCACAGAATCCGGGGTCGGAGATAGCAGTAGCAAGAGGGCGCAATGCAGATGTAGTGGAATACTCGGTCGTTCGGGGCTCGGAAATCATCATCAAGGCAGCGCGTTTCTACGGATTCCGCAATATCCAAAACTTGGTACGGCGGCTCAAGCCCGCGAAAGCGAGCAGATTACCTGGCGGAAAGACAGGCGTTGTTAGGAGACCTGGAGCAGCCGGCGCAGCGGCAGGTGAGGGTGTGAAGGACTACGCGTATGTGGAAGTCATGGCGTGTCCTGGTGGATGTACAAATGGCGGTGGTCAGGTCAAAGTCATGGAAGTGGAGGAAGTGCGCAACTATGGAGGTGTGGAGGAAGACACTCGAGCGCCGAAACCGGGACCCAAAGAGCAGAAAGAGTGGCTTGCAAAGGTGGACGAAGCCTACTTTTCGGCTTCCGATTCGGAAGACGACAAGGTCAACGGGGACGGGGACCGAGAATTGCGGGATTCGCGTACCAACGGCCACTCGGGTGAAGACGATATCGTGGACGGCATATCGAGAACACAGATGAAGAATTGGATGGCCCACTGGTCTGACATCACGGGTGTGAGCACGCAGAAGCTGATGTACACATCCTACATCAAAGTCGAAAGCGACGTCGGGAAGAAGAAGCAGAGCGATATGGAGAGAGTGGCCGGGTTGGCAGTTACTGCTGGCGGCGGCTGGTAGCCTCATTTTTTTTATCCCGACGACTAGCATAAGCATGAGCATCCGGATGGCGTTCATAGACTCGCAAATTTTCCCGGCCATGGCAATCCGAGTCTGCAATCCGACTCCGTTGAATACAATACCATGACCATGAGAACAAACTCGCACTAGACACACATCTCCACTAACAGTCTCTTCTGCAATTGCAAAACTAACACCAGTCTCCTTGAGAATCCACGATAATCATGTAATCTGGCAAGAGAGAAAGGGAGAGAGAAAGGGGAAAGAACGGATCTACTTGCCACGCACATCTGCCATCTAGCTGCCATCCGCCATCCGGCATACCCCCGTTCCCGTCCGACACGTGCTATTAGCGACAATTCCGTTGACGGGAACAAACGGGGGTACGGGTAGTCGGTATGCAATAAGCCTTCAAAGCTTGAGCTTCAAAGGCAGGCAGAGAGTAGATGACGACAAAGGCTCGTATGGTAGGGATGGATAAAGGAGGCGAGGCAGGGATGAAAGTGGCGCGATCATGATGTGCGGTGTGCTAGAGGGTAGTGGCGGGCCGTGTGTTGCTCGAGGGTGCGGTGGATGAATTGGGCCATCCGTTTTGGAGGGTCGAGTGTACGCGTACAACAAACAACAGCGTTTAGGGACAAGTCACAGCGGAGCAAGATTACGCGTTTGATGCTTCAATTGCTAGAGTTGACGCTACGTAGTAGCAAAGCATGCAGCTTTTCATTGATATGATTAAGTTGGCTAGTCTATATGTACATAAGAAATGCCAATCCCGTCCGGTCCGGCCTGGAGGTTGAGGAAAAAGGCAGGTGGTATTGAACTCCTTCCCATTGGATTGTACAGTGATGATATGCCACCCTGGGGCTAAATCAGTCGATATTAAAAGCTTACAGTAGGTTCAGATGACTCAGCGGAGAAAGACAGTTAAAGGGTACACGCGTTGAGAAAAATGCAAAACTCAAGGAGAAAAAAAGGCAAGTTGATCGCTCAAGCTATTTCTTACAAGGACGACCCCCAATCCACGCACCAGGTTGTTCCAAAATGCAAGGTTCACCCCTTTCTCTCCCTTAACCAACAAGGATAGTTATATGTGGTGTGGTGAAATGTAGTCGCCAAATGCTCAAACTGGGGTATCCGCCGACGAAATGAAACACATAAAGGAAATCGATCTAGTAGAGTGAGAGCATGTGCCCCTTGAACAACGCAGGCGCCAAAATATGAAACAGAAGCAAGGTAACGGGGTTCCCTCAACACGGATACCCCTGGCCCCATGTGAGATGTCAACAATTGCCCTACACATAGGATAGGAAGATAAGCTCCGCCACAAAGTATGGAGTAAGATGCCGCCCGAGATGATGATTCAGAAAAAGGAGATATGTAGTGGTTTTACAGAGCGAATGTGGAGCTGATATTGGAAACAACAAGATAATGTTGCGAGATGATAAACGATTGTGATCGCGCAAAGGACCATGATGTTCGACGCCGGTAACACCGTCCTGGAAGATGCGATTTGCTTTTAAGGGCTTGGTTGCGCACTGGGTCTGGATCTAAGATTCTGTAGTCGTGCACCGTTCCTGACGGGAGGCTGAAGCTCAATATCGTACGGGTCGTATAGGGAGCGACAAGGAGCGGGTGCGGTGACCCATATTACAATTATAAGGGTGAAAGAGCATGCAGCGAAGGCAAGGTGAAAGAAAATACGGGTACCGCGATGTTGGATATCATCGGTGTCTCGTTTGAGCTGCCATGAGACTAGCTGCCACACTCGAAGCCCAGTCATTTTCGTCGTAGGGTGGTGTGGGCCACTTGGAGACACTGGCATCTGGCTTGCTGCGAGCCTGAGTGATCTCCATAGGCTTGCTCGGTGTCATGAAGTCTGACTGCCCAAACCCGACATGGTTACGGTTGGCCGATGGTGAAGGTGTGAGGTACGACGCAGCAGGCCCAATATCAGTCTGTGAACGATGTACAGGCTTCTTTTGGCTGTCCATCTTCCTCGCGGCTTTGTGCGCGGACGCGAGAACTTCACTAAGAAGCTCTTCTTCCTCATTGGGAGTCTCGTACCGATTTGAGGGGCTCGACTTGTTCTGAAGTGCTCGCCGTGTCCGGCTGGAAATTGGACCATTAACGCCATTTTCTGTCGTTCTCGGCTCCGGGCCATGGGGCACCGAATGATGGCGCTTCAGCATGGGGTTCGTAGCGATACGGGAGCTCTTCGTCGAAGAAGCCTGCTGAGAGTGTGCCTCAACGCTATCTCTCACATGCTGTAGTGCTTTATCCAATTCAGAGAAATCCGAAGTAGAGCCCGTAGTTGCGGACTGCGACTGATCCATGATCATGGATTGTCTGGCGCTGGAGGCTGCCCATGGAGCACAACCAGCATTGGCTTCGATATCGTCTGAGTTGGGAGACATAGGCGTCTGGTAGCGCCCAGATAAGCGTCGAGCGCGCTTCCTCAGATGTGAGAAGAATCCCTCCTTCTGTCCGCTGGCTGGAGAGGCAATCTCTGACTGACCGTTCAATGCGCGTTCAGCTTCTTGACGGTGAACGTCTGTATAGTGATTGCCATGTGATGCGACTGACAACTGACGGCCAATCTTCTTGGCGGCCTTCTCCTCACTCTCTGCAATGCGTGCACTAGCTTGTGCAGTGACTTCAGCCGACATGGGAGAGATTGGCCTGATGGAGGGCAGGATGGGGATAGGAGCTGCATTAGAAGAAACTCCGTTCGTCCACGTAGCCCTTTTAGTAGCAGCAGGACGGTGCTTAGTCGAACCAGCTACATCGCCAGAATTTGTGTGCGAAGGCGATGGCCGAGGCGATATTGGCTGCGCTATGGTGTGCTGTGGAACTGCCGGAGCGCTCTCTCGTGCGACTAATGAGCGGCGCAGCCATGATGAAGTTTTCGAGGTAAGTTTGGGTGAGGCTTCTGGCGAGTCCTTTGCAGAGAGTTCGGACGGTTTGCGGCCCAACAAGCGAGATGAGGAGGACTTCAGACGTAGTGGATCGAACGCGTCTTGGAAGTACTCGTGTTCAAGAGCTTGCCTTGAGGTAGGCCTGGCTCGAGGGTCCCACAGCAGACACCATGTAACGAATGGAGCCAAACTGGCAGGCCATTGGGGCGTTTGGAGGATCGTATCCAAAGAATGCGGGGCCATCTGAGTGTGATGTTAGTTGGGACACCGCGTTATGATCTCATTTTGTCTTACCTTGGGGAAAGAGAAGCCCAGCTTCTGCGCTAACTTAACACCTTCTTTCCATTCACCGCCCCCAACTCGTTGGCCATGCTTGTTGACCCAGCCTCCAGGACTGCCCATGATCTCGCAGACACGCCATACTTGATCGACCTCGTTTCCACCAGGGAAGAGTGGCTTCAAGGTTGCAATCTCGACAGCCATTGCACCTACTGCCCAAATGTCGACCGGTGCGGAGTATTGACCCGCACGTAGGAGTACCTCGGGCGCACGGTACCATCGAGTTGATACGTACGTGGTGTAAGGAAGCTTGGAGTGGGTCTCTCTAGCCAAACCAAAATCAGCGATCTTTATGGTGTAGACCGGTGGTGTTGATGGGGGAGTCATCATCGCCGAGTAACGGCGGAAGGGATGTGATGCATCGTTGTGCTGCGATGTCGACACGAGTATATTCTCTGGCTTGATGTCGCGATGAAAGAACTCGCGATCGTGAATGTGTTCCAACCCAGATAGTATCTGGAATAGAATGCTCTTCACGCTGTGCGCATCCATTGGTTTGTGGTCTCGGGCCTTCATAAGCTGATAGAGGTTGCCGTCCATGTATTCCATCGCGATGTGAAGCCTCCGGCTGTAGGGGTCCAGGAAGATATCGAGGGCCGGTACCAGATGAGGATGCGGTGGTAATGATCGCAGGAAGATGACTTCTCGCAGCTCCAGACAACTCGAGAAAGAATCGAATGTCTTCTTCATTGTCTTGATCGCGACCTATGACGCGTCAGTTGGATTCGATGTCTGAGCTTCTGTGTAACCTAGCACTTACCAGAGTACCGCGGCGAGCAATGTGGGAACCTGCTGTTCGAACGCGTGCGAGTGCGACGCTGCCGAAGCTGCCGTCGCCGATCTCCTTCATCACCTCATACCTCTCCTCAAGAGAGGCCCAGCCATGCGGCTGAACTTGTGATTCTGGATGCATGTTGGTGTTGAATGCAGCTCTTTCAGAAGAACGTCCGTTGCAAGGAGGGATTCCAATACGAAGGACTGATTGAAGTTAGGATAGGCACCTTGTAGACAAAGCTGATCACGCTCACCAATAGCGAAGGCCTTGGGTGATATGCAGAATGCTCGGTGCCTTTCAGTTCATCTCATTCGATATCTCGAGTTGCAATGGTGGATGTACAAAGAATTCAAGCGAGATGTCGAGTCGACTTGAGGAGGAGGGGGAGTCCAGTGCGTATCGACGCGTTTGAGATGCGATACGGACGTACTGTAAGGGTCCAGGTTGATGCAGGTGCGGGAATGTCGAGAAAATGAGAGACGACGGTTGGGAAGGGCGTGTGGAGACAAGCCCAGGACCACGGTAGACGGGTAGTATTCCGCAGCTTAGGATGTTCTAGTGAGCTTGATGAGGAATGACTTCGTGACCATAGCTCAAGTGGTTTGATGATCGGGCTGGGAGATTTGACCGCGCCTGTGCGTTCGGGGATTAGGGATGTGGATTTTGGGATGGAAAGTGAGGACGTGAAGGTTTGCCAGGTCCAGTGATTCCAGTTGCGAGGTGAGAAGACGAGACGGTCTAGTGGGAACGAGATGTGACAACGCGAACGAATACACGCCGGCTTCCGCAGGTTGCTGTGATTGATGGACGGCGTCTGTAATGAGAGACAAGAAGGGTGCGATAATAGGCCTTAGCACGAGTCGCAAGGCTAGACCAGGAGATTAGAGTGGAAGCGGCGCTCGGGGAAGGTTGTGAGTCGTAATAATGAAGATCGCGCAGCCGAGACGGGATAAGTGTAGTCAAAGGCCAGCAGTCGGTCTGTTGCTATGGTGAGGGCGGTCGCTGCTGTGTGCGTTGGCAGCGAAGACGGCAGGCCAGATGGGCGGAGGGACGCGACCGGTTAGTCAACGAGCGAAACACAGTGCACGGCGAGATCTGGCGGGGAATGGAGGTGAAGCGGTCAGAGCAAGAAGCATGGCGGCACGATTGTTCTTGGGAATTGTGAATGTGGCGTGCAGATAATCGAATCGCGCGAAATGAGGGCAGGACGCTCATGAGACGGGGGCTGACTGTCAACGGCACCGGGGCGAGTGAAGGAAGGCGCGAAAGGGTTGTTCCAAGCTTAGCGTTCCGCCGCCTGTTCCGGCTAGCGCACTGCTCCACCTCCCCTTTTCTCAAAATGCTGTTATTGTCTCGCCTTCATTGGCCCCCTGCGCGTGCTTTCACCTCTATTCCCACTTTATCCGTCTCCACGTGACGCGCTATGCAGCCGAGCTGCCCAGTCTCACAGCGAGCATATGCATTAGCATGCACGCAGCTCATGTACGTCCACGACTAATTCACCGTACAAAATATAGCCTCGCTGGCAACACCCTCCCTTCACCGCAGTCAGCCAGTGCACCACCCCGCTGCGGTTTGCCTTGCGCTCCTTTTGCTCCCGCCGGCCATTCCATTGCAAGAGGGGCTCACGAGCGTCACAAGCACGCATTAGGCTGTTATTTCGCAGCGGCCCACGTTTCCTCCCTTCCAACTTCGTTCCGCCGGCGCCCGGTTCCTGATTTGTGGCAGGTTCCTGACTGTCATGCAGCCTTACCCAATTGGCCTCCAGGGATCTAGCGGCCCAGCTATTGGCAGAGGGCCGTCTTGTACACCCGTCAACGTGGTCTCGCTATCGAGGCGTGCTTCTAGTGCACCCGCGGCAGTCGGAACGACGACAGTGAGTAAGGCCGACGAAACCTCCCCTTTCTCGAGTCAGTCGTGCAAGTGAAACCACCACCCCTGGTGCGCTCATCATGGGCGTCTCCAGAATCGTGGAATCTCGCCTCCATCGCAGAAAGCTAGACTTCTAATACATGTTCGCCCTTGGGGTCGCGCCGTATGTCATCATCGATGGACGATGATATCAAGCGCGGCCTCGACAAACGCAGGGCAAGTGGGCAGTGGAGAGCCCGACGTGTGGTGTAACTTGCGGTGACCCACGGAACGGCAACACCGAACTCTATTCGGGGCCTTCACGGCAAAGTTACTCTTATTCAATACATAGCATCCAGATAACGCACAAAGTTTACGCAAGTAGAGCAGACCACAATTCAAGGGACAACTTGACCCGTCGCATTTTTCTTCTCGGAGTGTGCGATTCTGTGCTTCCTTCTTTCAGTCCCGCTGTCAACGAGAGACCTCGAGGATGTCAGCAACAGCCTGAGTGCAAGCGATGACATTCGACGATGGTTTCGCCTTGCCGGGCGACTTGTTGGCATCCTGGACTATCAAATCTTGGACCTGGTGCTCTCATTCTTCCAGAATGGTTCTCCCGTGCTGTGACCCTGTCGTAGCTCATCGAAATAGATTGCTGGCCCACCTTGGAAACGCTCCCTGAGCTATGCGCACGAGCATCAACTTACCTATGTTCGGGTTCAACAATTCAATTAATCGAACCAAAACTCGAGAAGTTGCTGGTCAGTCTAAGGGTAGACAAGAAGCGATAAGATACCAGAAGAGGCGCACGACATTCGGACTTGCTGACAAGATTGTTAAATTGATAACCATCTGCTGGGACGAAGCCATGACATTTCTGACGGGACAAGACAATTCGCAATGCTCTTTCGGCCGTCCTCGTGCCAGTAGCACACATTCAGCCAGTTTGCACAACCACACCCGACCAATGGTTCTTTCACCCTGACATCTCACATTGGACATCAATACTGCAGGGTACTGAGAGTCATTTTCCACACCGGATATGGCACACGCCACCGCGATCTCATCTGTCTCAACTCCATTTACATCCTATTGCGCTTTATCTCCTCTCAACAGGCCAAGTCGGTATGCGCATATTGTCATTCGCCCGCGTGGCACTACCGCATGCAACAACAGCCGGGGGCTTCAAAGAACCACGCGACACGGCACGAATTTATGGACTAACTTCCATAGGGCAGTCCGCTCTGCACACGTCATCTCATGAATGGTTTGCCCTCGTGCTGCTTCAAAAAACCGGTTGCGATTGCGCAACCCCTCGGCCAGAAGTCCCGGTCTCTAGGGGACGCCTTGCGACACCGGGTTTGCCAGCACGACAGCACGACAGACTCAACCCCGGACATGTCATTGTACGATCGCAATGCGCTTATTTTGTCTGCGCTTCTAGCTCCCCAGCAAAAGCTGTCCGTGTATCAAGAGAAGCAGGGAGTCAGTAACGTCGCCAAAACAATAACGTGAGACGCCAGTCGTGAAGCAGACGTTGTTTCTTCCAAATCAACCCCGGTCGATACTGTCCACCCCGAGGAACACATTGTGGCGCAGTTTCTGCACTTCTACGTCGGTCGACCCCAACGCAAAGGTCCGGTCGTACAGTCTCATTGGCATATATCGAAGCAACAACGCTGAGACATGCCACTCACGTTTCGCGACCTTCTAGCTATACATCCAGTTGCTTTTCGATAAAAACAACTTTCGGGAAGCACTAACCCCTATCAGCGTCATGTTTCCCGTGGTGCACCTTCTGTGGCTGCGAGCATTCTTAGCCTGTCACTCAATACACACAGCTCTACCATATCGTCGGTCTCCGAAGCTTCCACCCAGCGTGTACAACTCACTCTAACGTCAGCGTAACAACTGTTCGCAAAGGTCTTTCCCGAGATATATCAAGGCTCGACACGCCCGCACCATTGCTGCTTACAGCAAGAACTCCGACTCCAGCCGGCCAACGTGAGCTGTCTTTACGTCAGCCAGTTTGTATCGATATTTTAATACAAAAGCACGAGTTGTTCGCCTGTCAATCTGTTGTTGCATTCTCTTTAGCCAGTCATAGCCTCACGCCTAGCTATTACCGGCCTTTCCCACGCAGTCCGAATAGTAGAGGTATTCAATAGACTGCTATAGCAAAACAGTACTCAACAAGCAAGCCTTGCTTACACGTGAACGAGTACACCGCCATAGCGGGCGCACTTGATTTGACACTCTGCTGCCTTGCATGAATCAATCCAACATTGTGCATAACGAAGCCCCCACACACTACCCGCACCACGTCATCCGCCACACACATGGAGCTTCTCTAAGCCCCAACAACACATAACTGACGACCCTCACTGTGAACATAAGCTCCGTACCAGGATTGCTATTAACGGAATACAGTACCCGCGCAAGACAGCTGGCTATAGGATGTTGATTAGACAAGAACAGCGACGCTGAGGGGCACCTCGGAGCCCACGCTTTCGTAAATGGATTCGCTATGCCAAGAGGGAATAATAACATGTTTACGCCCAGCAAGCAAAGATGGACAGGAACGTTTCCGCAACAGCTCTGAGCTGTACCTGCAGCTACCACTAACGTGCATAGACAACAGCGGCCATCCTGACCGCCATTTCATGCACGCACGCTTGCAGACGAGCAACCATACCTGAAGGAGTGTAGAATCGCATCCACCACGATGCTAGCATCTCGCGCAGGGAGTCCGTTGTCGGGGATGTGCGGGGTGTGGATACACCCGTGTTGAGGGAACTGTTTGCCCTGCGGTTTACTGTAGAGAGCGGTGTCACGTGGATTCAGTTGTTTTGTTTTATTAGAGACGAGTAGATTCACAAACACATGTTAGACACGTTCAACCGTGAATCAGAGTATGGGGAATAAAGCATTGCATTGCACAATATAAAACTATATACGCTGTCGAGATCGAATGCTCTCTCAGACGGGCCGAGGTACTGCAACTGATTAGCGAACCAGTCTGATAGTAGTGTTGAAGTGAAATATCAAGGGCGTGCTCGAGTTCAGTTCTCCAAGGTGTTTTTTCTTCAGGAAGTAGTACAGAAATTAAAACATAGATTTTGATAGTCATCATATGAGGCGAAAGGATGAGAGACGGGAGTGGACACTTACCAACAGCATAGAGAATGTAAACAGAGCATGTTGCGATCGAATACTAGAGTGAAGTTGTCAGTGTATGCTCGGAAGAGACAACGACATCCGTGATTGATGGAAAAGTACGAGTCCATCAAGAATCAGCCTGGATCAAGTTAGCCAACGTTCGCGGAACAGAAGTCCATGGCGCAGACATACCTCATTAAATCAGATTTTGTGGTAGTGATCAGTACAACGGACACTCGTTACAGCGCCGCCGCTCACACAGTGTGAATATCAAATGTATCATCATTGCAATGATGGACCGTCTTGGAACAAGAGAATGTCGTACCTGCGCAGCCTGTCAGTTCGAGTCTACAGAGCTGTTCCGTGACCAGTGTATAAGGGTGTGGGCAATCAGTGATGCTGTATCAACAAGTTCTTCCTCTCCCAAACACCCACAGGTTTGTACGCCTGTTTTTGATGGATGCCGGTCGAGGAGTACGTTCTGTCCGCCCGGCGCATCAAGGGTATCATCAGGAAGCTGGAAGGGAGATCGCGGGGCGATAGAGGTTTCGAAGAAGGGAGTATGTACCTGGAGGATCAAAGTCAGCAGGTTGATCGACAAGAAGTGGGTCAAAATTCGGATGGTGTGTAGCAGGGTCAGACAAGGCTGAAACTAAAAGCAAGGGTGTCGACATTATATATTCAGGTCGAGGAATGCCTTTCCGGTTCGTGGTATCATCACTCTGCGGGTAGAGGGGTATGGGGGTGGGGATATCGTACCTTTTGATAGAGAAGAGCGTTCAGAGCTACTTGATTGAGGCGCTGCGATAACTGAAATATCGTTAGCTCTGACTCAGGATTGAAAGACGAAGAGGCTGCGTGCTCGAGTGCATCATTGAGTTGTGTAGTCCTTCATGGGGTTGATAGGATTTGGATTGTTCGTATGTGATAATCTTCTGCGAGGATCGCGGCGGGAGAGCTGTGACTTACCAGAGTGCAAAGCATGCGCGCTTGCTGCATTAGTTAAAGATCATGAAAAGAAGTCGGAAAGCTCGAGCATAATAGATGCTGCGGATGGTGTTGATGGAGGTTGATGCAGGTGAGGAAAGTCGTTTTGAAGCTCCAGAAAATTTAGCTGAGGATCCACCGGCGCAACGATTCGCCTAGCGCAGATTACGTAACCCGACCCGCCAACTTCGTATCCTCGGCATCTCAGATCTGTGTACAAAGCACTCGAAGTTTCGTAAGCCATGGCTGTCCAGTGTTCAGGCATAAAGGCCATCCAGCGATATGTCTAACCTCTCCCCTTTAGACCCCTCTTCAGAGCAGCTTGGAAGTATCGAGAGATAATTCACCTTCTCGTCAGTCTCTTCCTTAAGTGTACCCAAATTTTCGTTCTCTGGTCGAGAACAACGCAGTCCACACCCTATACCAAACAACACAGCGCGATATCCTGCTACGACTACTAGAACCCTCATGCATCGTATGCTCGTAAAGTCTCCACACTAAAAAACGTATGCGCATCATCACAGGGACCATTTCCAGAACCGCTTACGTATAATAGCGTACCCAATACCCGAGTAGGTACTGTAAATGAGTTCTTGCCCTCTTCCGTCATCAATAGCTCGCCTGCAAGTATCTCTTCGCCATATAAATATCGCTGCAGCAACTCAACTCTACTAATGACATCATCACCTTCAACTTCTTCAACATGACCTGCACATATAACGCAAACCCTAGTCCCAGACTCGCCCTTGTTGCCAATTTAGCTCTTTCGTCCCGGACACGTTGATACCCAGCAATCAGTCTCCGTCATAAGTGTCACTAACCCGCGCCGCAGCCCACCCTAAAGGACAACCTTTGTTCCGGCATTGAATCCGCTTTCCCGCCAACCAGAAAGAAGGCAGGACAGCCCTGACATGTGGCAGCTCGCGTTGCTGTGCCTTGAGGAAGAGGCGCAGTCTATGCAAGGGGGCCGAAGGATTTTCACGTGTCGTATTATGCGGGAACAAAGGAGGCGGTGTTTCATGGAAGCATGGGGGGGAGGGGGGAGCTGTGATGGATGGGAGCGCAGGTGTTGAGAATAACATGATAGTTTGCCAGTGTTTCGGCATAGTCGTTCGTCATGCCGGAGGGGGGTTTTTTTGTGTGGTCACGTCATGAGAAGACTACATATCGTAGAAAGAAGGAAGGCGTGATATTTTGTCGGCTAAACATCCACAAAGCCTCTCACGTGTCCATCGTCGAACCCCACTCCAATCAACCCACCACCACCAAAGTAGAGACAAGAAAGTAAAAGTAAAAATCAATCTCCTCCAAACTATCGTCCCCCAATGTCCAGCTCCACGCTATGCACAAAACGCGTCGCTCGAGGCCATCCAAGCAAGACGGTGAGCTGTGCGGCGGCGTCCTCACAGCCCTCAACCGCCCATGATAGTATACATTAACGAAACAAGAAAACAAGTATGTAAGAGGGGTATGGGGCGTTGTAAACATAGGGGCACGAAAAGCCAACAAAAGGAAAATAAAAGTGAAGAGGTATAGAACAGCGGACCCCTTCAATCCCCAATCGACACAACTCTTTCATCCGTGTCCAACGGTGTTATGTGCCAGAAATGCGAGCATTGCAAATCGTTAAGAAAGCATAAAGACATATCGAAGAAGCAAGAGTCGAAACTCGCACTAAGGCTTCGAGCGAAAGGTGGTGGTGTTTCGGGGGTATGTAACGGTTCGCGAGTAAGTAAGGATCATCCTTCTAGATGCGCCGGTATAAGCAGGTGGCAAAGAAACAGATATATGAAGATGAAGTGTCGGATGTGTGGGGTCCGGCAGACGCGAAGAGCTCAGAAGCAATTTAGTGTGCCCTTCTTCTTGCTCTTCTTCTGGGCGTTGTTGAGAGCCGCCATGCGGGCCTCGAGGTGTGCGCGTTCAGCTTCGACACGCAGACGAGCGTTGCGCTCTTCTTCAACGGCTTGGAGAGAGTGTCGTGCTGCGCTGCGCTCTTTGCGCATCACAACGAGTTCATCCTCCAGACCAGCGCACTTCTTCCTAAGTTGGTCCAGGTCAGTCTTAGTCTTGGTGCTGGATGCCTCGAGATCCGTCAGAGCGTCTTCGAGGGTAGCTGTAAGCTGCTTCTCAGCAAACAGATGCTTCTCGATGGTGCGAATGCGGGCCTCCTGATCTTCGACCAACTGGGCATGAGCGATATCCTTGCTCTGGTGACGCGAAGTAGGTGGAGACGGTGCATTCGCCTGAGGTGGAGGACTTCCAGGAGGTAGAGGAGGAAGGGGAATGGCAGGCGGTGGCGAGGGCAGCGATGTGTGCGCAGCGCTCTTGCGTGCGTTGGAGTTGTTGGAGTTGGATCGGTGGAGATCCTCCCGAGGGTCCATGGAAGCACGAGCTGAGTTTCGCTTCGCATCTACGAGTTGTGACTAGTTACGTTAGCAGAATTCCAAGGACGTCATTGGGACAAAGTTACCTCTAAAAGTGCAATCTTGATGCGAGACTCTTGGACCTCCTTCTCGAGCTCTTCGCCATGGTTCATGACGTCTTGAAGCTCGCGAGTACGCTCAGTTTGAAGAGCAGAGAGTCGGTTGTTTGCGGCCTCATGCTGATCCCAGTTCTGATTGAGCTGATCTTCGAGTTCCTGGACAAGTCGGGCGCTCCTGTGCTCCTTCTCGCTGACCTTCTCAAGCTCCTTTAGTGTCTCCGTATTGATGAGCTCAAACTCCTTTAGGTTTCCCTTGAGTGTACCAATAGTGCTCGTGGCTTCGGTGAGCTCCTTTCTCGCCGTCTGGAGATCATTGACCGCCTCATCCAGTTGCGTTGCGATAGACTTGCGCTCCTGGACCAAGGATTCGATATGGGACTGCACATTGCTCACATCCGTCTCTTGACCCAGAGCGGCTGAAACACCTTGGAGCAGCATGTCCATGTCAGTCTTCACCTTCGACAGATCAGCCTGTAGTGAGGATGTTGACTGTTGGTGAGCCGTGAGCTCGGATGTGAGGCTCTCGAGCTCAGCAGCGTGTGACTTCTGTATAGAATCCATGCCCTGTTGGTGGTAGTCAATGGCTGCCTTGTGCTCCTCGATTTGCCTCTCCAAGTTCGTAACGAGGGATCGATGAGTGTCAAGTTCCTTCTCGGTAAGCGCTCTTGCTTCTGAGTCTTCCTCGACTTGCTTGATGATGTTCGTATGAGATTCCTCAAGCTCAGCAAGACGAGTAGCATTATTGACAGCTGTCGACTTGTGCTCGTCAACCTCGACCTGCAAAGCAGCGATGAGTTGAGAATGCTTCGCTCTTTCCTGTACCAAGGCCGCCTCGGCTTCGGCGCCTTTGGTTTGCTCAATTTCGGACAAGCGTAACGCATGGTCAACTTCTAGCTGTTGCTTCGCTGATTCGAGCTCGCGAACGGTGTCAAGATGTTGATATTCGGAGGCCTTGGTAGATTCAATAGCCTCAAGATGCTTTGACTGCCAGTGAGCAGCCTCATCGCTAAGCTTGGTGAGCTCAGTGTGTCGGGATGCACTGTCGTCAGAGTCGTCCGTGTGTCTGTTGATGGATGGATGCGAATCAGGCATCTGTCGTGAAGAGAGTGTGTCGTCGAGTGATGGCACAGTCCTGACTGAAGCCTGCAGAATGGCGATCTGCTCTTGAAGCTCCTGCTCTCGATGAGAGTGAGAGTCCTTCAGTTCCTTGATATGTTCTTCGCTCTGCTTTATCTGATCCTGCATCATAGCAACGACCGAGATGTCAAGCGGAGATCCAGCATTCAAGCTTGATCGCTCCTTGGTCAAACCGCTAATCAAAGTCATCTTGCCTTCCATCTCTTTGCGTACAGATGCGACTTCATTCTCCAAGTCTTGAACTCGTTCAGACCTTGAATGTAGTTCGGACATGATCGTGTTCAGGTTTAGTTCGAAGCTCTGTATAGAGTCGGGGTCGTCTTCGAAGGTATCCAAAGCCATGTTGCGTAGCGAGGCAAATGCACGATTGGAGCGGTCATTCGCAAGGATGGCTTGGCCGGACTTTCGGCGGATCATGTACGCCGATGGTGAGGTGGGCCGGGTCATCTGGGCTTTCGTGATCTCAGACTTGAGCTCTTCCACGTAATCGAGCGCATCTTCGTGTTCCTCTTGCAGCTCACAGTAGCTTTGGTAAAGCGCCGCGATGCGCTCCTGCTTCTCGGTGTGCAACAGCTTCAGGGTTTTCAACTCTTCGACCAACACAGTCTCGGGGATTTGCTGCGCTTGGGCGCTAGAGCCGATAGATGATCGCCGTACCTTGGTCTGATCATGGCCAGCTTCCGTCTCCTCGTCTGGCATAGTGGTATTGCCGGACTCCGCCAAGGACAATTCCGCAGACAACGTACGCGAAGATGACAGTTGACCATCCTCTGCTCTGAGCCCATTCACGTCCGTGCCCGCTAAAAAGGATGTCGGCCGAGAAGAAGGCACGGATGAGTCTCCACGGTGCCGGGCCTCGTCTACGGTGTCTTGAAGAGCAGCCAAGGTCCGCAAAGCCTCCTGATACTTGCTAGCCAGTTTTTCATAGTCCTGAAGCGTTCCCTCGTGTTCCACACGGAGGCCGAATAGCTCCTGTGTGACTGTGTCGAGCTTATCGTGGACGAAGCGAGACTGCTCAGGACTTGAGGGTTCATCACTGACGTTTCCGGTGAGCTCGTCCTTGTCAACGTTTGAGCAACCATCCCGCTCCACTGTACCATCGTGCTGACGGGCGGCCGAGCCAGCTGTGTAGGGACGCTCGCCGTCGGCCTCTTCAGGGATAGCATCAACTGGGGTGTTGAACTGGTGCATACTCTCGCCTGTGGCTCTCTTTTCGAGGTGAGGTCGCTTCTCAAAGAAGGGATCACTGCCAGACTTGGAATGGCCATTGACGAATGGCTCATCAGCTTTGTTGTCTGGCTGGCGGTCCAGCTCATAGAGCAGATTGTCCAGCTTTCCGATGCTACGTTGCCTCTCGACAACATGTTTGAGCCGTTCGATTTCGCGACTCATGATTTCAGACTCCTGTTCATTCTCTGCAAGACGTTCTTCCAAAGTGGAGATGTACTCCTCATTGCTGGACTCACTCTCGCGAGCCTTTTGAAGCTTGTCGCGCAGTTCAGATATGACAGTGTCATTCTTCTCAATGCCGTTCGCGGAGTTGTCGATTTGGCGTTCCAGTGATTGGACGTAGTCTTCGTTGTTTGCGTCCCGTTCCATCGCTTTCTGGATGCGTGCGTGCAATTGGTGGTTCTGGCTTTCGAGGATTGCAATGCGCGTTTCCTTCTCTAGAAGATCGCTCTCCTGTGTCGACAAAGAGCTCCGCGTGTTGGAAAGAGATGACTCTAGTGTTTGGATAGTCTTCTCGTATTCGAGCACCACGGATTCCACTGCCTCGGCGAAGGAATTTGATCGTTTCAAGCGCTCAAGCGCGGAGTCGCCGATGGCGTCCTTCAGGATGGGTGTCTCCATCTCCTCGTTGTCGCGTGCTTTGGTGATCTCGGAGATTAGCTTAGCGTGGCGCCCACTGAGAGCGCTGTAGTTTTCCTGCACGTCGAGCAGCTGGTTCTGGAGCTCCATCTCGCGTTCTTCCTGTCGCTCGACACGTTCCTGGGGACTGGCTTTCTTGCGGTCTGTGCGCTCGGACAATCGAATCTGATCTCGAAGAAACTGTACTTCAGCCCGCAGGCGATCGATGGCGGCCTGCTTGTCGCTGTCGTCGTGGACCTGCTGAATCTGTGGCTTGACTTGAATAGCGCGGGCCCGTTGCGCATACTGCACCGTGTTGAGGGTCTCGCTCATATGGAACTCGGCTGGGTTGACGCAGGCAATCATGTAGGTGATGGCGTTGCCGCCAAGTGAGTCTTGCAGAAGACGGGTGAGCTTGGAGTCGCGGTACGATACGTAACCACCCTGCGAGCGAGCCGAAAGCTGCGAGATGACCTTGCCTAGGCTCGCGAGTCCAGCGTTGATGGAGATGCCCTCTTTGGCGCGCTCGCCCTGCGCGCCAGTATTCTTCAGCCTCTCGCTTCCAGCCAGATCCACGAAATGGAGCTTGCTGTCGACCGTGACCCAGCTCTCGCTCGAGCCAGACATCATCTCGACGGGGACCGATCGGCGCTTCTCGCGGTTCGAGAGGGGGGTGGAAGACGTTTTCTTCTGGACCAGGTTCAGGCTGAAGACGGCGTGCGAGCGGGACGACTTGGCATTGACGGCAGTGGCATCCGTCTGGCGGATCGAGGAGCCGTGGTTGAGCGCGCCCAACATGTCCTCGACCGAGTTGATGGGGATTTGCGTCAGGCCGGTGAGCAGGATGCGACCATCGCGGTCTTCGCGGATGTTGACCTGGGGTCGCTCGTTGAGGGGCGCATTGTCAGGGAGCAGCAGATCGCGCAGTGTCTCGTTGTAGATCTGGACATGTCAGCAGATGGAGGGGTTGGAACGGGGAGTGTCATGCCTCTACGTAGGTGGCCCTCAGTTGCCAGTTCTTGCTGGCCAAAGCCTTGGCCGAGAGATTGTGCATGCCTGACAAGCGGCTCGGGGCGCGGATGCCCGAGGAAACGGCGCGAGGGTTAGGGCCCTCCAGCTTCTCGAACAGCAGCGCGGCGGCGCGGGGGATGATGCCCATGATGTCGACGTCGGCCTGGTCGCGCGGGCCCGTGGTGCCCATGGTGTACGACTTACCGGCGCCGGACTGTCCGTAGGCGAGGATAGAGACGTTGTAGCCCTGGACGAACGAGTTGACGCTGTCGGTGACATACTCAAAGACGCCCTCCTGATCGATGTCCGCGCCGAAGACGCGATCGAAGACGAAGACCTTGCGGCCGGTCGCGGCGTCGACGGCCAGGCTCGAGGGGGACGTGATGTGGCAGGTCGCGCCGCGGAAGCGCTGGGGGATGAGCTCGTAGCCCGGCTCACCGTGCTCCAGCGGCGGGCGGACACGGACAGCTACATGCGACGGTTAGCTACTGCGTGACGCTGGAAAGAGCGCGGGGGATGCCACGTACCGACCTTGACAGCCGTCTTGCTGTCCTCGTCCGATGCCCGGCTGCCGCCGCCCTGCTTGCTACTCATGCTCAGGCGACTCGAGCTGCGGTTCGGCCGCATCATGGCGCTCATCGGCCGTGGCACTCCATGCGCAGGCGATCCGGGGGGTGAGGTCGCCATGTATGCTTGTGCGGCTGCGGATGCTGATGCGGCTGCGGCTGCGCCGTGGTGTGGGGAGTCGTGGTGCGCCGCCAGCGGTGGTGGTGTTGGACGCGTAGAATTGGCGTGGGGCTGGGGCTGGAGCTGGAGCTGGGGCTGGGGCTGGGGTAGAGTGTCCGATGCAGAGGACGGGTCACATTCGCGTGGTGCTGCGCGTGCAGTGTAGCCAGGTGCAGCGTGCAAGGCGAGTTGTGAGAGCAGTGCAACGGCAAGGCGAGTTGTGAGAGCAACTGGATAAAAATGCCGGCCGTGTAGTTATTTTACTTGTACGGCGGGAGGAGGCTCCAGCGCCGCCAACGCGTTGCCATGCCCCCTAGCGCACCATGATTGGACCATTGGCCAAGGCGTCCTTCACCAGCGCCCTGCAACTGCCCGTGGTCATAGCGTAGGACCCTGAGCAGCCTCGGCGTGACTATGGCCGCCGCGCCTTCCTCCTGTACAACCGAGGAGACCTTCACTCGACATGTCACTCATCCGAGCCCACATCGCTATGATGCATCCCCGACCGTCGCTATAAAAATGTGCAATATGATGTTTGTTTTCATGTCGTTCGCCCTGTTTGACAGCTCTAGTGCCTCCACCTTTCCTGCCGAATATTAGCGATCGACCGCGAGTTCGATGCCCTAGCCCGAACAGGCTCGACAGCTCTTTCCTCATCTCATGTAGGCCGACAGCTCTCTCCTCATCTCACGCAGCCTCTCGACCGCGCAACTTAGAGCTCGGAGATTGTCGCAGATTGTTGCTCCTGCGAAGGCCTCTTCGAGCTGCACATGCGTTTGCCTGACCGTGATATAAGAGCTGAGCGTCTATAGTAGGATCACGTCTACCTTCACCAACCTTTCAAGATCATGTAGCGTGTTTCAAGACCGTCAATCGCAACCCTGCTTGCAAGCGAGCGACCCGTTCCTCTGGCCTTGGCCAAGGTGACCAAGCCTGCATTGCGGGAAGCTGCAGCAGACGACCGAACGCCATGTGGTGGCTTGCAATCACTCTGCTGCCCCTTTCTTGTAGATGCATACGACTCACTAGGCAACAGAGAGTCGTAGCAATCGATAGCGTACGCCCGCTGCTCCAAAACTTTCTTTCTGACTGCCGTGTGATTTGTATTCGCAAGTATCGACTCACTTATATGATTGGCTACTGGAGATGGTCACGCTTTGAATCGCCACTGTCCGTCAACCTATCACATCGACAAAGCGGACCAAGCCACACTGTAGGCGCATGTAGGCGCAACCTCTAGCTGCATGTGAGTTTGGCTAGCAGACCTCAAGTTAGCTACGAACTAGATTCAAAGACTACAGCTTCTCACACACCACTTGCTTGTGAAGCTTCACGATTAGGGCCTTCGTCGAGGCAAACACCTTGTCTGCTTTAAACCCGTTCCCTGCTCATTCTACTCGCCTGTGTTCAGACGAAGGCGAAGACATAAATCGGCATCGACAAAGCGAAACGTCCAATAAGCAAACACGTCGAATCTCCGCGAATTTTCAACCATGTTTCTCCTCGACTTCACGAGAGAATCAGGCGAGTGATACCTATACAGTCGGTCCTACACACAACACGAGTCTAGTTGCATACGTACTGACCACTCCTTCAGATTTATAGCCAACGGCTTTTATAGCCTTCGATTACACTATGTGTGGCCGATATGCACAACATGCCCTGATGTCTATGCATTGACCCGCAGACGCAACTAAAGGCAATGTTCAACGACGGCCTATCTCATCAGGACTGAAGGTCCACTGCTGGCCCAGCTGCGACCCAAGAATAATTGCAAGCGAATCATACAACGAACGACGACATCCGCAATACACGATGTCAAAATCTGAGTTTGTCGTCTCTCTCTCGCCCGATCCGTAGAGACAAGACAAAACAAGACCCACCCTCTTCACAAATCCGAGGCTTGTAAACGCCTGCCACGAGGTTTCCAAGCAACAGAGCCTAGTGCATACAACCCATGTTTACCGTCTTGTCCCAGGATCACACAAAAACCTGGAAAGAGCTGAAAATCCATGATTGTCCGGATGATCTCTTTCAAGGATTGCGAACACGAGCCCAGATCATCCTAAAATCTGCTCGCCGTACGACGAATTGCGGGGTAACGTCAAAGACCTACATACGCTGTAGTCAGGATTATCAGGGTATCATGTACCTTTTGACCACACTGAAACGATCGACCTATCAACGGACTCATGCGAAAGAGGACTGCTGCATGCGTAGCACGAAGTTGAGCCCTACTTTGACGTGCATATGTAGATCGAGTCAAGTTACTCGCCGCTGCCTCTGCTTCACCGTTCGGTCTCATTTCATCCTTGGCGTTCAATTGGACTAGTATCTCACAACATTTTCTGATCGTCGTCCTGCCTCCCCCCACTTTTCAGTTCCTTCCCCTGCAGAGATCCTCCGACATACATGGTGATTCTGCATGATCACCGAAGGAGACTGGCGTATGATCATGACTCAATACTCGAGGTTTTGCGTCGACAGCACCATGTACCTGAACTATTCCTACTTCAGATAATCCTCCACGCGCAGATCTTCATGCCTGCGCTACCAAAACGGAACAGCCATGCACTCCTTCGGCACCACGCCATACGCGAAATAACACACTTTCGCCACAGTCTTCGCGAGGCTTACTGCTTGTTTCGACTATCAGACACACTGCTGACGTGGCCTGTTCAAGACTAAACTGGACTCGTGCGATTTTATTTTCAGCAATGATGGCCCAGTATGAAACTTGGACGCGACTATTGAATCCACAACTATGCCCCTTTACTTGCAGCTACAACACGCTTCGAACACTAGAGTGGATATCGTTTTCAACAAACAGCATCGCCAGATGCTGGACCCACCGCTACGGACATGCTTCTCCAAACGTCCAGCTTCGGACCCGGATATGATACCCACAACTTCTCTAGAACAATAGCTGGATTCGAAACTACCGTACAGCAATCTAGTCGCGCACGCATGTTTCTTGGCACTGATACGGACGTCAGTTTACAAGTCCGAGCTTATATACATGGTGGCCTTGTCAACGGGCTTCATGCGCGACGTTACAACAGCAATCATGACTAGTGTCATGCCCAACCATCATGCCACCAAATCCTTGTCCTTTTTTTGGTTTCTAGCACACGACGTTTATCGACTCTACTCCTCTCTACAAAATTTTACCACAGCTCTTAGTGCTGTGCTACAATTTCAACTGCAAACGCAAACGCCACACCACACCAAACTCTTCTTCTCCAGCTACTATATGAATGATTTCCCTCTGATATACATGTTCCATGATAGTAATTATTTTCGCGGAAAATGTTATGCCAGCTGCTTCGACATCATCTCCGTGTCTAACGTTCTGCACTGGCTGCTGGTGCTGCTGGTTGGCAACAGTGTTTCATGTGAGTTGACGAGTCAGTTAGCTGCATTTTCATATGCACAGCAAGCACATTTCTTCCCTGCAGCGCTGACTAACGGAAAAAATAGATAGAGATCTTGAAGCACAGCATGCTACAGATGGACATACAAGCTTCTGCCTTGACCAATGCTGCATGTAGGCTTATCGCTGCAGAGACAATGCAAGAGATCCAAAGACGTCTAAGTATAGCTAGTGTACACCATTCCACATGTATTAGTATACCATAGTTACGAGTCACGATGTATCGTAGTAAAACACTAGAATCTTTCGTCCCTATTAGTAAACCTACAACCATCCGCTACTATTCGAGTGTATGAAGACTTGCACAAAGACTTTATAGACTCTGCAGCAATAAATATTTTAGTGCCCATGATTAAGGTCAAAGTGAAGCAGCTTGTTGTAGAGGTTGTTATGTATTGACCTTTGCAAAAATTTCGTGGGAAACACAGGCAGAGTTATCAACAGTCAAGTTTGCTTGACCGGCTTGCTTGATTTGTTTGCAGAACTGCAAGTCATGCAAGCAAAGCAAGAGGGTGAAGATTTCATTGCTTGCTTGATCAACTTGATCTATTGTGTAAAGAGGAGCAGATATTAAGTAGTGTAGAGAGCAATTCAGATAATCTTATTATGCTTATCCACACTTATGCAATTGCCTACAGTTGCTCATTTTGGTGTTCTATCAAGCCTATCATGCCGCCTAAGAACTCTAAAGTACCCACTACACACATTACTACCCCAGCAGCTCTACGCACCCTAAAGCGCCCTCAAGGTGTAACGGGCTTAGCCTGGTTAGTGGTGCAAACTCGGCTTAGCAGACTTGGAGCTGTAAAAAGTAGCTGGAGGTTCTGCTTCTCAGGACCTCTATCAAATTCATCTGGTCCTACACAAGCTATTGCCCTCAGGGTCAGGCCCCTTACAACAGCTGCTTGCAGCAATTCAGCTAGTGAGAGCATGGGTTAGAGCGGGTTCTAAGCTGCCTACTGATGAGGCTGAGGGCGAGGTTAGCGATGAGGAGATTGCAAGGAGATACAACTTACAAGAGTGGGATACTACGCCTTAGAAATTTAGGTATACTTGTATCCTAATAGCTACAAGTCAATCAATCTGCGAGCAATCTACAAGCAAGTAACTCCCAAAATGTTAACAAGCAAGCAAAGCAAAGTAAGCTCCCATATGATCATCAAGCAAGCAAAGCAAACGCCTCTTGCTTGCTTAGCTTGCTTGTAGACAACTCTGAACACAGCTGTGTAGCGAGGCAGTCATGGGAAAATTAATCGGCAGGCAAACAGCAAAGAAGAAAGCAAACGGAATACAGGAAGAGTGGCTTTTGCGTTATCAGTGAGCGTTTCCACTAAAAGGTGACGTTTCGCTGCGCAGGAATATAGACTGTTACACTTCGGTGCCGCCACTGATTTCGTAGGTAGCTACTTCACTCGCAGAAGCCTGTGTTTTTTTTGGGGATCCGCTAGGAGCTGGGATGGGTTCGAGAGGCTTTGAGAATAGATAGAGGAGCGTTTGTAGCATCAAAACAGTCATACTATCACGTGTCGTGTTTGATACCCGAAGGCTTCAGCTGGTTGTTTAGTTTGGTTCCCATGAGCCGGTATATCAACTTATCCAGTCCAAACAGACGGACAGCATACCGAACGGAGCGCGTGCAACGAAATCCAGCCACGGTGACCTCGTATCCAAGTTGCTTTGATCGTGTTCAACATCTGCATATCAGCCGCCCTTGGTACATCACGGGAAGGAAGGTTATCACAACAGCAAAGGATAAGCAGTCAAACTACTTAATCAATTTGGAACATAAAAGAGATTGTGGTATTATACGAAGAAACAAGAATACAAGCAAAACATACATAGAGAGACAAGGGACCTGCATTTCAAATCACCACTAAAACAAACAAGTATCCTATTCGGCAACTTCATCTCTCCCCGAGGGGTGGGAGCTCTTGCTCTTTCCCTCTTCATGGCTTTTGCCCTACTGCGTCCTTCATCGTCTCCAAATCGAACATGACATGTTCCCTTGAAAGCCCTTGGCAGTTCCTTCCTTCTCGCTACCCTCTCTGCTTCCTGCATCCGGTGCAACACACACATATCCATCGAAATGAAACAAGAAATGGCCTCCCTAAAATAGTCGTTTGAAGAAAGAATCTCCTTCCTCCCTATCTCTTATTCTCTCTCCCCAAGCAAAGGGTTCTTAAAGATAGTAAGAAGACAAAAACAGTCCCTACAAAACACCGACGCCAAAATAGTTAAGAACGAGAAAAATAGTTAAAAATAAAAGGGGGGGACATAAAACCAATCTCGTACTACATTGGCCGCTACTGATAAAACGGATATGAAGTTTGGGGAAAGAAAACGAAAAAGAGGTAATGCACCTTCTAGCGCGACACGTGGCGAACAGCCGTGCTGGGTCGATGCATGGGCGACGCATACTTGCTCACGGGCACCATGTTAGCATGAAGATCGTTATTACCCTCGAGATCATCTTCATCCTCGATGATGCGCGTGGGCACAGGGATATCATGCATTCTGTGCTGGAGGCTTGAGCGATCCGGTGTTGTGCTTGCGCTAGCAATGGACATGGCCGTGCTGGACCTGTGGATTAGGTCGGGTGTGGGAGGGATGCTTGACCCACGGCCAGGGCGCAGCATGTTGTCTTCCTCGCCATAGTCACTGCCGATTGTAGATTGGGCTCGGCCTCCAGTAGAGGACATCTGGCCGAGGCTGCTGCGGCGGTCGCTGTTGTTGTCGTCCTCGTTGTCGGCGCGCTGCGCGAGTTGGAGACCTTCGACTGCGGCGGCGCACTGCTCCGAGATGTTGCGAATGATGTAGGCAATGGCATCGGTCTTGTCGCGGAGAACGCGATCGGCAACGTCGACCATAGATTGGTTCGAGAAGCGCTTGGAGTTGCGCGCTGGGCTGTTGTGCAGGCGATGCTCCATGTCTGGTGTGACATCCTCACCATGGAGGTGATGGCCTTGGGCGGTGCTTGCTCTCGAGTCTAGACGATCCTCAACAACACCAGCTACACCACGGATGGTGCCGACCTCAGACTTGTCCTTGATAGAAGCGGAAGCGGAAGTCTGGGCATCTGAGAAATCTTCCTCGTCTTCCTCGGGAACGTCTTCGAACCCGGCCTCCATGTAGTTCGACATGTCGTCTTGGTTCAGAGACTTGACAATGTGCTCCATGTGATGGGTCTGGCCGTCAATAAGGGCCCGGAGATGAAGCACAACCCGTTGAGCCTCGTCTCGCTGGCGAATAATAGCGACATTGGTGTGGTGCAGAGCGCCGAGCTCTTTCTTGTTCTTTTTCCTCTCGTGCTCAAGCTCCTCGGCAATCTCTTGCTGCAGAACAAGCGCCTCCAAAGCATCGTCGCGCTGCTTCTCGGTACCAGAGAGACGGACGGTGAGACGCGCGGCGTCATCCTTCTGCTGGTCGATAAGACTTGTAAGGCGACGATTCTCACGCTTGTGGTTCTCGATCTTAATTTTGAGATCCTGAGTCTCCTTGGTAAGAGCCTCAACGAAGGACTGGAACTTGAGGAACTGCTGCTTCCAGCTCTCGAGCTCCTCAACCAAGAAGTTGTTTCGCTTCGTGACCTTCCCGAGCTCGGTATCCATACGGCCCTTGAGGTTAATGAAGTCTTGCCAAGCTTCTTGCGCATCGCGGGAGTACTGGTTGCGTTCGCGAACGATCTCGTTCATGTGGCGCATAGAGACTTTGGTCATCAGTGGCTTCTTGACGGTGCCCCCAAAGATAGCCTTGATTCCCGTGTTTCGGCCCTGTGGTACTTTGTTAGCGTTGTGTACGGTTTGTGACTTGCTCAGGGGTTGTACGTACTAGCTTCTCGCACACGTGGTCCATGACCGACATGACCGCATCCTGAGTCCACCAATCTGGGTCCTGGATACTCTCCACCTCGCCCCGCATCACGATGATTTGGCCAGCGGGAACGAGCTTGCCGCCCCCGTACGCTGATCGCAGGTGCTGTGGGACACCCGTCGGTGACACCTCGCCATTCAGCGCTTGTGTAAGGCGGGTGATCATCTTACTTCTCTGACTCGCTGTGAGGGCCGTCGGTGGGCTCGAAGTCAACACAAAGTTCCTGTCCAAGTCCACAACGAGGGCGTCTGTTGGGGCTGTGAAGAGCGACCGGCACTCCGACGTTACACCAAGGATGTACGGGCCCGGCTCTTGAACCAAATCCTTGACATGGCGCGCGTGGACAACAGGCACATACAGACCGCTCCATTCATACACCCTTACACAGAAGCGCACGGTTTCCGCTGCGATGGTGAGTATCGCGGGGTAGTGACTGGTGAAGATGATTCGTCGTGTTGGCGACACTGCGGCCTCGATCACACCGACGATGTTAGGAATGGAGAGACATGTGAAGAGCGGCCACATGGCGAAGTTCTGGAATCCAGTTGGCGAGGATGGGAACTGATAGCACAGAGCGTAATCCTTCATGTCGATGCGGACCAGGTCGTTCAGTCGAGGAGCCGGGAAGCTCAGAATGCGAGACACCTCCTCAGCGTGGAACAGATTCGTGGCCTTGTTCCAGTGGATCCACATGCCACGGAGGTAGTCACCCAGCAAGTTGTACAAGGGATATCGCGAGAGGAAGCTCAGGCAGTACGGGATCCAGTAGGTCTCCTCCGGGTTGTCGAAGAAGTCGGGCTCGATTCGCTTGCGCAAGTCCCGGATAGTCTCAGCCCTCTTCTCATCGGCGCGAGACCACACGCGAAGTGCGATGCCGTAGAGAGTGTGGGATGAGTCTTGTTGCAGGACGAAAGAATGGTGGACGCAGTGTGGCTGGCTCCTGCCGGTGCAGATTTCGACATCGTGGGGAAAGCATGCCTACGGGGTCTGGTTAGCAACTACACAACATAGGGTTCGTCAGATAACCTACTCGCATAGCTGCGTGCAAAGATCTCGCGATCTCATTGTCCTGCTCCAGTCTCGGACTGCTACCCAAGATCTCGGGAAGCCAGAAAGTGCCGACTGCACCCTTCATGTGTCCGATCTTGCCCTGAGCTGGGGAAGGCGCCTTCACCCATTGTGATGGCTCTCGTCCAACACCACATACCATGTAGGCATGAGTAAGGGTCTTTGGGCTTCTTGCACCCTGCTTGACGTTCAGCGTTGAAGGGAGGGGCTGGGTGATCCTCGAGTGGAGAGAAGAAGTCCGACTAGGAATGATAAGGCTGTGGTCGGCGTTGTCCCTCGTGGGCGGACGCTCGCCGGTACGAGGTCGCAGACTCAAAGATGGTGCCATTGCGGCGGAAGAAGTATCGGTCCTATGGAGTCGGCCGTGTGAGGATGCCTAGGTAAAGAATGGTACTGTTCAAACCAGGTTGAATCCAGGATTATTATGATAGCTATATCGGTGACGGTGAGGACATGTGTGAGGATGCGTGGAAGAAATCCGAAAAGCAACCCGCAAGAAGCAGAGTGAGCGAGACAAGAGTACTTCTACGCACTCCGTCAATTGAGAGCTCCGTGATCACCTTGCTGCGGGCAGTGAGGAGTGTGGCAGCAAGGGGGAGCCATGGCTTTTGGGGACCTCTGCCGCAGCGCGCGGACTAGAAGCTTGGGGGATGAACAACCCGAAGGCTAGCATGGGTGGCTTTCACAAGTTTCGGTTCGACGAAATGAGAGGCAGATCCCTGCCAGCCTGACAGGGTCCGGCTTTGAGCACGGTATACGGTGCTGTCAGGGGTGCTGTTTGATAACGGTTGACCCATTTTCTCTCCCAAAGCGCGACGGCAGCGGGAATTGCAATCAAATCCAGACGCAAGGTGTGCTGACACCGCAGGTACAAACTACTCAATACATTGCCACGCCCTCTGTACAATATTGTTGTAGTCGCAGAGTCCGCGCATCGACCTCGCAGCAGCCGTATTTCCGGTACCACGACTCGTCCATCAATGAGAGTGTGCAGCGGCGATGGCGAAAGGAATCCCCGCTGGTGGCAATAGCGCCGCACGGAGCGGTCTTTTGCTGGGTGCCGCTTTGGGTTGGTTTCGAATCACTCGCAAGCCTTGTGCACGATGATCACGTCTGCAGCGTGCATCCACAGCAACGTGCATGAGCGAAAGTTCCCGCACTCGCAGTTCGGGCTATGCGCGAATGGAAATGCTCGAGTTTGGCGAGTGAACCCCTGGCTACTGGCTGTTGGTCGGGTGCTGCCCCATATGCGAGGAAGATCCAGTTCAGGCACGTTCGATTCTTCGTGGAAGCTCTTCTGCGCGAAACTTGGATGCTTACATGGACCGTTGAGCTGTCGCCCAGCTTCTTTGATCCGGCTCCGCAGTCCGCTGGGTCGGCCACACGCAGTAGCTTCGAGTGGACCTCAAGGTACACCTATGTAGAATGAAAGATCTGCACAAGCTGGTACCTCAGCGCGCACTAAATCAGGATTCAGCGTCTTCTGTAGAGCTACCTGAAACTATAAAGGCAATGCACATACGGAAAGCTGTGAAGACGTGACGCCCGACAGAAGAGCTAGAACGCATCAATTTAAAGATTGTTGTCCGATGAGACCTCTGAGATCTGCAGAGTAGATGTTCAATTGCTGGAACTGAAACACTGGCAGTTGTGCTCTCTGAAAGGCGCGACAAGTTTACAAATAGGTGATATGCAGCCTCGGAGAACGACTAGATTGCCTCTCAACGGAAGTAGGGATGCATAGGCGCATGATAGGCGCTGGGAAACCTGGGTTTGACCATCGCCTGGGTGGACCTGGAAGCCCTTTGGCATGGAAACGACTCCGATGCTTCAACATAGAGAAGGGAGTTACCTGGTCGCCAGCGTTACGGCGGGGAGCGACTCCCCAACCACCGTTCATTGAAAGATGGCGATGGACTTTTACCCTGCTCGGTGTGCTCTGATATTTTGCATGGCGGCATGAAGCGCTCGAACCGTGGGCGAGCGTCGCGCTAGCTTGGTAAATGCTATAACTTATGGCTCCCGTGAGAAGCATGCAGATGTGAGCTGCAAGAGTAGTCCAGTCACTTACCCCAGTCACTCACCCCAACCACTCACCCCAACCACTCTACAACCTTACCTGCAGCACCGAAAGAAGATCGATCTTCGAAGCTGCTTGGACCCGTAAACTCGTCGCTGAAGCTCCTGGGGCTTGCATTGCATTGTTGAGCACGGCGTCATTGGGTGGAAGAAATTTCCGAGACCAGCCACATTGCGAGCTGCGCAACATTTTCTCGAAAGACCGCCAAGTCCAGCAGTAGTCTCACCAACACCGACCAAAGGCGCTGCATCCGCTGCACAGTCTCGCCGGACCTTCCTTTTACCAACATTTGGGCCGTGAGACCAACCCCGCTGCGCTTGGTAAGATAGTCTGCACTTTCTGCATCGTGCCGCCAAATCTGGCAACAGCACCTTCACGGGTTGCCATCACCGATCTGGATATGTCAGACGCGGCGTTGCTCAGCGACCTTTGCAGCATTTGGTATGTCTTGCCTCACCACCGCCGGCTTACATAATAGATCCAAGCTGACATCGACCAGCAACGCAACAAAATCCAAGTATCGCTGTCCGGGTTGTGCCGCACGTACATGCTCGCTGCCATGCTACAAACGCCATCAGCAATGGGCGCAATGTTCAGGCCAACGAGACCCAACCAAGTTTGTGAAGAAATCTCAGCTTGTTACGCCAGCTGGCATTGATCACGACTTTAACTTCCTATCCGGGATAGAGCGGAACCTCGAAAAAGCCGAGAGGGTTGCTGGCGCCACAGGTGCTGGTGCTGCACCAGATCCCAAGCCGAAGAACCAGCAAGCTGGGATCAATTATAGTCGGCTTGAGGCTGCTGGCGTTAGTGTCATACGAGCGCCACAAGGTTTGAGTAGACAGAAAGAGAACAAGTCTCACTCGTCTAGTACAAAGTAAGGCGATCATCAGCACGCTAACGGCACCTTGCTGATATATAGTCCAGAAAGGCTAAACGAAACATTCTATGGACAGTCGAATGGTTTGATGAGACAAAAAAGCGCGTGCTTACAGAGACTTCCTCCACGGCCCAGATAAAAGATGCCCAACCCTTTGTGCAGCGTACCCCAGTTGATAGATACAAGAGGAGGAAGCTGAACGCTGAAGCTTACGCAAAAATGCAATCATACAACCAAGATGTCACGTCTACTCCAGAACATCAGGTCCAGCCGCTTCAACGACTTGAAATCGACACTCAGCTCAACGTCGACAATGCGCAGTCAGAGCCAGTTCCTTCCGGACGAGGAACCGCTCCTCAAGAGCAAGAAGAACAAGCCACCAAAGGACCAGCGGACATCGAAGACGCACACCCTCCAGAACCTCGCATTGACGGGCTAAATCCCGAGCCCGTGGGCGACGAGCAGTCTCTGTATTTTCTACTAAGACCACGCACGAGTTCCAGTCGCCAAGTCCTCATACCACTGGATGGATCACAGACACTCGGTGAAAGCTTATACGGCCGTACTGTCCTCGAGTTCCCCACCATCTACGCCTTTCCTAGTTCGATGGCGCAATTACCTGATGAGTTCATGTTGGAAGAAGAGTACATCAAGCAGGAGGGAGAGGAGCAGAGGGAGTTTGATGAGTTGATGAGAGAGCTTGATCCGGAGATATTGAGACGATTGAAGGAGGATGGTCCGCCGAGTGATGGGGTGAGAGAAGAGGAAGTGGATAGTAAGCGGATCCTTGACGTGCTGAAGCAGGACCTTGGCGGAGGGTTTTGAGTGTGCGGTGCGACGATATCAGGGTCGCTATCGAATGCGTGTATTAAACTGTTTGTTATTTGTTTTGTTCCAGCAGCGCTTACATTACATCTACATTGAGCCATACACCCTTCTCGACTATAAAACGTTTGATACTCTTCCAGTCTCCTTGCTAGGGTCTGTCACCCTGCTTACCTCATCCGGACGAGACCCCGGTATTGATTTGCTTTTCACTCGCGTCACACCTCGGTTACTCTCCCCGTTTCATTGTCTGTTCTTTTTCTTCATGCACGACGGTTGCAACAGTCGCTCTGCGTCCCGCGTCCCTGTCTTCCTTGATCCCAGCTCCCTTAACACAACCCCTGTTCATCAAGGTCAAGACCCAGCCACATTATTCGCTAACGTTCGAGGCTTCCCCGTCTACACTGACTCCAACACACATATATAATCGCAATACCGCGCAATATCTTCATAATCTTCATAATCTTCGATCATTGCTCTAAACGTACCGTATCCGAGAAGCATTGATGCTCTCTCTCTCTCTCTCTCGGGGTGGAGAAGAGCGAGCGCCACCATGGAGCGGTCCATGATCCTCGATGCTAGGCTGTGGATATTTGATATGTTAGTGCATTTGATGTTTCGGGTTTGATGCGTGGGGCAGAGAGATGTCTCCGTGCCCATCAGCACGCAGAGAGGACATTGTCGTGTAGCTTTAGTGGGCGAAGGATGCAGAGAATTTCCGCTTTAGCCATGCGTGTTTTTCGAAACATGGTTCGACTGTATTTAAGCTGTCTTCATGGAGGTTGCCACATTGCGCCATCGACCAGTACGTGTACGATATTCCGTTGTTAGGGAAGGTCGTCTACAAAGGCCAAACTTCTGAAATGCAAAATTTGAAGGCAACGGATGCACACAATCCCTCGATATTATCCGAGCTATGTTTTAGTAATGCCACGAACCTTACTAATTATCTAGGTTCTAAGGTATTCATGCAGGATAAGTTTCTTTCGACGGCTTGGGATTGCATAAGGATGTGACATCTGTGAAAACTGATAATGTGATTGGATTGAATAACTATATGTCACAGTATCCTAGCCACCAAACCCACGGCTCACCCCACGGGAAGCCTACGAAGCCACAACGGCCTGGCCTAGGATAGGCCGCATGCCGTACTTGTATATAACTCCCTTACGGAGCCTGGACGACTCCTTAAGGATTCGTCTTAATACAAGCCTATACCTATATCTCTGATTCCTGCCGCAAAAACCTTACACTATAGAGGAGGGCAGAAGGCTGTTCTTATGTATCCAGCTATGGGCCTATGACAATTACTCCTAGACTAGACAGGGTTGGTCTAGAGCATGTCATAGCCAAGCTGGCACATGTCTGGGTTTACCCCTCAGTAAGCTGACAGTAAGTGTGAGGATCCGTCCGACTGGAGGGTACGACCGAAGCTGGAGGGCTAGATGTATGGTACGTAGTCGGGGGAATGCAAGGTTGGTTCTCTGGAATAATCGGGATCAGGATTAGAGGGAGGACACGAAGACAGTAGAAGGGGCTTTCTGTAAAGCGTATCGAGGAGGTGAGGTAGATAGAACAGTAGTATTGCTTTCATTTGATGAGTTGAACACGATGAGCTGTAAGAGCTCATCAGTGGGCTATATATATGGGAACACTGGATGCTTTGCTCCGTCCGATCTCTCTGCTCTGTGAGATCCGCGATGGCAGAGAGAGCAGCGTGCGCTCCTGCTCTCTGTGCTCTCTAGAGATCGAGAGATCGAGAGATCATGTAGAGCATACTGTACTTCATAACGCGGTCATCTGTTGGTCTTGGCCCGTTACGCCATCATGCTCTCTTGGTTTCATGCCAAGACAGAGAGCACCTTTGGATTGTCTAGTTCGCTCTGGGGCTAGCTCGTTGGATCGTAACAGTAAGCTGACACCTGTTTGAGTTTGACTGGGATCTTTAATGCCTCAGTAAGCTAATAGACACATGTTTGGGTCTGTATACAGAGAAGCTTCTCAGCCAGTATTTTGTAGGGCATCAGCTGCTTCAGCTTCTTATCTGCTTCTTGTCTGCTTCTTGTCTGTTTCTTGTCTTCTGCTTGTAGCTTGTCTTCTGCTTGTAGCTTGTCTTCTGCTTGTAGCTTGTCTTTTACTTGTAGCTTGACTTCTGCTTGTACCTTGTCTTCTCTAGACTGGTATCTATATGCAAGTGTTGGAGATTTTCTTTTCCTACAAAAGGTGTGTAGTTTACCATCTATTCTTCATATTTGACAACATCCGACTCTGGGCATGTATTTAAGATCTATCTGGATCGAAGCAGTAATTACTTGTCGATACCGTTCTTAGTGATAAGACGACCTGCAGCTATCGAGTGCTACAGCTAGCGGCTATAATCAAGAAGCTTTACGCCGATACTAACACCAACGTCGACGTTCAGAGAACGGGTGCTCAAGAAGAGGGAATACAGACCAGAACCACTCTGTACAACAGTAACCCCGTCGGGGCGCCTCGAGAAACACCTTAGACGAGCTAGGAGGACAATTTCCACACGATGGTTCAGGATGCTAATCTCTACCATGCGATGTTCTCATGATCTACTTCATTTGGACATGAACTACATGTGCAATTTGAACAGTTGCGACTATCAGTTCTTGTCGGTTGGTCTCCTAGAATCTGCATAGCGTCCCGTCTTTTGCAGCATAGCATAGCCTTCCCTGCAGCAAGCGTTGGAACAAACTGTATCTTCTTCTTCTTCTGTCCTGTAAAGCGCGTTGAAAACATGCATCGCAACGCTCATCTGTAACCATGTTCATTTCACCCTTGTCTAAAACACCAAATATGGGACAATCTTACACGACATGATATAGTAAGACGGACGTGTCTCCAAAGATTAGCGAACAGCTTTCACGAGCTCAGGCGCTGAACAACACAAGACGGTCTTGTAGCTGCAGCAAATATTTGAACCCAATAGCACGTCATTCGCGCTAAAAGAAATCTATCTTCTTTTAGAGGACCGGAGGGACGTGTTTGAACTGCGGCTTCGGCCGGTCGCCCGCTGAAATGACGTGTTAAACACAACCTTTTAATCGCAAACTTCATTTCATTATCCCAACTTTAAAATCTTACTGCACCTTCTACTCCTACTTTTGCATCTCAACTTCAAGATGTCGACGTAAGACCCCCCACCACCCTACCCCGCCATTGCCATCCCCCATCCCCATCACCAACAAACATGGCAGCTAATACCGCAGTTTAAATGTAGCAACATAACCTGGCACCCTTCCCTCTCGCGCGCAGAGCGCAACACAGCTCGCAAGCAAAAAGGCTTCACAATCTGGTTCACAGGCCTCTCCGCATCGGGAAAATCCACAATCGCAACCGCGCTCGAGCAGCACCTTTTGCACCTCGGCTTCGCTGCCTACCGCCTTGACGGCGACAATGTGCGCTTTGGGCTGAACAAGGATCTGGGGTTTACGGAAAAGGAGCGGAATGAAAACATTAGACGGATAGCAGAGGTATGTTACTGTTACTGTTAACTGTTTCTGTTAAACAACATCATGGAGCCTCGTCCACGCCGCTATAATACATACGCATCATGTTCGTGACTAATCAATAGTAATGTGTGTGTGTAAAATAGGTCGCAAAGCTCTTCGCAGACTCGTCCACAATCGCAATCACATCCTTCATCTCGCCGTACAAGGCCGACCGCGCCACCGCCCGCGACCTGCACGCCATCACCACGGGCACCGACGAGCCCCTCGCCTTTGTCGAGGTCTTTGTCGACTTGCCGCTCGAAGTCGCAGAGGCGCGTGACCCCAAGGGTCTGTACAAGAAGGCGCGCGAGGGCAAGATCCCAGAGTTTACCGGCATCAGTGCGCCGTACGAGGCACCTGAGAATGCTGAGATACATATAAGGAGTGATCAGAAGAGCGTAGAGGATAGCGTGAGGGAGATTGTCGAGTATTTGCAGAAGAAGGGATTGCTGGAGCAGCAGAAGTAGGCTTCTATGGAAAGAAAAAAAGAGGGGGGTGGAGGGGATGAACTCGAACCATGGCCATGTAAGAATGACCACACCGTCGATGGTGGTGTAGGAAACAATCTTAAAATCCAGAACCAAGTTTCATGCCCTTTTTTTCAACTACTCTCTTTCTGCTTCTTGGTAGTATGCAATGTATAAAGTGTTCAGGTCAAATCCTACACCCTCAAGACGCACCACCACCCCCGACGCTCGCTGCCCTCGCTCGTCTACCCGCCTTCTCGACCTTCCTCCTAGTTTCAACTTCATATCCATGCGCTGACCGAACTTCCCCTCTACTCCCGCTCTTCCTCAGCCCACCACTAACCACAATACCACTACCAGAGACAGGATCAAAAGGCTTCCGTCTCCTAACAAGCTGATACCCCCTATCCAACTCCACCTCAATCGCACATCGAATCTTCAACGCCGTCACCGCCGGCCACACACTGCGCTCACCCTTGAGTATCCAATAGTCAATCGCTTCCCGTGTCGGGTTCTCAAGAAGTTTGAAAAAGTCTCCCGGCGTAAGTTCCGGTACGAGTGTGAGACAGGGACCCGGGATGTTCTCGTCCAGAAGAAAGCGGCGGATTGATGGAGAAAGCAGGCCTAGCTCGTCGAGTTGATGTAGTCGATGCTGCATCTCTAAAACGACGAGACGCAGGATCGGCATGCTGAATCTAAAACGTCTGTCACCTGTGGGGTTGGGATGGTGGAGGTCGGAGCGGAGGAAGGGTGCGAGGTAGGGCCGGGCTTGAGAGACGATGAAGTGGTTGACGTTGAAGAGCTCGCCGATGCGGTGTAGTGGGGATTCGCGGTCGCGGTAGGAAGCGTGCGTGTGATGACGGAAAGTCGTTTTTGCGGCCGGAGACCAGGGGACTATGTATCCGTCTTCGTCTTTACACATCATTGTAACCGAGTGGTAGAGTGCCGAGGAAGATGTGGCGTTTGACGCGAGAGCTGCTGACCATATAAGCTGGGCATGTCAGTAGAAGCTTCGAGGTATACGAGTAGAGTGATACGTACAACATTAGGAGCCGTAAGGTAGTTGAGCAAATTCGGCACACCGTCACCGCTGGCAGTCGTGACTGTAATGTTTAGGACCCTCTTCGTCCTCGCATACGCCTCTTCGAAAGTCAAATCCCCAACATTGGCCCTCAGGACGTCCTCCAACACTTCAACATCGAGAAAATGGCCTTCCTTCCACCACCTTTTTGCACGTCGTATCAGCGTTCCGACCCATGAGCTGCCCCTGGTGCCGCTTCTATATGGACGATTCGTAAAGGCCGTCAAGTCGATGTTGTTCCCGGTCAAGAACTCCAGGAGCTCATCTTCCGTGTGCACACCCACTAGGGCTGCAATGAGCGCGCCCGTAGCAGTCCCAGCGATGATTCGGGGAAGTAGGCCGCGCAAGTGAAGCGCTTTTACGACACCCAAGTGGCATAGTCCGAACACTTGCCCTCCCTGTAGTACAAGCACCGATCTCCCGAACGCTTGCCTCGTATCGTGTAGCACATCTAGCTTTGCCTGGTTTGTCAAGCCAATATCCGAGTTCGTCGACGTGGGGTATTGCGTGAGGTTCTCGATGGCGTATGCGACCTGCGTGACGTAGTCCTCGATCAGCAGCTTCGTCCCAGCGTAGGCGCGGTTGTAGAGCTTCGACGCTGTTATGTTGCCGAGGTTGCGGACGAGACCGCTTCGGAGGAGGTTTATGAGGCCGAGGATATCGTTCTCTTCTTGGGCTTCGTAGATGGCGGACAGGCGCTGGTGGATGAGGCGGTGGTCGTAGTCTTTGCTTATGGCCGTCTGCCGCCTATGGAATTGTAGTTGGCAAAGGTATGACACAGAGAGGGCGAGTGTCTTACCACATATCATAGTCGAGCACTTCATCGAGCTTGAATGCAGCAGCCTCCCATTCCTCGAATAGTCGCGCTTCGCCAATGACCTCGAACAGCACGTCTTTCCTGCTCTTCTGCCTCCACCATGCGTAGAGTTTCTTCAGCATATCAGCATCTAAGCACGAAACGGCCGTATATAAGGGAGACGCACCCGTTGCCAAAAGAAAGCCACGTCGAAGAAGCAACAGAGGATGTTCCATAGCGCCTTCAACACAGCGCTCCTAATGCCAGCCATGGCGCAACGCTCCCGAGGATATTGATCGGCTGACAACGCCGTGGTGTGGGGTGTCGCATGTTCATTCGTTGGGCCTCTGGAGACGTGGTGCCATTAAGCAACTGGGAACGTTGGTTGATGCGGCTTTCACATGCAAGTTGCGGTAAACGTCAGAAGATGCGGGTTGGCGATCATCCTCAGCACTAGCCCCATGTGGCGTTAGCCGCTGGGGTAAACCATCAACCACGGAGACGTCGAACAACTCTAACAGCACCTAAAACAGTTCAAGGGCAATCATCTCATATCTTATGTACCTTCCCAATACCAAACCATCCCTAACATCCCCAACCAACCCCTACCCAAACATGCCCGGCTCGTCTCTCTGGCTCCTCCCGCCAGCAACCCAACCCCTGAATCCCTTACTAATATCCCTCATCGACAAGACATCCACCCACTTCGCCTCCCCGCACCGCTTCCTCCCGCACATAACCCTGACCTCCGAAATCTCCGCCTCAACCTATTCATCAACCCCTCAGAAGTGGCTCGACTCGCTCGACCTCCCCACCGGAGCCGATATCCAAGTCAAGTTCAAACGCCTGGGGAGCAGCGACGTCTTCTTCCGCAAACTGTACATCACGTGTGAGAAGAGCAGTGGGTTAAAGACGCTGGCTCGGCGGTGTCGGCAGCAGGTTGCGGGCTTTGGCGAGGAGGAAAAGGCGCAGGTGTGGGTTGAGGACAAGTATATGCCGCATTTAAGTCTGCTTTAGTGAGTTTCTCAATGAATTGGGAAGCGGTCCGCATGAAAGAGGCGCTGATACATTGAAGCCATGACTGCCCACCTGTAGATGCGAAAGGGCTCGTAGAAGTTGAACAGTTGGGTGATGAGCTCGGTGTCAGTATTGAAGGGAAAGGAGACTTGGACGGTTGGGTTGGCGGGAGGGTGATACTTGTTCCAACAGACAGGTCGATTGATCAATGGACGCCAATTGTGGAGAGGACATTGACATGACGCTCGACAAGGATGTTATATGATCACGAATAACAGACGCCAACGATACATTCACCTGTATGGTGTACCAGCAAGCCGCTATAGCTCAACAAACAAGTATATTATGGGTAAAGAATCTCGACCAGACAGAAATCGAGTTAAGCAGGACTGGTGGTAGATAAGGTTCGTGAATTTGTTTGATTCATCATTAGACTAATAGTACATGATTCGTAAGGAAGTATCCATGGTATCTACTGCATCGTCGCTTCATAGTGGTCACCAGCCTGCGGATGAACAACTACTTCATGAAGCCAGCCTTGCCGTCGCCATCGGAGTCAACCTCTGTGAACAAGTCAGTGTGTGCTTTAGATGATGCTGGTAAACAGAGGACAAACGTACTGGGGTTGAGCTTGTCCATGAGACTGGGCTTATGTTGCGTGCCTGTCTGCTGTTGGTTTTCTTGAATTTGAGAATGGGGAATGGCCTTAGAGCGGTCTTCGGTAAGGGCCTTGGGCAAGCTACCGTCCTCGTTCGGACGGTGCTCAAGATCGCCCTTACCGGTGCTGCCGACCACATCCCCATGAGGACCGGATCTCGTACCTGTAGCACCATCGGTGTGATTGCGAGAAGAATCCTTCATATCGCGGCCATCAATCTTGCCGTCGTGGTTGCGGTCTGCACCGCCGCTGAGGATACCACCCTGGGTGCATGAGCCAGTCATGTTGCCTTGACCAGCCACGCCACGGTCGGCGTGAGAGTGGCTGCCAATAGCATCGCGAGCATTGACCTTGCCGTCGTTGTTGCGGTCCAGAGGGTTGGCGGTATGGTCACGTGTACCATCCAGGTCACCATGACGAGCATGCTCGTGACTATGGTGACCAGCCTTGTGCTCGAGACCGGCTACATTACCGAAGCCGCTGGCTGTGCCACCACCGATATTCTTGGGGGCACCCTCGAATTCGTCGAAGCGCTCCTCACGACCTTGAAGAGCTCCACCCTTGGACTTGAACTGGTCCATGGTCATGGGTGGCAAAGCGGTAGTCTCGTGGTGAGTAGCAGCGTTGTGGTGAACCTCGTGGATGGGGACAGTGGTGTGGACAACGTTAGGCTGGATAGTCTCCTTCTGGACGACGGGCTGAATGGTCTCATGTATGTGCTAGGCTGATGTTAGTAGTGGTTTCTATGGGATGAGGAGGTTGAACTCACGTGGTGCACATGTTCTCCGCCAACAGTGGGGGCAACGCTCTGGCTGTGGGTGGTGTCGTCGATAACCCTCTCGTCCTTGAAGCGAGCTTGATCCTGAACCAGGTTGGCCTTAGTGGTGTCGTGGTCGCGGTGGTCGAACTCCCGATGTTGAACAGCACCGAGCTTAGCAGTGTGTGTCTCGGGGAGAACCTCGCGGTCCTTCACTGGCTGGACGGTGCGGTGGTAGTGGTCCTGGTGAACCTCCTTGTCGATGGCAGTGTTGACCTCTTCGTGTACGTGAGGCTTGATGACCTCGTGCTGGACGGCCGGAGCCACTGCTTCATGAACAGTGGTGTCATGTTGACCGGAGCGGCCCATGAAGTCGGTGATTGCTGCCTTAGCCTTGTCCATTGTGAGTGTGGTATGTTTGGAAGAGAGTTTGAGGTGTGATAGTAGGTAAGTGAAGAGTTGATTGTTGGAGTTGATTGTAGAAGTGATGTGGAGTGACTGTGAGATGATATTCTTAAGAAGCGTCTGTGATGACCTCTTTATACAGTAAGAGCTACGTAAGTCGATACAACGTCATTGACAATTCAGGCTCGGGTGGGGTCGACGAGCTGTGCACACTCCATAGGGTAAGAGTCTCGATCGAGGCTTCTCAACGCGTTCATTCGTCACCGCCAAACAGCTACCACAAAAGGCCCACTTCCGGGGCGCTACATGACAGCGGCATGATGTGCCTCAAAGACGCCTTAGAAGGCTGCCGCCTCAGCCACTGCTCAGATCTAACCCATAGCGAACGGCGGCGGTACGCTTGCTGGCGCTATGTACGCCATCCGTGGGCCTAAATGGTGTGATGCAGTCATACTGCGTATACAAAAACAGGGAAAATGGCATAGAGATGGGCAAGAGCGCTGGAAGTGTCGTGCCTGTCGGCTCTGTTGTGACTTCAGAAGGGGCACACTGTTGGAGTAAGAGTGACCAATACCGGGTTATGTTCCTTATTTTGGTGATAGTGGGTCCGTGCACGCCAGACTGCACTTCACAACATGGCAGGAACCGCCAAATGTCCTGCTTCTCATCGCTGCCCGTCACACGCGGTGTATTGGTATTTGTGTGTTTGTGCTTCGGCTGTCCCGAAGGCCTGGATACGTCCAGATCGATCCTTCGTCGATCATCCTGGACCGCCCGTGACGATCAGTTCCCCTCTTCGACATCGTCATCCCGTTCTGGTCTCCACAGTGACATCGGTGCATGCGGGCACCCATCGGCACAGTTGTTTTGTTTGCATCCGCGGTACGTGAAAGCTCGGATAGAGGCCAGCAGCAGAAGGGACGAAGGCGACGTCATCGCTTTATGCTCTCCCTGGGAAGGAGCCAGTCTAGATCGTCCCGGCCCTCGGTGACGCCGCAAGCATAGCGAAAGTCGCCGCTGCGGTGCTCCAGCCACCGTCCTGCCTTCCGTATGCCGTGTCACGGCGTCAGCGAGGGGGACCGTTTGCTGTGTGAATGCTGCAGAAGTTCTGGAACGCCTTTCCAGCCCTATCAGCCCTTTAAAGTGTAGGCAAGTACAAGTGCACTGGGCAGCGCGTCATCCCATTGACGCTTCAGCACCGTGCCTCGTGGTAATCAGACACAGGCCAGTGGGGTCTTGCCTGCCCGGCCCAGTGCAAACCACTCCACCTAGAACCTTTTCATCATCTCTGTGCATTAGTTATTTGCACGCCGTCAACATGCAGCGAAAGTTGAAGGCCGTCCTCCATAGGCGAAAGAAGTCCACATCAATGCAATCTCCGCGATCTTCGTACGAGCATTCTGGAGAATCCAGTCCTTCCAGTCCACAGGCCGAGCATCACTCAACCTCTTCTGGCGACCCGCACCATACCGGACACAGTCGGCCTCTCAGTTCTGCGTACCATGATCGCCACATGAACAGCCCCACAGTACCGCAGCCTGCCACCGGCAACTTTGCCCAAGGCAGCAATTCAGACCTCAATGGCTCGATTGCGGACGACTACAGATCCTATCTTCCTGTCTTGTCCCCGGATGGCGACTCCGATGGCAAACAGTATGCGACATTGGGTGGAGACAGGCGACTGATAATAGGAGAAAGCGATGGACGTCACGGAGAGCATGTAGCCGACAGGAATATCGATCGGTACAGAGCCTCGTTCGATGAGGGACAGTCAAAGCTTCTCCCAGCAGTACCCGGTATGTGTCGCTTTTTCATAATACGCTATACAGTGTAATCCGTGTCACAGCATTAACTTGACCTAGGCCTCATCAACACAAGCCTCGAAAATCCGCGTAAGAACTTGATTGGAACTGGCTCCGCAGGCTCTACCATCAGATCAGTACCTTCTGAGCCCAAGCATGGTCACGGAGAAACTGACGGCCACGATTGGAGAGCGAAACAGCAATCACTTCTTAGCAGTGTTGTGGATTTGAAGAATACTGTAGACACGGACAGGGATACAAAATGGGCTCCTGGTACGTCACTCCATTGCTCTGCAAAGTCATGAGCTACGGATCGCGGTACTGGCATCCTTCTGTACTAATGCGAGCACAGCCGTTACGCACGAGATTATCAAGCCGCACGAGCACGAGGTCTTTCGGCGCGTGCTCCATCGGGAGATTCATAACTACAAATACTACCACCGCCTACAGCCGGTTCGCCAGACTGAAGTCCTGCCTCCGCGCCACTTCATCCCGAATCCCGATGGCGAAGGTCTCATTGAGATCTCCGCTGACGAGCTACCCCAGCGCACGGGCAGCAATAGATGGTGGGATATTATGCAGAAAGAGACGCCGTTCCCAGAAACTTCGCAACAGTGGCGCACTGAGCCGGAAGTCATAGAAGGCAAACCATACATCACGAAGGAGGGATTTCAGCGCAAGGAAACCACGATCATATACCCACCGACGCTTGCAGACATGTCTGAATACCGTGGTATGGTGCAGCCGGTGCACTTCGACCACAAGACTGGAGAGCGCTGGCTGGGACCAGTGACGACGATGGACAAGCTCAAGGCCGATACGGAACCTTCGTCGGATGCGGATTTCATGGTCATGAAGCAGATCACTTCAAACCTGCCGGAAGTTTCTCGAAGCCCTACGGTCAAGCGAAAACCTGTTAGAGAGTCCTTGTAGTGGTGGGGTGTGAAAGCAAGTTGGCTCGGGGACTGGAAAAGCGAGTGGGCACGAGGGATCGATTCATAAGAGTGTAATAGCTAATTACCTTGTACTTTTAATCAGACCTTTTGACTAATGACTGTGTTACCGGACGATAAAAAAATTGTTTATCTTGTACTCTCAGCTGAAGTACTGTGGCGCAGAGGTGCCAAGCGTGTTCCGACGATTGGGACAGTGGTACAGGCACGGCTGTTGGATAAGCTTTGCAAGCGAAGGCAAATACAAGAGACGGGAAAGTTCTTGTCTCACAAGTCTTCGAGAGGATTCGGAGAGTTCGACACAAAGATTGCCGCCATATACAGTTCTAAATCAAAAGTTTAATCGGTTACGGTAGGCGGGCCGTGCATGAACATCGTACTGCACCCACAACGCAATAAAGCAACAAAGCAATAAAGCAGCCCAAACTGCATATAAACATGGATTTTTGAGTGAACTAGATAGACATATGATCAATATTTTGTTTGCCGCCCTCGTGCTTTTCGACAGGCTGCTATGCGGCGTGGCATACTTAGTATAAGCTTCTTGATGAGTGTACCCAGTATGCGCTGCCAGCAATCTTTCAACGCGTTGCAGAACCTCCCCCACTCCTCCTCTGCCTGCCCAAAAGTGCTGAGTTCAGGATAGTGCTTATTGACGAGCTCTTTGAGCGCCCACCAGAGGTGCTCAATAGGATTGAGGTCTGGTGAGTAGGGTGGCCAGACCATAACTCTGATCCGGTGTTGTGCTAGCCATGCGCGTGTGTGTATTGATCGATGTATGCCCGCATTATCCTGTATGAAGAGCTGCGACGCTCTATAATGAGGAAGGAGACCTTCTTCAAGCGTGTTGGTGTAACTTTGGCTGCTATAGCCACCGCGCGGAGCATTGGGATCTCACTGCATGATCACCAGAGGCTTTGACACGTGGCTGTACGACAGCGACTTTGTCACAAGCTGGGCAGAATACTAGGTAGTTCAAATTTAGTGAGCGAGTCAAAGCTGAGGAGATATGTGTCTGTCTGAAGCAGCAGAATATAATTTCTCTAGAGACGGGTTGGTGGTGCTAAAGAACCCCGCCTCACACCTCAGAACCTGATCCCTGTACCGCTGTTACCGGATCTCGACAAGGTTACTTAAAGCGCGGGGACACACGAGGCCTCCATGCGTTTCTGATGTTCGCGCCTGAACGTCATATGCCTGCAGCAAGTCTCGCTGGATCACACGGCAGGCCTATCCATCAACTGCTCGCTCTCCATCAAGCAGAACCTCAAGAAAGCGGCATGTTTTACGGGTGCCCAGGAGGATCCAGCGTAGGTAGCGCGATGCGCAGCGCTCACTACGACGCTAAGTTTGCAAAGAGCTTACAGACCTTGTTTTCCTCTTACGTTGGACTTGCGCTAAAGCTGCTGATAGTTTATCTAGACACCACACGCACAATTTTCGCTCTCTGCTCGTCTTATCGCGCACTTCGATCCGCCTTGCTGTCTATATAAGACTTCAGTGCTACTGCTTCATGGCATTTGCAGTGCGATTTTTTGCGCTCCTTCTCAAAACGTTACTCTGACGTGTTGGCCTGAAGGTCTTCGAGCTCACTCTTAATGGCATCTACCGGCAACGAATATGCCGCTGGCGGTCCCTTTGAGGCCGAAAATCAGAATTATAACCTCAATGAGGAGAAGGACAATTATGATCTTGGCCGACGCCGTTCCAGCACGGTTGGATCTATCAGGGACCTTTCGGATCAGACACACCGAAAGCTCAAGAGCAGGCACATTCAGCTCATCGGTATCGGTGGGACCATCGGAACCGCTCTGTACGTTCAAATCGGTCGAGGTTTGATGAATGGAGGCCCAGGCTCTCTGTTCCTCGCCTTTACACTATGGTAAGTGCTGTACACGTGGGACGACTATTTCCCTCTTGTCGAGTTTGGGATCGGAACGTTGCACTGACTCATACAGGTGTACTGTTATTCTGGCCGTGACGCTCAGTGAGATACCCTATATTTCAACTTCCAATGCGACACATTCCACCGCAGCAAAAATGCCCTTTTCTGCATCTCCCAAAGCAACTATCCTCACCAATCGCGCCATAAAATGCGAGCTTTCCAGCTAAGATGATATCAGGTATCGCTGAAATGGTCACATTCCTCCCAATCTCGTCGCCTTTTATTCGATTTGCGGGGCGCTTCGTGGATGACGCTTTTGGCGTCGCGGCCGGTTGGAACTTCTTCGTCTTCGAGGCCGCACTCGTACCTTTCGAGATCACAGCATGTAACGTTATTATCGGCTTCTGGAGCGATGCTGTGCCTACCGGGGTCATTATTGCTATTGTGGTTGTGTTGTATGGGTATGTAGATCCGTTGTTTCCTGATTATTACGTTTCCAAGGCAATAAATACTGGCATATCTAGGGGTGCGCTTCTCACGACCGCAAAGCTGACAATTTCCCAGAGCCATCAACATGATGGCAGTCAAATGGTACGGCGAAACAGAGTTCTGGGCAGCCATCGGCAAAGTCCTCCTTATCATCGGCCTGTTGATCTTCACCTTCATCTCCATGTTAGGCGGAAACCCTGAAAAGGACCGCTACGGTTTCCGCTATTGGCAAAATCCGGGATCCTTTACCGAGCTCTATCACAAAGGCCAACTCGGCCGATTTCTTGGCTTCCTTCAGTGCTTGATCCAGGCTTCGTTTACCATTGCTGGGCCCGACTACGTGTCCATGGCTGCCGGAGAGACGGAGAACCCCCGTAAAGTCATGCCGCGCGCTTACAATGCCGTGTTCTACCGTCTTACCGTTTTCTTCGTGCTAGGCTCGCTGGCTGTAGGTATCAATGTCCCGTACAACGACCCGGAGTTGATTGACGCGTTCAAACTTGGAAAGCCCGGTGCTGCAGCCTCGCCTTATGTTATTGCGATGAACAGACTCAGGATCGAAGGACTGCCCCATGTCGTTAATGCTGGTGTCCTCGCCTCTGCCTTCTCCGCTGGCAATAGTTACGTGTACTGCGCATCTAGGTCGCTCTTTGGTCTAGCTCTCGAGGGCAAAGCACCCAAATTCCTGACCAAATGCACGAAACAGGGAGTACCGTTTTACTGCGTCGCCCTCGTACTGATGATTGCTCTACTATCCTTCCTCCAGCTCGGTGAGAATTCGGCTGTAGTCCTCACATGGTTCGTCAGCTTGGTCACGGCATCCCAGCTCATAAACTTCAGCGTCATATGCTTTACGTTCTTGCGCTTCTACAAGGCATGCCAGGTGCAAGGGCTCGATAGAAATACGCTGCCCTACAAGGGCAGGTTTCAGCCGTATGCTGCTTGGTACGGCCTCATCATGACGTTCATCATGACATTTGTTGGAGGGTATACGGTGTTTCTGAAGGGCATGTGGAACATACCTTCTTTCCTGTTCTCGTATCTCATGTAAGTTTATATACGGCCACTGGAAACCTTGCAGAGCTAACAGCGGTGTAGGGTCTTCCTCTTCCCCATACTTTTTATCGGCTGGAAGCTGTTAAAGAGGACTAAGTGGGTCAGTTCCCAGGAAGCTGATCTTGTGACTGATCTTGCGGAGATTGAGAAATACCATCGTAATTTTGTAGAAAAGCCGGAGACTAATGCATTCAATCGCGTGTTGAACAAGCTGTTCGGTTAGGAGAGCAGTTGTCTTATTGGCAGATATTACATCATAACGTTTCCGCGGCACTCTCAGCAGCAGCTTGTGGAGTTTAGCTACATCCGTCTGCGTCCGCCATTCGTCTATTACATAGTCTGGAGAAACCCGAATAAAACATAACTATCGTTATCAGGCCTAACAAACCTACATTGAACTTTAAGAATATGTCATTAACCAACATGCAATCCATATTTCAACCTTGAAATTGTATCATATCGGGGTATCGCTGACGCCAGAACTCCAAATAGCGCCAAACACATGCCTGGAGAACTCTCAAAATAAGAAGGTTGGGATATCATCCAACGTGACAGCCTCCTGCTTCTTCTCCTTTTCGTCTCTCTCCCTCTGTGCTTTTCGCCTCGCAATTCGATCCGCCGCCGATTCTTTACTCACACCCTCGCTGGCCTGACCCTTGCTAGATACCAAACCATCGAATGAGTCGACTGATCGTCTCGCCTTAACAATCGTGGTGGTTGTGCCTGATGTCGCCGATGGCTTGATAGGCGATGAGGACTGTGAAGACGGTCTGGAGAGCTGTGGCGTGCGCGCAACTGTCTGATCCGGTGAAGCTTTTGGGGTCGTCTGAGACTTCTTCGGCACATAATCGTCGAGCATATCGAAGGGTGTTGCACGATTCAATCGAGAGCGGGACTTTGATGCGGCTGGGGGTAGTGCAGGCTTAGCGAATGTCGGTTCTGAGGCTTTTGTAGTAGCCGCATGGGACGAGGCTGACTTTGGCTCTACGGCTGTGGTGCGGATCGGTGCTGAAGTTAAGGTTGTAAAGGAAGTTGCCCTTGGGACCGGCTTGGATGCAGGGCGCGGCACATCTAGGTCATCGCTGTCACTATCGCGTGCAGCAAGTGCGTTTGGCGGCCACTTGAGCACTGTTGTAGCAGGTTTACCTGACCTACTAAATGCCGATGCAGCTGTGCTGAAGCTCGTGCGAGCTGGTATCGAATCTTCTTCCTCATCCTCGTCGTTCTGGGAAGCAAAAACATCCTGAATGGCCATCCTCTGCTTCTTCTCTTGGAATTTGACCTTCTTCTTGATAGCACCGTCGACTGACATCTTGGCATTGAGAACAACTGGCCTCACAACCTCGGCTTCCTTCTTCTTCTCTTCGATGCGCTCTTTTAACCTTTCGTACTCTGCCATATGTAAATGGCGCGTGAATAGCTTCGCGGTATCCAGAAACTCATCTTCGACCATCATCCACTCATCGTCGCGTAGATCGAACTTGGAAACGCCTTTGTACATGCCTTCAACGCGTGGTTGCTCGAGATCCGCAACGGGAGGCGGCGATGACGACGGCGCACGCTTCTTGCTGATTGCATCTTTGGTTCTTGAGTTTGTGTATGGTGTTGAGGGTTCTGCTGGGAGGTCCGGGAGGTCGTCGTCGTCGAACTCTTCTGCCCTGCCTTTGCCCTTGCTGTCACTTGCCAGGACGGTACCATCGAAAAAACCATCGTCAAGATTAGGTGTGACGCGTTGTTTCTTTCCGATATGTTTATTCGCCCAAGGCAGTTGACGCGGCATGATGTTTGTAGATCGTAGGTTAACCCAATATTAGCAGAGGCTGAGGGTACAAGGGGGACTGGGATGCGAAGCAGTACACCCATTCTATGCGCGGGCAGGCCGGTTCTTTCTTGCGCCTCGGCGGCGTCCAACAGCGTCGAGAACGTGCGCGTAAAAGTGAATGGCGCGGTCTCGCATGCGCACGTGCTATGACACGCTATCCAAGTTCTGCCTAGACCAGACCCACTCTCGCTTCTGCGCCCTTCCGATCTTGTCGTCGAGCGACTTGCACTTTGCTCTCCGCCCTTGAGGTGAAGGGCCACGTTTCATTTCCATCAGCTTCTGCGACGTTCTGTGTTTGCCTGGACATTGCGTACTCATGAGGGCCTTGTGTTTACCGCTGCTGGCATCGAGTTGATCTTTGCTCGACGCTGCAGCTACACGATACCAGGCAGAACATCAACTGCACCACGACTGCATTCGAATCTTTTCGTCTCAGGATTGCTAATGACTGTCGAGAAGGCCAATTGGCTCAAAAGCTCTTGTCATTTTGGCTAGTCTCGTCCTCGTTCTGAGCTACAACAGCCACTTCTCCTTTCGAGATGTCCATGTTCCGCAGGCCGGGCGATTCTTCTTCAAGCTCAGACGCATCTGAGGAACAGACTGAAAACGAGGAGACGGGCGGTTCCATGCAAGATAGTTTTCTGTCCAGGATCAACAGTCTGGATTCTGCTACACCGGGACAACCTATTCAGACACACCAACCGTCTCTTGTTGATGTGCGTCAAAACTCGACGCAAAACGTTCGCGACCTACTACTACATTCCTTGTTAGAGGAGCGAACTATACGAGAGGTCGCAGAACAAATAGGTAAGGACGCTTCTGACCCAGAGACCCAACGCTTGGGCCGAAGAGCATATCAGCAGATTGCCCACCAAATTTCCAACAATGTCGACGATACGTATGCCAGCGACGAGATGCAAGCCCATCGAGCAACCGCGAACGAGGGAATCAACAGGCTGACCAGGAGCAACCTCAACAAACTTTCGACGATGCCTGATGCTGCTTCACAAGCCTTGGTAGCGCGGCCGCCCAACGCTCTCATTGAACCGATGCCACAGCAACTGCCTCCCGGATTCGATATAGTTTTAGGCATCTCTGCTCCAGTTGAGCCCCAGTTGCGCGGCTATCCTCATCTACAGACCGATCGTTACTTTAGAGAGTTCTCCGAACTTGAAGTTATCGGCAAAGGTGGTTATGGGAAGGTCTACAAGGCCAAGCACAAGTTAGATGGCGCCTTCTATGCAGTCAAGAGGATTCCCGTCAGCTCTGCCAAAGTCGCAAAAATCCAAGAGCATGGATCCCAAGAACTAGAGAGCATGCTCGAAGAAGTTCGCTCATTAGCTCGGTTCGAACACAACAATGTTGTCAGATATCACAACGCCTGGTTGGAGTTTACCACGACACCTCCGGAGACCCAAGTCGTTTCGAATGTCACTGTGCTGCGAGACGATCGGTTGTTGGAAGATCCAGCCGCGTTTCCGTCTAGTTCACCCGATTTCAGCAATCTGCAAAACAAGCTGGATAGTTTGTCCTTTGACGACCCTTTCGCAAGGACTACCAACAGCAATGGCGCCGGCATCATCTTTGAGTCCAGTAATCCTGGTCAGGGAAGGGAAGAGTCAAAGAGCGAGACTGACAGCATGTCTCTGAAGGAGAAACTAAGGCGTGTCAAACGCAGGAACCGTCGGGGCAGCCAGGCGAGTCAAGCAACCATCGCGACCGTTTCATCAACAAAGTCTCGGATGAGTGCATTTGAGGATATTGACGAGGATGAAGAGGACGAGGATATCGAGACCATACCCAGATCACACATGCCGTATTCGCAGGAACCGATATCTGACATGTCAGATAGCATGGTCACGACAAGCGACCTGCCCCGCCATTTGATCCAAAGTCGCAACCTCGGACCAGTTCTTATGCTCAACGTTCAGATGAGCCTCTGTGAGACCAACTTGGCGGCGTTTTTGTCTTCCGACCGATCTTCTTCCAATCTGGAGAAGACTGAACAGCACTGCTTCCACCCATGTGTCTCCCTGGAACTACTGCACAACATCGTTTCCGGTGTAAGATATCTGCACTCACGAGGCGTCGTTCACCGAGATCTTAAACCTGCCAACGTTTTTCTATCACTATCAACGGATCAAGACCCACCGTATGGCTCTGTTGATTTGTCGACCTGCAAACCGTGCCCGAAGCGGGGCTGCATACACATGACACCCCGCATTGGCGACTTTGGACTCGTTGCAGCCTTGGACGACAAATGCATGGGTGTGGACAGCAGTACGAAGCCGGTCGGAACAGAGTTCTACCGCCCACCTACAAGCGGCGGGATCAATGAGAAGCTCGACGTCTTCGCACTGGGTGTTGTCGCGTTCGAGATGCTGCAGAAGTTCGGAACGCGCATGGAGCGGTTTGCGGCCCTGACTGAGCTTCGCCGAGGAGTGTTTCCGAACGGGTTTGCAGAGAGCTTGGGAAATATCGGGTACAGGGTGCAGCAACTGATCAGTGACATGGTGCAGATGGACGAGCAGAAACGCCTCAGCTGCGACGAAGTCAAGAGCGAGCTAGGCGAGCTTGTTCGCTTCCTCAGAGTGTGAGGTTTGGAAGTCAAGGGACATTACGAGTGTTACATTGTATCATAAGAAGGTCCAAGCCTACATCGATAGCAATTTGCCCGATAGAGGAGCGAAGAGAGACAATATATGTACTTGTACACCAAACTTTGGCATCTCCCGTCTAGAAGATGGTTTATCAAGCCAGTGAAAAACAATCAACGCGGCTGGTGAAGTTACACACCATTTAGGGCAGCACAGCATTATCACCATAAATCGTCTCACGACATCGGAAGCACTACGGCATAAAGCAAACATTGATCCCGAGGCCTTGCTTTTGCCAGCCGTCACTATGCTTTACCCGTAAATGGTCTGCCTTTACGGGTTAGTGCGATCGACCTGTCAGCCCGGATGATTCTCCACGTCAGTTCAGACGCTATGGAACCTTCTAGACTCAGTGGAATTTAACAGCTTAGTATCACGGAACTAGAGTAGGTACGACACTGGACTCCACAAAATTTGCCTTCTCGTCGCTCTTTCGTATGACGACAGGCGGCCCGGGGCCGCTTCCGATACGGGCAAAGGGGGGCTGGACAAGCACACACATATGAAGCCCCCATGCCATCCCACCCACAATCCAAGGCCACTTGTTGAACCAAAACCTATGCAATACAATCAAATCGTTTCTATATAAACATTGACAACGAAAAAGAGAGTCGAGTTATATATCGGGTGTTTTATTTGATGACCATGGACGAACAGAATAACACCCATTCGTCGGCTTTTTCCCGCATCTCCTCCCTCCTCAAGGACACGACGCGCCGCAAACCACACCAATCCACTACTACTACTCGCAACCCATCCGTTACCTCCCTCTCCTTCTTCCCAGACTCAGAGGGGCGGAACGAGCTTGGTTCTGCTGTTGCTGCTGAGTCCAACCACCGTCGCAGCAGCATAACAAACTACGCAGACCGCATGCGTCACATGTTCAGCACAAGCACGCCCACCAGCAGCTCCGCGCGCCCAGGTTCGCGAATCAACGCCCTACCCATCGAAGTACTCCAGCACATATTCGCTCACCTCACCTTCTGGGACCTACTGCGAAGCCAGCGCGTGTGCCGCCAATGGCGATCCTTCATCCCCGGCCACGCCCCACAGCTAGCCGAAGCCCTCTACCTGAAGCCCTCGCGGGGATTGCAAATCTACAGTTGCGTCCCCGCGACATTTGACCTTGAATTCGACATACGCGTCGCGTCTGTGGAAGAGGGTGTGCAGCCCGAGGGCACGAGATTCTCGGTTGGCGTGCGCCGAGAGCTTAGCATGACGAGGAGGTGTTTGGGCTTGATAAGGACGAGTCGCGAGATAGTGTTTCATCCCGTGATTATGGATGTTAATGTTTATTTGCAGCGGCTGGGCGAGGAAGAGGGGTTGGGCAGGTGTAAGGAGGCTTCTTGGAGAGGCATGTTGGTTTCTATGCCGCCGTTGAGGGAGCTGAGGTTTAGGCATGGGAGGACGAGGAGTGTGGTCAAGGTGTTGAGTGTAGGGGAGGAGGGGGACGGGGTGACGTTGGGGGAGCTGTTTGATGCTGTGGACGAGTGGGGGAGTGGTGAGTAGTGGGGTAGTAGATGACGACACTGTTGTTTTGATAGATTTTTGTTTCGCGAACTTTGGCTATGTAGTGTGACCCTGCTGAAATTGTAGGGCCCGGCTTTAGCTATCCCACATATAGGAAGCCAACCTTTCTCTGACGCTATGCGTCAGTCATACCCTCGGCCGTGCTCAGAGCACAGCGAAGAATGCCTCTTATGCGTGTGCGGGAGACAGGCCATATCCAACCCCTTACTGCTCATGATTCTGGGCTACAGGAGCATCTTCGCTACCCTAACCACCCACTGAGGGTGCTGTCTCGCCCCAACGCTCTTGGCATGGGCCTCGAGGAACATGCCGTTTATGTTAAACATGGCTTGCGCTTCATCCTACCTCAATCGCTGCCAGTGCGCCGATCACCTCTTCAGCCACTCCACCACTCTCTACCACCATCTTCGTGACTTGGGAGATCAGACTCCTCTTCATGCCACCGCGCGGTGGAGTCCACACGCCTGAGTTGACGAGTAGTTCTCGCTGTGTGAGTGCGTCTGCGCTTGATGTTGGGACAGTACCGCCAGTGGCCGAGTTCATCGAGTTTGGTACACCGGGCGGAGTAAGATGGGACGGAGGGTCTATGGTCCGTATTGAGACGATGCGCGCGCCGGTGGATGATGTTGTCGAGTTCGTGCATGCGACTGCGAGGACAGCATCTGCTACTGTGAGCTCCTCCTTGGCAGGGTCGAAGATGATGTTCGAGCCTACCGCCATGGCTAGTATGATGACCGGCGGCTTCCCCAGCTGTGAAGCAGTCTTGTTGCTGCCGCTCTGCTTGGGGTATAGAGGCACGGCAGCGTCCCAGTCGTCATCGAACAGCGGGTCTTCGTCCTTCTCGGACTTGAGTGCGGGGAGATGTGTAGTGAGGAGGGCGAGGTGGGTGGTCATGGAGAGGAGGGCAAGCGGGTAGGAAAGGGGTGGGGAGAGTAGCAAGATCTGCTAGCATTAACGGGGCTTGTTTTGTTCGAGTACGTAAGCAACTTACATCGACGTAGAGTTTCCAGTGAAAGCGCGTGTTGATGTACAGCCGGTCCTTGAGTTCCCCACTGGCCAGCAAGCTCTCGGTAAGCATGCTCGCCAGAAACACGGGCAACGCATCGTCCTCACGGAAGCCCGGCACCTCCACACTCATCTCGAACCACGCATTCTGACCCTTGCCCGTGCTATCGTCCGCCTCTTCGCCGTCGCCCATGGTAGCGTCCGGGTGCTCTCCCAGCGTCGGCCGCAGCCGTGATCGCTCCACCTCCGCCTTGACCCCGACTAGCGCCTCGGTCCCGTCCTCCAGCGCTATACGCGCACTTCCGTTTGCGCTGGGCAGTACGTCATACTCAGCGCGCATGGAGCGAAAGTCGCGGGGCCCTTTAGTGACATCGAGGCGGATCGGCGGGGTTTGCGAGAGGCTCGAGCGCAAGAAGGACAATTCGGCGGGCGAGAGATTGACCAGGGCCTGCTGAGGAGCCATAGTATTTCCGTCGTGGTGCGGCTACGGGCGGGCAACGGAGTGTGCGATGTTTGCTGCAGCACAATTTCGCGAGCATTTGCTTCGGCGATGCGCTAGTGGGCCTCGGCGATTGGCTCAAGCTCCGCGCGACAACACCATAGTGCAGTCCCAGTGCAGTCCCAGTGCAGTCCCAGTTCCGTCTGCAGACCGCTGTCATTATCCATTATTCTTACTCTGAGGTGTCGCAACGAGTCCGATCGGGTCCGAGTATATAATATCTACAGCGGCCGCCATGCAGCTCTGAAGCCCGCTACCTAGTCACCTTGTGTCACACGCACACGGAGCCCGGACATGTCAGCCTCCAGCTCGAAGCGGAACAGCGGCAATGCCCTCCAGAGCACCATCGACAAGCTCGACTATTTACCACCCCATTCGCCCCGCCGTTCCCTGTTGGCCCCCGACGACGACGTTGAATCTCAGCGCCGCAGCCAGGACACCAGCTACGCCGGCAGCTTCTTCGAACAAGTAGCCGAGGGCATCTACGCACGCGACCGGGACATGATGCAGCGCGTCGTACTACGCTGGCTGAGCTTCGTCTGGGCCATCGTCATATGCCTCTGCGCGGGTAGCATCACGGCCTTCTCGCTCTATGGCCACCTTTTCCAGTCGACGCTGCGCTACACGCAGGTCCAGGTCAATATTGTCTCCATCGGTGCAGAGCTCGGCCTGTACCTCCTCGTTCCTCTCTTCGGATACCTATGCGATCGTCTGGGCCCTGGCGTGCCTTCCGCTTTGGCTGGAGTACTATTTGGCTTTGGATATATACTGGCTGCATTCACATACCGGAGCGGACCTCCGCCGTCTGCTGGGGGTCATGGCTGGTCCTTCAGCACTATGGTCCTGTCTTTCGTGATGATCGGCATGGGCACGAGCTGCATGTACCTGGCCGCCGTGACGACATGCGCAAAGAATTTCGGACGCGGAAATGCAAAGGGCGTGGCACTGGCAATTCCTATTGCTGCTTTCGGCCTGAGCGGCATGTGGCAGTGCCAGGTCGGCAGTCGAATATTATACGTGCAGAACCCCGATGGCAGCAAAGGTGATGTGGATGTCTTCCGCTTCTTTCTGTTCCTGGGCATTCTGCTGCTCTCTGTGGGTGCAGTCGGCTTCTTCGCGCTGCGCATCATGAATGAGGAGGAGATGATCGACGATGCAGTAGATGAGCTGGAGAGATCTGGTCTCCTCCACCAAGACAAGTTCTTCTCGCAGGCTGCAAACGACCACGGATACGGCACCATGGCTACTCAGGACCTCTCCGACTCGACCTTCGATTTCCTACAGTCCGAGGCTGAGCGCATCAAAGCTAAGGAAGAAGAGGAGGCGCGGAAGAAGACATGGCTCTTGAACGAAGAAACCCGCCGCTACATCATGGACCCGACCATGTGGTGGCTGGCAGCCGGCTTCTTTCTCATCACCGGCCCTGGAGAAGCCTTCATCAACAATCTGGGTACCATCATCGATACTTTGACGCCTCCGCGCGTCACCGCAAACACCTCGCCCGCTACTCACGTTTCGATAGTCGCCATCACATCAACTCTCGCCCGCCTCATCACTGGCACGCTATCCGACCTCCTCGCCCCCTCAGCGCCAACCCACCAGCACCGTCGCGGCCCAGACTCCATCGCAAACTCCCTCTCCTCATTACCACCTCAAGATCGATCCCGAAGGTTCACCGTCTCCCGCATAACCTTCCTCCTAGCATTCGCCTTTATCCTCTCCCTCGGACAACTCATCCTCGCTTCCGGCTGGGTGCAGAACCACGTCTCCCGCTTCGCCGCCGTCTCAGCCCTCATCGGCGCAGGCTACGGCGCCGTGTTCTCCCTAACACCCATCGTCGTCTCGGTTGTATGGGGCGTCGAAAACTTTGGCACAAATTGGGGTATCTTGGCCATGACACCCGCTGTAGGAGCCATCCTCTGGAATGCTACTTACGCCATCGTGTACCAGAAGGCTGCGGATAACGGCGAGCCAGGTATGATGCGGGATCCAGAGGACGTGCTGTGCCATGGCAAGTCGTGCTATGCATCGACATTCTGGGCCATGACGATCAGTTCATGGGTTGCGATAGGGCTTTGGGTTTGGGCTTGGAGAGGACCTAGTGGGTGGAAGAGGAGAGGCATTGCTGTTTGAGAAGATTTCATTGTGTCAATCAAAATTGCATGGCGACGGTCTCATTTTTATGCATTACGAAAGCGTGGGTTATTTCTGTCTTTTTTGCTATGTCATGTTATTTACATAGAACCTTTGGCAACTGAATTTTACTATTGTCGTATGAAAAACGAACATGCGTTGTGAATAAAATACAGGGGACAAATTGTGCAACTATGTAGCGACGGCCGTAAGTGAAAGAGCGAAAAAAGGAAGGGTGAGAGGAAGCAGGCAAGCGTATGTTGACCAAAAGAGCAAAAAAACAAAAATACCAGTCGATAACACCAGCCCACCACCACACCTCCCAACCCTAACGGGAGTAATCCAGCGCCGCCGTCCCATGGTGAATGCCCGACTGCGGAATTTCTTCCCTCGTCAGATTGCGTTCATTGCTTAGGTCCTTCCAGCATCACTGGTTACCCAAGTGAGTGGATTAATCAGGACACCACGAGACTCGAACTGGGCTCCTGCTGAGGTGGTGACAGGGAAGTGGGAGCGGATGACGGTGTACCTTCTGGTGAAGACCCATCACAGGTGGCGAGTTACGAAAATATAGAAAATATATACATGGGTGAATGACAGTAAGATGTTGAACGGACTAAATGGTAGAGACATTTTGTTAGTTGGGTTGGTTGAGTGGAGTGAGCGGGTAGGGTTCAGTGGGGTTAGGGGATGTAGGGGATGTAGGAACCGAGGTAGCGGACGGAGCAAGCACTTGACAACCGCAACAAAGGGTAGGTATTACATCGTTATACCATTTGCTACACTAAAGCCGTCGCCTGTTTCAAGAAGCGTTGCGTAGCTGGTATATGCTCTATGCGTAGCCTGTTATCTCTCCCGTCCTTAACCTGCCATTCATCACCAACAAAACGCGAGGATAATTATCACGCCGTCGCCATGTTTGCGCGGCCTTGCTCTTGCCATTCCTCAACTTCATCCTCACATTCTCTCACACATCGTCTATACTCCTCAATCGCCACCAACGCCCCTTCCTTGTTGTACGCCTCGCCCGGCCATCCATACCACCGATAGATCTTCTGATACTGCTTCGCATCGTGCGCGCTAACGTGCGATGGACTCATCTCGTCCCTCTGCTTGGCGGTCAAATGGCGAACCTCCAAATCCTCACCCTTGTCAAGCTCCGGCACGTCCTCGTAGAAATCGTCGCCTGGGACGGGCACGTATTTTAAGCTCTCCAACTTACAGCGCAGATCATGGAAGAAAGCAGCGATTTCTACGCTGGGAAGGAGGTTGCATCTGATCATGTCTTCGTGGATTACGGCCTTGAAGACGTCGAGGATGATGTCGCGGCCGCCGCTTTCGTAACCTTTGGCTAGGACAATCATGTTTGGCAGGATGATGTTGTCGGGGTTGTCGCCGTCCCACCAGTTTGGCGTGGTTTCGTCTGCAGGGCTGTTTTCTTCGTCGTCTTCGTCGTCGCCCTCTTCGTCTTCCTCCTCTTGGCTTTCATCGTTTTCTTCCTCACTTTCCTTCTTCTCCCTCTCCATATCCTCAACCCACCATCTCAATCCCTCCTCTCCATTAAACACAATCTCATCAGCAAACCGCTCCGGCGTAAGCACAGAGTAGTCGACCACATCGCTCTTGTAATGGATATTCGTCACCATTTCGTTGGCTTGCGCTTCATCAATGTACGGCAAATGCTTGATGAGGTCAATCACAATCGGCGCCTTATCCAGATCCTTTGTAGTCTCCACGGTAATGTTTGGCCAGCCTTCTGGAGGCGGGTACTTGAGTGCTGAAGGAGATATGTAGAATTTGGTGAGGAAGACGTAGTAGTCAGTGATGATGGTGACGAGTTGCGAGCGGGTGAGTCGGGGCTGTTTGGTGGGCGACATGTTGGCTCAGTGTAATCCAGCAATTGCTAGAATCCGTGACTGTAGGTTTGAGCAAGAGGGAGGGAGCATATCCTTTTATTCTGCGCTGGCTGGAAGCTGGGCATCCTATTTTAGTTTGGCTGCCTGGTATGCACAGACTCCATGTAAGATTAACTGACCAGGCAACTCTGATCCTACCTTGGCAACGACTTAGGATGCAGTATCGTGGTACTCCCTCTGCTGGGCTTAAATACTTCGTAAGCATTTCGGATGGGACGAATGCTGATTGCCTAACTTCACGACGGCAAAACTACTAACGGCGTCTTCAATTCCTCATTATCGTAGCAGTCGCAGTAACCATTACAGCAACACCCGTAATCACATACCGCCACGCATTCGTCTTTGCCCACGTCTCCGCTATGGTCTTCATGCTTACTTTCTCCGCCCATCTCTTCGCAGCATCACTCGCTGTGTCCTTATCTGTACCCTGGCCTACTTCCTTCAACCTAACGCCTTCTTCGCGCAACAATTCTTGTGCCTTCCATTTCCCTGCGCCGTTCACACTGCGCTCCATGTACAGCAATGTGTAAGGGATAATGCTTGCATTTGCAAGTGCCGCTACTGCGTATAGCGATGCGGCGCGAGACTGTGAGTTGATGGAGAGGTAGGCAAGTAAGGCATTACTCGAGGCGCCGAGCAGAATGAGAGGGGCTACAAAGACAGGCGCGAATTGGTAGGCCTGCAACCATTGCTTTGCTAGGAGTTTGGGCGGAGCGTGTGTGGTCATGGGTGGTATGACGACATGACTGTATGCGAATGTGAAGCCTGAAGACATTGTCAGAAACTACTCAAGGGAATTCGATCTGAATTGTACCTGTGTATATCGCTGGGGCGGTTATCCCAATGGCTTGCAGAATAGACATGGTTGTGTGCGATTCGTCACCCATCATAATAGAGTATGACGTACTCTTCTGCGAATGCAAAGAGTAATTTGTGATCGAGCTATTCTACACCAGGAAATTTGCATGCACGAAAGTGCAGGAAAGAGAATTATATATACAACATCTCAAGCTTACTTCATATTTACGTCTTGCAGGCAGCGCGTACTAGAAGAACATATTCGCGTCATCCGCGTCATCCGCGTCATCCGCGTCATCCGCGTCATCTCCGCAGACGATTTTGAGCTAGAGAAGGAACTTGTACCACGGGCGTTATACAACACAAAGTCTCCCTGCAGCAGAAGCAGAAGAGGCAAAACAACAAGAAAAGCGCCGAAAAATCCGCAAAACGCAAGTTCGATCTTGGAACAGTACTCTTCGCTTTCTGTTTTTATATGCCACTCAGAGCAAGCGCTTCGCAGCTACAACACGTATCGCCCCTACTGCTGTAAAGGGTCGCGTTTACAGTACAAGTACATGTATTCATACTCCCATACACTGGTCTTACAACTGCTCTAGCAGTCGCAGAACTTCCCTCCTCAGTTCACTCAAACCGATGTCTTTCTTCATCCCCAATCTCCGGCATTGCACTTCTACCTCCCTTCTCTCTTTCCACCCACGCCCCAGTACAACGATGACGGGGTAGCCGATAAGATCTGCATCTCTCAATTTCCACCCTAGACTCTTGCCCACGCGGTCATCAAGCACCAAATCGACCTGCCCACCCCTCGCTTCGCCATACAGCGCATCATACACCTCTGTGGCCTCCCCATCATCTACTTGCGGGGTCGTCAATATGATGGCTTCATACGGCGCAATGACTCTCGGCCAGCTCAGTCCTTTTGAATTCGAGAGGAGAGACGCTACGGCGCCGATGATGCGAGAGACGCCAATGCCGTGACAGCCCATGTGTATAGGTTCCTTGAGGTTCATGTCCGGTAGGGCGACGACTGCGTTGAGAGGGAGACTGTAACGGGTGCCGAGGTGGAAGGTGTGGCCTACTTCGATGGCTTTCTGGACGTCCAGTTTGCCGTGGGAACATTTGGGACATGCGTCACCGGGCTTGGTGATTGTGAGGTCTATATTGGAAGCAGATGAGGAGTCTGTGAGTGCGCGATCGTGAACCTGTATGGTCTGTGTAGTCTTGGGAAGAAGGTCGGCGAGGGTCGTGGACTCGATGCCGGTGTCTATTTCCACATCTTCTGGTAGCGATTTTTTGACGGCGTGTAGATTGACAACCGTCGAGATGTGGTTCCAATCTGGCTGTTCGTCTTGTCTCATTCGAGATGGTCGCGGGATGTGGATCTTGATTGCTGTCTTGTGGTCGACACTTATCCCCGTAAAGACCAACAGATCACCATCGTTAAATGCTGTGGGCTCACTCTTCTTCTCAACAATTTCTTCGTTCGCAACATACTCGCACGTGTTACAAGACCAGACGTCATCCTCGCCCTTTGGAGACACAAAGTGGTACTCGTGGCTCAGCTTGCCTCCCATGTTACCGGAGTCTGCATCTGCGACGAGATATGGCAGTTTTAGTTCGTTGAAGAGGTTGTTGTAGGCTTGCCGGACTGATTCGTATGTCTTGAGTGCGGCGTCTGGTGAGTAGTCAAATGTGTAGAGATCTTTCATCATGAACTCCTTGGCCCTAAGCAAGCCTTGTCTCGGTCGTCGTTCGTCGCGGTACTTGCGGCCGATCTGATACAATCGCAGTGGCAAGTCCTTGTATGAGTGTACCATACCGGATACCAGAGCGGTGATTTCTTCTTCGTGGGTGGGGGATAGGAGGAACCCAGATTTTCTCCTGTCGTTGATGCGGAGGAGTTCTGAGTTTGCGGAGTAGCGCCCTGATTGCCGCCATAACGCTTCTGTGGTGATTGAGGAGAGGGAGAGTTTTGAGGCGCCGATAGACTGCATGTGCTTATCTATAAGGAATTCTAGTTTGTTTTGCACGCGGAGACCGAGCGGGAGGAGGTGGAAGACTCCTGAGTGTGCCTGCACGTGATGAGTTGCGAGATGGTGAAGAAGGTCATATGTGTAAGTACCTGACGGAGGAAGCCGCCTCGTACGAGGAGGGCGTGGGAGTCATCTAGTAGCATGTTAGATAATCTGTCATAGAACGACGTCCATGAACGTACCTTGCTCTCCGTCCTGAGCTGAGATGCCACCGGTTGGTGCCCAGAATTTTGATAACCTATGTCTTGAGTCGGTCTATGGCATGATCAATTCGCTAGAAGGAACTATTCTATGTATTGACTACTTACCGCTATGAGCCTAGCATTTCGAGGTGCTTGATTTGGTAATCGAAGTGCTCGCGGTTGACGTGCAACTTTCCAAATATGCGCAGTCATTAGTGCTCTACCTGCTTGGTTCCCGGTTTGAAGCTCGAGACTATTCAAAAAGCCCTGAATCGGCTATAGCAAGGGAAAAAAGGGTTGAGAAGATGGCATTTGTAGCGATTGGTAGCTTGCAACGACGGAAGAGCGGCTGTCTATGAGCCTTGAGCACGGGCCAGGGTTGAATCTCAAGATGCGATGAAATATTTCGAGATGCTGCACCATCTCTCCATTGCGACGCGACCACATCTCACGTAAGTTTCGTCATATTGCCTGTGGGGTATTTACATGGGCTCACGTGCTAATAGATGCCCAGAATGCCTCCACGAATACGCACAAGGCCACGCGCCCTCCGCGCCTGCACTTCGCACTCTACCCGACCCGTCTCCCTGCCCGCAATTGCGACCTACGCCTCCGTCGCAACCGCTTCAGCGAATACGCCTTTTCCTCCCATGCAGCAGACATTTCGTTCAGCGCCTCCAGTCTTACGCTACCCGCCAACGCAACCACCCTCTCACAAGCCACCGGAAGTCCGCAAGACGCAACTGCATCGCCAATACCAGTCGCTCCTCAAGTCCTCGCCCCTGATTCTAATTTTTCAACATAACAACGTCAAAGCGGTAGAATGGATGAGCATACGCAGAGAACTAGCTGTCGCGCTGCGGAAGCTGGACGCTGAGAGGCTGAAGAACGGGCAAGAGACGCTGGCAGAGGAGATCAAGATGCAGGTCATACAAACAAACATCTTCGCAAGCGCACTGCGAGTCGTCGAGTTCTTCAACCCCGAAACCGAGACTCTAGACCATGCACTACATCCGCAGAGGAGCAACCAGGCGGGGGACGAGCACTTCACACATGGATTGTCACGCAGTGCCCATGAGGCCGCGACGAACCGGAAACTGAAACTGGAGCTAGAGCCCCTACTCTCAGGCCCCCTCGCCGTCGTAGCCTTCCCCCACGTAGCACCGCAATACCTCAAAACCGTCATGTCCATCCTCGCCCCCTCAAAGCCCGGCTTCCCTGCGCCGACACGCAAAGCGAATCCAGACTACTACGAGCCTTCGGTGCAGACTGGCCTACAAAAGCTGATGCTGCTCGGCGCGAGAGTCGAGGGCAAGGTCTTCGATGTAGACGGGACGAAGTGGGTCGGTGGCATCGATGGCGGCATTGATGGGCTGCGGGCACAGCTTGTACATATGCTGCAGGGCGTTGGCGGCAGTCTTACGAGCGCGCTGGAGGGCGCGAGCAAGAGCTTGTACTTCACGGTGGAGGGGAGACGGATGGATATGGAGGAGAAAGAAAAAGGGCCAGAGGAGAAGACCGGATAGGTGACACGGAATCTATACTGTTAATGGATCAATATTGTACATGGTTCGGCAAAACATGGTTTTTATATTGTGCGGATGTCCAGTTATGTTCATGTAATACCCTCAACCTTATGTCCTTCCTTCCATCCGCTCACATGTCAGCCTACCTAGCCAAGTGGCACGTGTACGAATCGTTTCCTACCATGGTCGCTACCCTACAGTCAGTCTTCCGGCGAGAGCACTAGTCGGTTCATAGGTAAGCATCTGCATCAGACATTGTCGGTATTGTGTAGATATGATATGCATTAGCCCCGAGTGCGAACAGCAGACGTATTTTCCTGTGTGCCTGTCTATCTTGCACAGCCCAATATCGAAACAGGTATTGTACAACTTGGCAACAAAACGCCTGCTAGATGCGTCTAAAGCAAACGGCCACGCTCCATCGAGCATTATTCTGATACACAACATCTTATCATACATGCAGAGAACGCGAAAAACAAATCTTGCCCCCCGTCGTGGCTCAAGACGTGCTCTCCGCTCTGTTCTCAGGTACAACTTCCAACGCTCGGGCCATTTGCGAAACCTCTTGACTCACAACCAGACTCACAACCAGACTCGTGGTTTCTGCTGTGGTCATTGCATCTTCCGCCTGCTGCTCAAGGGCTAAATGCCGAGCCCCTTTATAAAGCTGCGGCTTCGTTAACTCGACCACAGACGCCTCCACATTCGCGTTCTTCTCATCCATCTCAGGCTCAAACGGTTTCGATTCGTTTGTCCATTTGGCTTTTTCCTCCTCCTCCTCCTCCTCCTCCTCCTCCGCGGCCCCGTCTTCTTGTAGCGCAAACACTGCTGACGGAGTGCTATCGTCGGACTGAAGCAGCAGCTTCAAATTCTCTTCTCTCCCACCGCCTAATTTTCTTTCTAAGGGTCACTCGTGATAGTGCGATGAGGTGGGTCTTGTCCAATCCTTTGTCTAATTGTAGGAGATATGCTACGAGTTCGTCCTCGGTCAGATTTGCGCTCCTGAAGAAAATTGGGCGTTGACTGGTTTCGGACTCGTCATGATCGTGTTTAATGTCCACGGTCATGTTTAATATCCACGGTCGTGTTCTCGACTTTTGCAGTCGGGCTTAATGTCGATTGCTCATCGGTGTTGACACTAGCGGTCTCCTGCTTTTCGTGCTTGTCCATCGCAATGGCGTCCAGTGGGTTTTCAAAGTTGAACTCAAAGGCCGGTTTAGCACTCCCAATGCCCGGTAACTGCTCGCCATCCTGTGGTCTCGCCGTGTCTTGCTGCCCCTGGTCATGTTGCGTGATAATTGTCATAAGTTTCTCCATTTCAGACTCATGATACTCCGGTCCAACAATCAGCTTCGCATCCGTATCTGTCTCTTCAAGCTTTTTTTGCAACTTACTCTTGAAGACGGACTCATTCCTCCGCTCAATCACGCGGTTATGTCTCGCAATATCCGTAACGGGCATCTGGACATCCTCCTCGGATGCCGGTGGCCAGATACTTCGACTCGGGTTTAAATCACCAGCCGGCTGTGATACTGGGGCGGAGGCACCAGCTTCCTCCCAGGTGTCGTTGTGTGCGTCGATGATGTCTTGTTCAAGTTCCCAGAGGGTTTTAGGCTTTTCCGAAAGCTCTGCTGTACGTCCTTCACGAATCTTTGGGGTATTTGATGCAGTTGTCTTCGCTTCGAAAGGTCCTGACACTTCGAGATTTGGACCTGAACTTGCATCTTCTCGTGTTTCGTCCGCCGAGACTGCCGGCCTCGAGTGTCTCGTTGGTGACAATGACGGCTGCCAGCGCTTCGTCCATGAGTGTGGCTCTACCGTAAACTCGTGCTGAGATATAATCGAACCAGGATCCTGAGTCTGCAGCATTGAGTCCTCTTTTATTGTTGTTGTTACTGAAGTCTCTGCTGATACATCCGCCGGACGGTCTTTGGAAGCTTGCCATGTCGCTTTCGTTGACTCAGGCGCAACCACCGCATCTGACACACTCTGAGATTGCGTCGCTATCGGTGCTCCCTTTTTTTTCTTCGCCTCCAGCGCTTCCATGGCTTGAGGATTCTGCGCCTTGTTCTCCTTGTTCTCCTTTGCCTTCTTCGCCTCTGGCACTTCCATGGCCGCCTCCAACTCTTCCATGTCTTGGGCATTCTGTGCCTCTAGTGGTGCTTGGGCTTGTACCATCGGCGCATCCTTCTTCTCCTTCTCTTCCTCTTTCTTTGCCTCCAGCGTTGCCCGGGCTTGTGCCTTCTGTGCCTCCTTCTTCTCCCTCTCCTCCTCCTTCTTTGCTTCTAGCGCTGCTTGGGGTTGCGCCTTCTGTGCTTCTTTCTCTTTCTCCTTCTTTGCCTCCGTCTCCTTCTTTGCCTCCGTCTCCTTCTTCGCTTCCAGCAATTCCAGCGCTTGTGCCTGCTTCTCCTGTCTCTTATGTTCTTTCCGCACTTGGCCAATTTTGTTGTCATAGATTTGTTGAAGCTTCACCAATTGCCCCATACTTTTCAACCTGGCTGCTTCGGCAAGTGCACTGTCCCACGAATCCTCATAGACCCGCCCTCTCGTTCCTCGTCTGGCTTCCATCTTTCGCTCAAAAGCTTCGTTTAGGAGTGTTTGCTTCAGCTTTTTGGCAGCAGCAGCACTGTCGATATCCACTTGCTTGTTTTTCATGTTTTTTATGTTAGACTGGAAGAAGTCCATGCCCACCGCCATCACTGCCTGTTGGGATTGGGTGTTGGCTTTCGAGGAAGCCTGTGCAGTGTTCTGTTCCTCGACATGCAAGTCTGATGAGCTTTGGGGTACTTCTTCACTTTGTTGGGTCTTAGCGCAGTTCGAGACATCGGATACCAAACGACCATCCATTGATAGTTTGTTGGAGCTGGCGAATTTGTCTTTTTTTCGCTGCGGTGATGCTGTTGCCTGGTCCTGACTCTTGGAAGGTTCCTCTTGTCTGGTTGTTTTACTCATCAGCTGTTCTAGGACCCGCCTTAACTGCCACCTGGGGCTTATCCCTATGCCAGGATGCATAACATGTACACTGGCATCGTTGTTCCCAATCTTGGTTTGAGGACCGACAGGTGTGTCATGAACCTGCGCCTGGAATTGGCTCCTGGTCTCCTTTGCTCGCTCTCTTGACTCCGCTCGCAGCAGAGCTCGCGAAGAAATCGCTAAGCTCCTCCGGTGCCGCTCTTCAGCCGCACTTAACCCTACTAGTTCCTTCTGCGCTTGCGCGTTATTCGGGTGCGCATGATGTTTCTCGTACTCATGATCGTCCAGTTCAATCCTCCTCATTACGTCTTTAACAACTTGCAGGCGATGTCCAGAATCCAGATAAACCGCGCCGAGGATTGCTTCGAACGTCTCTGCGACATGAGCTAATGAGGGGCCTGATGAGGCTATGGATAGTAGAAGGTGACTGTGGATACCGAGTGCACGTCCTCTGGCGTGAAGGGCAGCTCTCGTCTCTGTGTTTAGGGACATTGCGGAGTATTCAACTATTTGCCACGTCAGCTCAGATTGGCATAGGTGTGTGCACTACACACCTGCTGAACGTCCTGTATGGAACCAGATCTCAGTTAAAGCCAAACCGAGCACACGATCTCCCAGAAGTGCCAGTCGCTTGTTGCCCGCAACTGTATGGACCACCCCTTTGAAGTATAGTGGCGTACTATGTGATGAGACCTTGAGTGCTTCTATGCACGTCATCTTTTCTTTGAAGACATACCCAATAAGCTCTTCGATGTGTCCGACCTTGGCAGCTGCATCAAGCAGATCGTGATGGTACAACGGTGCCGGAGTATACCATTGCAGCTGTTGTGTCTCTAACGCAAAGTAAATTTGGTCCCTCCTCTGGAAAAGATCCGGTATGCGAGCCTTTGGCCCGAAATGCTCCAGCTTCGACTGCGACATCTTCGCAAACTGTCTGGAAGCTATATTTTTGAGGTGCCAAGTGATGGTTCCGGGTTTGCCAAAGACCTTCGCGGTCAGACGATAGCAATAGTGCTTCCATTGCCGGAACAACCAACTCTTCTTACGGTTTAGCATCTTGCAGTGTCGAGTTAATCCTTGCAAATAGAAAACCTGGAATATGTGAGTCTGTGAATTGTAGGCACACGAGATGTCTGATTAGATGACAAACACATGTCGCAAGGTACGTACCGAAAGTCAACTGCCTAACCCCCTGCCTCACAAGCCAGTCTTTCCGAAAATACAAGCCTTTGCTCCATCCTGCGCTCAGCGCAAATAACTTTCATGTACTTTGATGACGTTGAGACCGAAAGTTATTGCGGAAGGAAGGGTTTATAGCCCAAAAAACTTAGTGCATTTGACACGCACGGACAATCTTGAAAGACAAAAGGGTTTGCCAAACCCACGCGCCTCAACTTAACACATCTGTTGGGGTGATAGCTTCTACGACAAAGAATTGGCGGCGCCTAAATCTTACGGTAGGACCCTGCATATTTTACATCCTTAGGCGAATTGGAGAACTCCGCAAAAACGTGCATCTCATTTCTAACTATCTGCACCATGATCAAAGCAACCTTTAGTGAAGGCCGTCATTAATAACCACCTATCTCAATAATAACTCCTAATACCAAGCGCACTAAAAACCTAGGCAGGGTCTAATTAGGCGCCAACAATCCCTTTATCTACACCACGATCAAAACCAGAGCAGGCCATCCATCTTCCAGAATTCCACCCAACGCGCTGTCCTGTTTTTCCCCTTCCACACTCCTTCGACAAGAAAAGTATCGCACTACCTAGAATTTTGTTGCGCCCGTTAATAGGGAATATCATTAAGAGTTCCACACCTCTTCATCCCATCGCCCCAACACCCTATTCCTAAGTTCTAACCCTAAGCAAAAACCAAAAGAAAAACAATACTAGTAGCTAGCGAACGCGAAACGACTCAAACATGCACCTCCCACATTATCCGCTATAGGTTTGTGACCTATGCTCAACTGGCGCACCGTGATTCCGGCGGCCTACAAACTGCTCTGCAGTGGGTTGTATGGCGTAGACGTCTTAACCATTAGATCAAACGTCCTCGGTGTCTAGTTGATAATAGAATCATGGGTTGCGTGAGATGCATAGTATCGAGAAATGGGATGTGCTCTGAGGGGCGAGAGCGAAAAGAGACAAGTGAGAGAGAGAACAGGGGCAGGATAATATTGCGGGAATGTGGGTATATGAGACACGAAGACGAGGAATACATAAAGGTGTTATGTGATAAGATGTATTGCGTTTGGTAAATGCCTCAATAGAGTCATTCAAAGCACTGACCGAAGTGGTCAGAGCAGGCGTCAACCCTCTAGTCCTTCAGATCATATAGCGAGCGTCATATTCGTAACAGCGTAACAGTAAAACAAAGGCCCAAAGGCCGGGTATCAACATCGTACGAGACGAAGGTCCATGCCGACCCTTCCATATCCTCCGTAAAGTCGTAAGAAGCGTGCGAAAGTTGCAACCCCCAAGAGTGATCTTCCATCATCTCTTCCCAACCTAGAGATATCAGACGTGCTCATGCGATTCCACAGGCCTACTCGCAACAGCATCAATAGCATCAAAGCTGCTCCGTCGACTCTCATCCCCACCATCTCTCCCAAACTCCTTCTGTCTGAGCTCCCAGCTATCTACCCGCTCATGTCCCTTCTTGCCGTCACCAAAGCCCACAATCCCCGCTGGCGTTGCTCCCTTCTTCGCAAGACCGAGATCCGGATCCGACGCTAACTTTGCCGAGCCCTTGAAGCCTCCGAGTGCAGACTGTGAATTGTGCTGAACGCGGTGGAAGCGAATACCACCAATCAACATAGCTGCCGCGAAAAATAGCCCAGCAACAGCCAGTGTGACGACCGCGCCAATAACACCAGCAACAACAGGCGCAACCTTTTTTTTCTCCGACCCCCCAGTAACAGGCAAAACAAACGTGTCGTTCCGCTCCTCGATGCCCCAGCAGAACAAACTCGGACTATCACACGTCTCACACCACTCGGGCAAACTTGTCATCGCAATCGGACTAAACATGTCGAGGAAAACCGGCCACTGCATATCCGTATTACTCGGTCCGTTACCCAGGATGGGGAAAGCGACGAGCTGTTTATTCTCGTACGCCGTGCCGTTGTGAAAGGAGAAGCGCACCCATAGATCCTGAGGATCAGTGGGGAAGTCGACGTTGTCGCCTGTGCTGAAGAGCTCAAAGACGATTGCTGAGCCGTACGGAGGGATGGAGCGGAAATTTTCGTCTTTCATGTCGAGCATCATGAGGGAGAGGAGGGATATCATTGCATCTTGTTCGCCAAAGTAGAGGGTTAGGGGGTAGGATAGGTCTGTCTTGTCGCCGGAGTTATTTTTGTCGGCAACGAAGAGGGAGAAGGTGTTTGTGATAGCTCCGGCGAGGGTTTTGCCGCCGATGGCTTGGTTGTCGGTGTCGGTCGAGTAGGTAGATGTGTTGCCGTAGAAGTACCAGGCCTCTTCATCGGCTAGCTGCCGGATCTTGTCGTATGTGCCCGCGTATGCCGAGTCATTTGCTAGTGTGCTGTGGATGCTGGAGTTGTGCGCGTATTGGTAAGAGAGGTAGTCTGCGATTTCGAGGGCGTACTTGTATTGGCTATCAAAATCTTTAATGTCTGTACTCAATTTCGGGCTTGGCTGTACTCACAGATCATTTTCGGCCAAATTGCCTTCAAACCAGTCAACATTCAAACTCTTGTAAAAGTCCTTGTTCGCATCTTTCGTCTCTTGAAATTTCTCGTTGACTAAATACATCCACGCATCTCTATTCCCCATGGGACAATTCTGCGTCCCGGAAACGAATCTCGAATTCGGTTCATCCTGGCTAGCAGCTTGGATGTTCGCGTACTGGTATCCGTTGAGCGGGTAGTCCATGATTGTACCATTTGCAAGCAAGCCGGTCGCATCTCCCGTTCCATTGGCCATTCCATGTGGCGGGTAAAGTCCCTGCATGAACGCTTGCGCAGATGACACGAGATGCGGTAGCTCCAGAGTCTGAACCAGAATTTGATTATTGTCCAGGACATCTGGCGACATTCCTGCAATGTGCTCCACACCTAGCAATCCAGGTGAATCGCCAGCGATGTATCTTGATCTGAAGTTCTGTCCAAGTTCGTGCATTTGGTTGGCGCCCAAAGCTGTTAGTTTCTGAGGACTATCGCGCAGGAGAGGTGTCCGTTCCCCGGTTCGAATGAATGCGAAAGCAGCATGCGGATGATACGAATCGTCATCTTGCGAACTCTGAGCGGTTACAAGCCAGGAAAAGCCCACGGCTGCGACAGCAGCGCGAGTGAACATAGCGATAAGTTGCTGGTGCGAAGTATCTCCCTTCCAAAGGACGACGAGACGGCTGATGACGAGAGAAATCTGCGACGAGGCTGAACGCCTTAAGCTCTGGGGTTACACATGTACTTATCATTGGAGTCGGTACATCACAAGCTCGTAGCTACCCATGTCTCTTTCCAAGGCAGCAAGGCCGAACATAACAAGCTTACCCGCCAGGACAAAGAGGTCGGAGGCCCCCGGCCCCCAATACGATAGTGGCGGGACGCCTCGAACTGCTGATAGCGCTCTCTACAAACTGCACCTCTAAGGCGGGGTACGGGATAGCTGCAGCCCTGCTGTCCCGGCGTGACTTCATAGATGAATTGGTGTAAGTACCACTCTCGCACGAACAGGCTCCCAGATGAAGGATACAAATTCACTACCCGTCGCACCGCATCGCAAGACCACCAGTTCAGCGTCATGTGGGTACCACGATGTCTGACTCTTGTGCATGGTACGATCAAAGTTCTTTCAAGGTGGCTAGAACCACAAGCGAGGTGAGCCGAGCCGAATCCGTCTCTTGATCGAATCCTTCACACCAACAATAGCTTGCTACACCGTGCATGGTTAGCCTATAGCATAGTGCTTACTTAGATGAGAGCATCGCCAATATACCGGTGAACCGCAGTCATCATGTACTCACTGGGCAGATACACTGGGAGAGCATGCGACAGTCCTGCGGTACGACCGGGAGGCTGCGGAGAAAGGTACTGTACCTGTATCATCTCGAGCTCTCGTAAATTGAGCCTTGTGCTTAGAGGAAGGTAACAGCTCGAAAAGTGGGTGGAGTAACGTAGAACTAAACGGTCCGCGGAAGGCTGGAGATTCCCCCACTGGTGCAGAGCACGTGGCGGCTAATGACGCGAACACGCCACTTTCAACCCACGATGCCGACACAGAACTCATCGCCGACACCCGCATCTGCTCACTATGAGTGCTTCACTGACGACCATCATGTAGTTATCCGTTTAACATTAAATAATATATCTCCGCCAACAGCGGGCGGGTATTGCTACAGAAGCCCCACGATGCAGTGGAAAGACTGTCTACCACGCTCCAAACGCCCCGTTTAGGTCCAACATCAAGCGACTAGAACCAGATTTATCCTTGACTTATCTCCCATCATGACTCTACAAGCTGACCTCAACACGGCCCTCACCTGGCGCACCGCCAGCCTGCAGCGAGGGCAGGAGGTAGGTGATGTCGTCCCAGGGATGCCTGTACAGACCAGTGCGCAGCCTCTTTTGATCGAGGAAATGGGCAATGAGACCGATACTTCGTCCGAGGACGAAGAGACCGTTAAGAACACCCATCTTCAGGTAGTCCTCAGCCTCCTCGCTGGAGAAGGAACCGCTGTTGCGGACGAGATCAACAAAGCAAACAGCAATGCAGCCGTCGACGTTGAGAATGAGGTTGTCCTTCTTGGAAGTTGTCACCGACTCGACAGCGAGCGCATAGTCGAGCAGCTTGGTGCTAGGGAAGTTCTTCTTGACGTACTCCTTAACAAGTTCGACACGGAGATCAGGGTTGTTGCGAGACTTGATCCTGTGGCCAATACCGGGGACTGTATCAAGTTAGCTAATGTGATTGGCTCGAACTGTGCAGATTACTTACTCAGTTTGTTCTCTTTCCTCATGGTGTCGACGAAGTCGCGAGGGCTGAGACCCTTGTCAAAGGCCTTGCTGAACTCCTCAGCGGCACCGTCGAGCGCACCACCAAAACGCGAACCAATAGTCAAGAGACCAGAGACCAAGGCACTGATGAGATCCTTGCCAGCACGAGTGGTGATGATGGTGTTCATGGCACCGGACACAGCTGGACCGTGATCGGCAGTCAACATGAGCACCATCTCGAGGAAGCGGCTGGCGTAGTCAGGCAGACGGCGACGGAACCAGAGCAACGACATGACACCACCAATACCGATCTCCTCCCTGAAGACATCGGAGATGGGCATGCCAGCGTACAGCAGCTCCTGGCCACGATCGTCGGAAATGGTGGAAATGAAGGCAGCAGGCTTTCGGATCAAACCGAGCTCCTGTGCCCACGCGTAATCGATGGGGATCTTGGGTACAACGGGCTCAGGCTTGGGCTTGATGGTGCCATCCTTGACCAGCTTCTGGTAGACTTGCGCAAGAGTGCCAGGCATCTCCTCGAAGGTCTCCGGCACGTAGATACCGGCTTCCCTCATGGTCTTGTTCTTGGTCGCCGCAGTCTCGAGCTGAGAGTTTGCGAAAGAACCGGCGTGACCGAACTGTACTTCAGTCTTGAGCATGCCGGCAACGGTACCGATGGCCCACGCAACGATGGGCTTGGTGACCTGGCCAGACTTTACTGCGTCAATCACGCGGTATTCCTCAACACCACCGACCTCACCGAGCAGCACAATGACCTTGCAGTTAGGGTCGGACTGGTATCGGAGAACATGGTCGATGAAGGTCGTACCAGGGTACCTGTCGCCACCAATGGCAACACCCTCAAGCACACCGTCTGTGGTGTTTGCGATGATGTTGTTCAGCTCGTTGGACATACCACCGGACTTGGAGACGTAGGAAACCGAGCCGGGGCGGTAGAGCTTGGAGGCTACGATGTTGTCCATCATACCACCAGTGTTGCCGATCTTGAACGCGCCGGGCTTGATGCCACCAACAGTAGCTGGGCCGATGATGGTGATGCCCTTCTTCTGGGCGACGTGGAGGATCTCGCGGGCACGCTAGCGCAAGTCAATATCACGGCACATGCAACCGAACTCAGCGGAGACTTACTCGCTCAGGCACACCCTCAGCGATGATGGCAATGCACTTGATCTGGGGGAACTCCATCAGTTCCATGGTGGACTGGTAGACGGAGCGGGACGAGGCAAAGTTGACAACGGTGTCGACATCGTCGTGCTTGCCGACGGCCTTCTCGACCGTCTGGTAGACGGGCAGTAAAGTCTCGCTGGTTCCCCAGTACCTGCACATAAGACGTGGTTAGCAGTGCAACGGCAGGCGGGATTTGCTTGGCACGCACATTTTGCTAACGAATTGACCACCGAATGTGTAGATAATACCCGCGACCGACGGCTGCTTGCGCTTGCAGATAAAGTCGAAATCGAGCATGCCCTGCACGGCACGGGGCTGCAGTCCGCTGTTCGCATGCTGTTAGAGCCCCGCTCTCATATCGCGTAATCATGGTGTTCTCTTACTAGACGAAGCATCTGGTCTTGGGGTGGAAAAGGGTGTGGGCGGCGGGCGGGCTCATTGGCCGGCTGGGCGCTGCGAAACGACGAATGTTGTCGTTGGCAGAGAGGCCATCGCCAGAGGAGGTAGGCTCTGCAGAGGGCATTATGACCGTGTGGGCGTCAATTGACGGTCTGAAGCTTCGATTTATTGACTGATGGTCTAATTGCGCAGAATTGTCAGTCGGGCTCGGTCTCGCACGTCGTGCTGTTGGTGCGAGCAGTCGGTGCGGGCTGACGTGCAGGCTCGCAAGCCGAAAAAAAAGCTGGTGGAGCTGGCTGGGCAGGCACGCGGGGTAGGATGGACCTCGACGAGCAAGGAGCAGGAGGGCAGCTCACCTTATGGATGCAATGCCGGGCGGGGAGCAGAGCAAAATGCTGGGAGGGATGGGGAGAGGTAGCAAAGTGAGAACTGCTAGCGATTCTTGCTCCGAAGTTTGGGCTCTGGCTCTGGAGGTGTTGAGACGTCCCCTGCTCGACTAACTGACGCGGCGCTAACCCCAAGTCCCCGAGCGGTGAACGGGGAGCCGTGTCTTGCACCACCGTACCGCACCTCGGAACGGGGGTGACGGCGAAGTGCTGATGCCTCAATGGCGTCTCGTGGGTGATTGTGGCTGCTGCTGAATACCGACCGAAGGGCGCTTCCGAGTCGTGGATATATCGTCGTGGTCGTCAACAGCTGCTGTGCCCCTGGCGGATCGCCCTCGGTGCCATTGGCTGGCTCCGCTAGCCCTGCATTGCGCCCGCAACTCCCAAGCTCAACACGCAAAAAAACATCAGACCGCTGTTCTCAAGCTCCCCTCAGTAGCCGTCTGACCACCCAAGTGCTGCCCTCAATTCCTCGCACTCCTCCTGTCGATAGTGTATCAAGCCCCAGCCACATACAGGTACGTCTTAGCAGTCCGAGAGCATTGTAGGCCTTCTTATGCTCGGCCCCCTCATCAGCTTCCGAGCATCTTCTCCGGACCTCTCGCACAAGCCCCCGTAGCCACATTGCGACGTCTGCCATATCTCTTTGCTGCCCATTGCTTCCCACGCGCGCAGCACGTCTTGACATTGCAGCACTCACCACTTCCAGTCTGACCAACCTCTACAATGTCTGCAAAGGCCATCTTCGAGGCCGACGGCAAGGCCATCCTCAACTACCACCTCACCCGCGCCCCTGTCATCAAGCCCACGCCTCTCCCTGCCTCGGCGACACACAACCCGCCCACCAAGCTCGCTTCGCTGTACTTCGCTGCAGATGCCGACGTCCGGGGCGTGCTCGACCAGGCCGAGGCCACATACCCGTGGTTGCTGACGCCTGGCTCCAAGTTCGTCGCAAAGCCAGATCAGCTGATCAAGAGGCGAGGCAAGAGCGGTCTCCTGGCGCTGAACAAGACGTGGGCCGAGGCCAAGGAGTGGATCGAGGCGAGGGCCGGAAAGGAGCAGCGCGTCGAGACCGTCGATGGTGTCCTGAGGCAGTTCCTGGTCGAGCCCTTCGTTCCCCATCCCCAGGATACTGAGTACTACATCAACATCAACTCGGTGCGAGAGGTGCGTCTATTTCCATCTTTTTCTCCGTCCGTTTCTTCATGTCGTTTCGTGGAATCCCATTGCCTGGCGCATTCGCACGCCCGTCAAGGACATGCCGATGCACTGGGGCGCAAAGTGCAGCAGTGAGAGCGGGAGGTTGGCTCAAGCACGCGGGTGCACTGCCTGGTTTTGTTTGAAAGCCGGCCGGACGAAGGGAAACAATTCCCGACCCACTTCTGCAGTGCACCTACTCTTTATGCGATACGCACGTCCACTTTCACATGTCATTTTGCAACGCCGCTACCCTTGCATCGACAAATTTCCCAGCCGTGGTGTTGCGGCTCTTCTTAGCTGGCTTTCGGCTGCTGCGCTGTCTTGCCAATCATTTCCCAATTTACCCGCTAACCTTTCCGCTTAGGGTGATTGGATCCTCTTCACCCACGAGGGTGGTGTCGATGTTGGCGATGTCGACGAGAAGGCTGAGAAGCTTCTCATTCCCGTTGACCTCACCGAGTATCCTTCCAACGAGGAGATCGCTTCTACCCTCCTGAAGAAGGTTCCCAAGGGTGTACACAACGTCCTTGTCGACTTCATCTCAAGGTTATACGCCGTCTACGTTGACTGCCAGTTCACGTGAGTTTCTCATATACACCCAGCCTTGATCTACACTAACACAGTGTCAAAGCTACCTCGAGATCAACCCTCTCGTAGTCATTCCCAATGAGGAGAAGACGTCAGCGCAAGTTCACTTCCTGGATCTTGCTGCCAAGATCGACCAAACCGCAGAGTTCGAGTGCGGTGCTAAGTGGGCTGTCGCTCGCAGTGCAACTGCTCTCGGCATACCCGCCGCACCTCAAAAGGAGGGTAAGATGACCGTCGACATCGGCCCGCCAATGGAGTTCCCTGCTCCTTTCGGTCGTGAGATGAGCAAGGAGGAGGCGTACATCGCCGAGATGGATGCTAAGACTGGTGCTTCCCTCAAGCTGACCATTCTCAACGCCACTGGCCGTGTCTGGACCCTCGTCGCCGGTGGCGGTGCCTCCGTCGTCTATGCCGATGCCATTGCCTCTGCCGGCTTCGCCAGTGAGCTCGCCAACTACGGTGAGTACTCCGGTGCTCCCACCGAGACTCAGACCTTCCACTACGCCCGCACCGTCTTCGACCTCATGCTCCGTGCTCCTCAACACCCTGAGGGCAAGGTCCTCTTCATCGGAGGTGGTATTGCCAACTTCACCAACGTCGCATCGACCTTCAAGGGTGTCATTCGTGCCCTGAGGGAAGTTGCTCCCCTCCTTGTTGAGCACAACGTCCAGATCTGGATCCGTCGTGCCGGTCCCAACTACCAGGAGGGTCTCAAGAACATGAAGGGTGTCGGTCAGGAGCTCGGCCTCAACATGCACGTCTACGGCCCTGAGATGCACGTCTCGGGTATCGTCCCGCTGGCGCTCATCCCTGGCAAGACAACGGATATCAAGGAGTTCTCTGGTTAAGCGCATACTTTGTATATTAGGGTCGCGGGTGTAAATCGGGACTGCTTACGGCTCACGGCTAGACAAAGAGTTAACGCTGGAGAGCTATTTATGCAATGAGTGTTTGAGCGAACCATTTACCTCGTCAGACTTGGCCTCAAGCGGGCGAGTGATAAATACAACATTTAATACCCTAAGACTGCTTTGAACCGATAGAAGTATCTTAAGGTCTTCTCCAAGAGATACTTTGTGTGAAACTTATCTTGTCAATTACAAGAAGAACCCAGTATTAGTTCGATTTGCAAGAACGGCGCTAAAATTTAGCTGTTTGCCGTTGGTGAAGGGTGGTTACATTAGTTAGTGCGAGCTGAGTAATGCTAGTAGATGCTGTTCTCTTTCTTTTTTAGATATTATGCTTAGAGGAGGGATGGGGGTGGGGATGTGGGATGTAGGATAGGTAGGAGGGAGAATGTAGCTACGACAACATGTACAAACAAGAATTCGAGTACAAGAGAACCCCTTCTTCTCCCTCCTTCTTCTCCCTCCTCCTTCTCTCTAAGACAGACACGCCCCCTTCCCCACTATCAATCAATTCCCCACATTCGTACTAGCACACCAATACTCGGCCGTGCAAACCGTAATCTCCGTCCCTAACAACCCCCCGTTAAACCGAAACGTACTCGTCCCGTCCCGAAAGCACACAAACTGCTCCGCTCCAGTCCCCGTCCCCAACTGCGCCGTCCCCGCAATCTGGCTCTTGGCCAGTGCGTCAGCGCCCGCATCAACATTTGACTCAAAGACCCCGGAATCTAGTTGCGCGCGGCGGGTAGCGCCTGCCCATGACACGGCGCGCGAGGAGGATACGGTGCCGACGTCTGAGGGGGACGCGCTGGTGGAGGCTACGCTGTTGTAGAGGATGACGGAGGAGGAGGTGCCGTCGCTGAGGAGGGAGCGCCATGTGCAGGTCGAGAGGTAGACATTTGTTTTTGAACCGGCGGCGGCGACTGATGGTGCGACATCGGAGGGTGTGGGTGTAGGGGCTGCGAAGATTGTGCAGGCCAAGGGGAGGAGGAGTGGTAGTGAGAAGTGCATGGTGGCGTCTGGTATTGACGAATTGATTGACTGGCTGTACTCCACTTGACTCGCCTTCGATGGGAATGTGACGGAAGTTCTGCCCTTGTCCTGGGAGTCAAGGCCCTCTTATGGCAGGGTACTACTGTTTCAACAAAGTCTTGCGTTCTCCGGAACAGCTGCATGTTGGTGCTGTATTAGATGACATTGCCGAATGCAGTGACTGGTTGACGCATCTTTCATTAAATGGTATATTTGCATATCGAAATCGATACTTTGGTGATTGCATGCATGCTCCCGACCGGCTCTTCGGATAGAGTACGAGGAAGTATATGCAATTGTATACAAACAGTACCCTTGGCGTGGTAGATCCTGGTCACTCTAGGCGCGGTAATCTATGTTCGGGTGAGATCGAGGCGGTAACGCGGATGCTCTTGATACATCAATATAATCATCCAGGCGATGTGTAAAGCAGGCATGTAAGTTCTAGTAGCTTAATGTGCCTTCGTAGAGGCAAGTTACTCGGACGCGGCCAGATTATCCAAAATAATCTACTTTGTCGGTGAAGTTTCTCGATTCCCACTCGCTCCCTAAGATATGGCCAAATCTTCTGTCTACCGAGAAACTCGAACCATTATGTCAGAGCGCCCCTTGAAATGCGGTTTGAGGCTTCGTTGTGTTGGATCGTCGATCGAAGAGTCGCCTGACCGACGTATACCTTTCACGGGAACGGTATGCTAAGCAGCTTGTCAGTTCGCAAAGATAATTCTACGTTGGATATGGTAAGAACTGTGGAATATCATTTCTTGCACCCTCATTCACGAGCCATCTAGTGCACATGAGATGCCTTTGCGTCTGGGCATCCTTGGTCGTATTGATGCCTCCACCGTAAGCAAGGAGTGCATTTGAACCGCTTCAGTCTTTAGATATGAGAACTGTATGTGAGCACGTAGTTGAAGACCAATGGGGAACAACATGAAAGATAATCACCAAAAGAGTGTCGGTCAAAGGAAGTCCGGGAGTGCTGGGGGGTAGGCTAAAGCAGTTAGCGCGTCGGAGCGGAGAAACATCAAAGTGGGATGCAACCGCCCGCAGCATCCCACCACGCGCGCAATTCACTCCACAACCGCGTTCCGAGCCGAGCTTGCGTCTGATCGCACCGCCCCACCACGCTTGGTGGTCGCATCCTACACGACGTACACCTACCTCTATATCCTTCGGACCTACCTTCACACCCTCCGGAGCTCATCGCCGGGAGCAAGCGCAACATGGACGACTTCAATAGCGAGACGGACAGCGATTACACAAGCTACTGGCGGGACTGGGTAGGTACTTTGGCTTTACATCTCTCTGCACCAACAGTTCCCTACACATGACATAATCTTAGCTATGGTTGTTTGCCTTCTTTCAGCGTGGGGGGACAGGAAGGCGTTAATTGCATGGTATGGACACATCTGTTCTCCACAGCATCAAGATTCTGACCATGTGCCAGCATACGGTGCGCTCGCAGGGGCTTATCTGCATCGCGCCTTTGCACTCATGTCGGCCGCTTCTGGGAGATTCCACGACCTCCACTTGGCGATGACCTTTTCGTGACATGGTCTCCCAGCATCGTTCTCCGCGTCCCGTGGTGGTCGGACTGCTGGAAGAAGCGTGGAGATGTAGACAGAGGCGTTTCGTTGTCAGACACGTGCTGATACACGACTAGTTTATATCCTCACGCGGGAACGAGTACTTCTGCGAGATCGACGAAGAGTACCTCACCGACCGCTTCAACTTAACGGGCCTCAACACCGAAGTCCAGTACTACCAGTATGCCCTCGACCTGGTAACGGATGTCTTCGACTTTGACTGCGACGATGACATGCGGGAACAGATTGAGAAGTCGGCGCGACATCTGTATGGCCTGGTACACGCGAGATACATTGTCACGACGAGGGGTCTGGCAAAGATGGTACGCCAGATATGCCACAAAACTCCCATAGACTAGAGCTGACACATGTTACAGCTCGAGAAGTTCAAAAAGTCAGACTTCGGCAAATGCCCGCGCGTTATGTGCGAATCACAACCGCTCCTCCCCATGGGCACCTCCGACGTGCCCAATTCTTCCCCCGTGAAGCTCTACTGCGCACGCTGCGAAGATCTCTACAACCCAAAGTCCTCCAGACACGCCGTGATAGACGGCGCCTACTTTGGCACTTCATTTCACAACATCCTCTTTCAAGTTTACCCCGCGATGCTCCCGCCAAAATCGCAACGACGATACGAGCCCCGCGTTTTCGGCTTCAAAGTACACTCTGCAGCGGCGCTCTCGCGGTGGCAGACAGAACAAAAGGATCAGATGAAGGATAGGCTGAAGACACTTAAGATGGACACCGGCTTTGAGGAGGAAGACGAGGAGTTAGAGGATGACGAAGACGACGATGATATGGAAGTGCAGGAGGGTGTCGAAGGAACGGCTGTGCAGTTGTAGTCGCTTTGGAAGAGTAACAAGAGGGGCATTATGAGTTATCACACGAGGGTATTGTAGCACTCTCGTGGACTAGCATGGGTACGGCGACAGGCGTCAGGGCTGGTTAGGCAGTATTTGATACCAAACAATCTATTACGCTATCAGAGAGCGAACCCATCCTTCTCTCTACCCCATAAGTGGTTGGGAGCAGCATGCAGATGTCGAAAATCCCATTCTGGGCGAGTTGACACCCAAGTATTAGACTTCAACATTCAACTCACTTCAGGCACGAGGATCTGCTAGGTTCGCGGGGGGCAAGAGTTTGTATAAATGAAGGGGGTATCTATCTCAGTACTATCATATACCAACAGCCAATCTTCTCATAGATGACAAAAAAAACGATCAAGAAAGGAACAAGAACGCTTTCGTAACAAGGACATAACTAGAAGTGCAAGCAAAGCAAATAACATGCCACCACACCCCCCTAATCTCCTCTCCCAAACGCTCGAGTATCCAGACCCAGGGGTATTACAAGAATCCAGTGCTGATGCAATACAAACTGTTCCGCAGCGAAGGAAGAACAAGGACAGACCAAGCAAAGAATAAACGCCGCGCAATGCATCAAAAATATCCAAACAATCCAATCCCATCAATTCATTTCCAAGCGTCATCATCATCTTCAACCATCATCTCAGCTAGAACATTTTCTTGAACCAGCTTCCCCTCTTCGTTGCACCACCGCCATTCTCAAGCGCCGGTCTACCGTCCCACGTCCTGACAGGCGCCTCTTCATATGCAGGCGCATAGCTTGTCCGCCTCGATGTCCTCTTCCTCTCCTTGTCGTCATCGCCAGCCTTCGTGCTCTCGTAGTTGCTCTGCCGACGACTGTGTTTGCGCTCCTTCTCGGGTCCTTCGGGCTTGTGACGCTCGGCGCGCTCCTTGTCGCGCTTGGGGCCTCTGCGCCCAGCGATACGGAGACGGACATCTTCGTCCTGGGACGGTGTTTCCTCGTCGTCGGGGGCCTCGTGGGTGCCGGGCGCAGGATCGAGGACCGTCTCCGAGATTGGAGGGGGAAGAGGTGGCTCGTTGGAGATAGACTCGACCCATGAAGATGTCTTGTCTGCGCCCTTGTTGATATACGGCATGTTCTCTTCTTCGCGAGCCTGACGCGAACCGCGTTGTTTAGGGCGAGCTGCGCCGCCGTTGCGTTCGTCAAAGTAGTCTGTGATGGGCTCGCCGTTGGCTGTGACGGGGTATTCCGAGTTCCTTCGGGCGGCACGGCGCTCCTCGTGGCGGCGGCGGCGTTCTGCGTCGTCATCTATATGCGATTTATGACGTTCGTTGTTTGGACGAGCGGCCTCGCGCTCCTTGTCTTTGCGGCGCGAAGAACGGTGCTCGCGCTCCTTGTCTTCAGTTGGCGGCTTGCGCTCGGTTCGTGCCTTGCGCCTTTCGTCCTTCTCAGCCATGCGGCGCAGCTGCTCCTCAGAATCCTGGTTGCGACGCTCCAGTTCGGCCATCTGGCGAGCCTTCTTCTCGGCCAGTGTGCTGCGTTCGTTGTCGCGCTCGCGTTCGCGGCGCCGTTCCGCCTTGGCCTCGACCTCCTCAAGCTCAACACGTCGCGACCCTTTGTCTCCATCTCGTCGAGCCTTGCGTTCGGCTCGTCGTGCTTCGCGCTCGGGGTCGTATTCGGTACTGCCGTTTGCGCCGCCGTTTGCGCCAGACATCATCACGTCTGCGTCGGTGTCCGGAACTCGTGAGGGGTGGCGCACACTGCGACGCTCATGGCGCAGTCGCTTTGCTTCGTCTTCGGTCATGCCGCCGCGGGTTGTGGATCGCTTGCGGCGTTTGCGTTCGTCTTCTGTCTCGTAAGCGGTGCGACGGCGCTCGCGAGGAGCCTCTTCCGGTGCGTTTTTCTTGCGACCAAGTCCGAACATGCTCTTGAAGCCGCTCACGGCAGCAACGGTACCGGCAACACCAGCAAGGGTGCCCATCGCATCAGAGTTGCCGCGCGCTCGACGGGGTCGTTCACGTTCGCGTTCGCGGCGGGGTCGTTCAGCCTCAGTTGGGGCAGGCTCCACCTCCATGGGGTCGACAAGGACAGGATCGTCGGCGCTGGGCGGCGCTGTCAGGGGTTCGACAGGCTGTACTGAGTCGCGCTTGGATTTGCGATGCGATGGCTCGGGTCGAGAAATGGGTGTAGGAGACTCATTGTCCAGCAAGTCATTGTCATCGTCGATAGGATACGGGTCGGGAACAGCTGCCAGTCGGTTAGCTCCGTGTGATTGCTTACTTCCGCGCCGGCCAATCAGGCGCGGACGACGTTTAGCGGGAAAGTGCTTACCTCTGGCTTTGCCCTTGTCTCTGGTGTCCCGCGTGTTGGTCCTGCGCGAAGAACTCTTCATTCCCATGACCTTTGCAGCTTTGGAGGACACCTTTGCATCAGTATCCGTGTGTGGCGGCGACATCATCGCAGCATCTTGATCGATTGAAGGTCGTCGTGACATAGTTCTGGCAGTTCCGGGATTGCGATGTGATTTCGAGCGAGATGGCGGGGGAGGCGCACCAAAGAGCGCACCCAGCCCCGTAGGAGCGCGTGTTGACTTGGAGCGTGACGTTGATGGTGGCTTTGACACCTTGTCAGACCCCGATGATCGTGACTTGGCATCGTTGTCTCTGGTAGATGAAGTGCGTACCGATTTTGTGCGAACCAAGCCAGGTTTAACAGCAGCAGCAGCAGCACTGCTTGCACCATCGTCACCAGAAGACTTCGTCCTAGGCTTGGTTTTGGCAGCACCACCTGCCCAAAAGCCCCATGAATTAGAGGCACTATTACGATTTACTTTCGTGCGTTCCTTCTTCGGAGAGTCTGTCTTGGGAGGTTCTGGTGCTGGTTCCGGAGATGGTGTTGGGAGTTTGGCAGGCGCCTCGTCTACATCCATAGCAGAATCGTCCATATTTTGCATATCACGTTCCGTAGGGGCATCTACAACAATGGCCTCTGGCTCTGGCTCTGGTTGCTTCGTTCTGCTGCTTTTCTTTGACTTCTTGAGCTTCTTCTCGGAGACAATGACAACAGGCTCAGGTTCGGGCTCCGGTTCCACAAACGGCTCAGGCTCCTTCGTTCTGCTGCTCTTCTTGGATTTCTTGAGCTTCTTTTCAGAGACTACGACTACGGGCTCAAGTTCGGGTTCGGGTTCAAGTCCTGGCTCGACAAAAGACTCTGGCTCCGGTTCGAAGCTGAATTCAGGCTCTGCTGGCGGAGACGGCGGAGGTGGGGGTGCTTCGACGATAGGCATACCCTTGGTTTTACTGCTCTTCTTCGACTTCTTGAGTTTCTTGTCTGATATAACAACGACAGGTTCGGGTTCGGGCTCGGGCTCAGGTTCAGGTTCAGGTTCAGGTTCAGGTTCCTCGAGCTCCGCGGGCGGTTCGGGTGCGTTGCCAAAGTCAATCAAATCCAGTTCTTCGTCGGGGAAGGCACCTGGGGCTGGCGATCTCCGGGAATCGACTTCAACGGGCGCTGGGTCAGGCTCAGGGATCACTAGTGGAGGGTTTGCCTCAAACCTCGACTTCTTAGACTTCTTGAGTTTTTTCTCCTCCTTGAGCCTTTTCTCCTCCTTAGAAGATAGCTTCTTAGGAGTAGGCTCAATCACCTCGACCGCCGGAGGCTCCGGTTCCGGTTCCGGTTCCGGTACTGGGTCTTCGAGCTGAGGTTCTGGGACTGGTTCGGGCTCGGGCTCCATATACTTATCTCTTTTGGACTTTGGTTTCTTGGATGATTTTGTTGCCTTAGGCGGGGGCTCGTCAGCAATCGGAGGTTCTGGATCATTCGGGGGCTCTTCCGGAACTGGCTCTTCATGTTCAGGCACTGACTCTGCGATCACAGGTTCTTCCACCTTGGGTTCTACCTTCTTTGTCTTTCGGAGAGAAATTCCCCATGCACTACCCCAGCCGCTCGCTGCTTCCTTCTCCTCTTTCCTGGTCGGCTTCTCGAGCTCGGCCAAAAGCTCATCTGGGTCCACGTCCTTGACTAGATCGAGGAGATCGTCGTCGAAAACGGGGTCTGCGGGTGGAGGAGATGGTGGAGGTAGCGGAGGAGCTTCTTCGACAGCGCCCCTCTTCTTCTTTTTCTTCTTGTCCTTGGACGATACCGGTTCCAGTACAGGCTCAAGAACTAAGTCTTGTTCAGCGGCAAGGCGGGCGAATTCAGCTTCTTCGGCCTCCTTTTGAGCTCTCTCGGCAGCTTCGGCGGCTGCGGCAGCTTCTGCGGCTTCGGCAGCTTCTGCGGCTTCGGCGGCTTCTGCGGCTTCGGCAGCTTCTGCGGCTTCAACAGCTTCCTTCGCCTCTTTTTCCAGTATTTCCTGTTCTTCACGTTCTTTCTTCTCCTTGGCCTCTCGCTCGCGCTTCTGTTTCGAAGTCTCTTTCTTCTTGGTCAAGCCGAAAAGACCCCAGCCAGAGCTCTGCTCAGATTCCTCTTTGGCTTTCGCTGCAGCCTCTTCAGCCTCCTTTTCGGCAGCTGCCGCTGCTTCTGCGGCCTCAGCAGCCTCGCGGTCAAGTCGCTCCTGTTCCTCAGCAGCAGCACGTTCGGCTTCTTCTGCCTCGAGGCGTTCCTGCTCCTCGCGCTCAAGTCGCTCCTTCTCTTCTTGCTCAGCAGCTTCCTTGTCCAGACGCTCTTGCTCTTCTCTCTTCTCACGGGCCTTTTTATCTTTCGTGCTCTCCTTCTTCTTGGAACCCCATATGCTCGCACCCCAAATGGAGCTCTTTGACGCTGCTGCTGCCGCTGCTTCCTCCTCCTCTTCCTCCTTCCTCTTCATTGCCTCCTCTTCGGCCGCGATTCGTGCTGCTTCACCCTCCTCCTCTGCGATTCGCGCTGCTTCAACCTCTTCTGCAATTCGCGCTGTCTCGGCCTCTTCCTCTTCAATGCGAGCCTGCTCAGCCACTGCTGCCTCTTCGGCTTCAACAGCAAGACGCTCCTCATCCTCTTTCTCAGCTGCCTCCTTTTCCAGACGCTCTTGCTCCTCTCTTTCCTTCTTTTCGCGCTTCTCGCGAACCTTCTTCTCAGTCGAGGTTTCCTTCTTGGGCGGTTTTGAGGAGGAGCCACCAAGAGAACCCCAGAGGCTGCTCGACTTCGAGCTCTCCTTCTCTTTCTTATCCTTCTTTTTCTTCTCCTCTACTGGCGCTTCCTCTACCAAAGGTTCCTCTGCTGGGGGTGGATCGTCGAGCGAGATAAGATCTTCCATGGCTGACTTGGGGGCAGAGTCCCTGCTCGTAGTCTTGCTCAGAGTATCATTAGCGGTCTCACCTTTCTTCTTCTTTTTCTTCGATGTGGTAGCAACAGAGCCCCAGATGTCCTCTTCTTTTTTCTCTTCTTCGACAGGCGGAGGAGCTTCGATCTCCTTTGGCGGCGGGAACTCGGACTCGAATCCTCCTGGAGGCGTAAGTACATTCGGTGGAATGACTCCCTTCTTGCCCTTCTTCGCTTTCTTGCCGATATTGAACGCCTCGCTACCCCATGGGTCATCTTCGTCGGGCTTCTGCACGGGCGTTGTGGTGTCCTCGATGACCTCGACAGGCGCATCCTTCTCGGAGTCCTTCTTCTTCTTGCTCCAAGATGGCGCCCCCCATTCATCCTCGTCTTCTTCCTGGGGTTCTTCGACAGCAACGGGTTCCTGAACCTCTTCGATGATCGGCTCCGGCTCTGGTTCAATAACCTTACCTTTCTTCTTCTTCTTGGAACCACCCCATATTGAACTCAAGCCCCAGTCGGAGCCTTTTTCTTCCTCCTTCTCTTGTTCGGGCTCCGGTTCCGGGACAGGTTCAGGTTCAGGTTCAAACTCTGCTGGAGGTGGCTCCTCGAAAACAGGCTCCTCCTTGGGAGGGTCTGGAATGACAACGGCTGCAGCACCTTTCTTTGACTTCTTGCCCTTCTTTATCACAGGTGCTGTTGCACCCCAGTCATCCCAATCTTCGGCAGGCTTCACCTCAGCAGGGGCAGGTTCTGGCTCAAGGGGCGGTGGTGGAGGCGGCGGAGGTGGTGGAAGCTCTTCGACTTTCGGTTCTTCCTTTGCCCCTTTCTTACCTTTCTTCTTTTTCAAAGTAGTCGGGGCCGCACCGCCCCACTCAGCCCAAACGTCCTCGTCCTTCTTCTTGCTGTTCTCTGATTCAGCGGCGGCAGCGGCAGCGGCAGCAGCAGCTTGCTCTTCCTCTATCCTCCTCTTCTCAGCTTCCTCCTCCTCTAGGCGTAGGCGCTCAGCCTCTTCTTCCTCTTGTCGCTTCAGCTCAGCAGCTTCCTCTTCTTCCTTTTGGCGCTTAGCATCCTCTGCCTCCTTCAACTTAGCCTCCTTATCCATCTTCGTCTTGAGCTTCTTCGCTTGCGTCTTGTTAAGCCCTAGAAACGGATCGACAGCTGGAACTTCTTCCTTAGGCGGCTCGGGTTCAGGAACAACCGGTGCTGGCTCCGGCTCAGGTTCTGGTACAGGTTCCGGCCCAACAGGCGGGGGCGGAGGTTCTTCCTTTGCACCCTTTTTGCCTTTCTTCTTCTTGCTAGTAGCTGCAGTCGCCCCCCATCCACCAGCCCATGCATCTTCCTCTTTAGCAGGCTCAGGTTCAATTACTAGCTCGGGTTCGGGTTCGGGTGGTGGCGGAGTGTCGTCTTCAACCGCGCCCTTCTTCTTTTTCTTCTTGTCTTTCGTATTGCCGAACGTGAAGGCCAAAGGGTCTTCCTCCTCTTTCTTCTCAGGCGCAGGCGTAGGCGCAGGTTCGCTCGGTACAGAATCATCGATCAAAACGCCCTTCTGGCTCTTCTTCTTAGATTTTGCTGTCTTAGCGCCTAAACCCCAGCCGTCGTCTTCTGCCGTTTTGTCCTCGACAATTGCCGGTGCAGCTTCTGTGGGACCCTTGAACGCATCAAAATCGAAGTCAAACGCAGACGAGTCCTTCTTCTTGTCCGATGAATCCCAGGGGTTTTCGCCACCCCCGTTTGCGTCTTTCGAGCCGTCAAGTGCACCCCAACCAGTACTCCAGTTGCCTAGCCCAGGAAGCCCCAATGCGGATTTTTTTGTTCCAGTGCCATCGAAATTCATGTCAATCTTTGATGCACTTCCGTCGTCGAGATTGATCTCGTCAAATGTTGTTGCTGGCTCTGCTGGTGGTTCAGGAAGAGGCGGGGGCGCCGGTTCAGCCGTCTATGGTGAAGTTAGCGCGCAGCTACTGTAGGAAATAGCCGAAATGACGTACCTTCCCCTTTTTCCCCTTCTTCTTCTTGCTTGGTGCTGCAGGTCCAAACGATGCCCAGTCATCATTGTTTTGGCCTGAGTTTGCCAAGCTCATGTCAGCTGCAGCACTAGTCGCTGCCGCTGCCGCTGCCGCTGCCGCCGCCGCCACCGCCGCAGCAGCAGCCTCCTCCTCTTCTTTCTTCTTGCGTTCAGCTTCCTCCTCTGCCTCCTTTGCTACACGCTCTGCCTCTTCTTTTGCCACACGCTCCTCCTCTTCCTTCTTCAAGCGCTCTTCCTCCTCCTTCTTCAAGCGCTCCTCCTCCTCTTTCTCCTTTTTGGTCTTCTTCTTCCCCTTCTTCCCTGCGTCCGAACCATCACCCTTATCCCCGCCACCTCCATCTCCACCATCCCCTGCCCCGCCATCCGCGGGAGGATCACCCCCACTATTGTCTCCACCCCCACCAGCTTCGTCTTTCTTGCCTCCTTCATCAGCTGGAGAAGATGCGGCTGCGGGCTTCTTCGCGGGGGCGGGCTTGTTGTTCTTTTTCTTCGCATGCGATTTGACTCCAGTCCCACTGTAGCCGAAATCAATGTCCGCATAGAAAGATTTTTCGTCCAAGAAGAGCGATGAGCTAGGAGATGAGTTGTTGCTTATCCGTAGGCAATCGGGGACGTTAGAGCACAATGAAGCGTCGAGAAAAGGGAATGGCGAGTACTCAGGGGTTAGCGGGATGGCGAGGGCATCGGTGGATGTATAATCAGGAGGTAGATCTGCGATGGATTCGTCGTAGGAAGGCGGTGGGGTCCCATAGCCTCGAGATGATGGATTCCAGAGTCCTGGAGAGGCCGTAGTTGTTGAGGGAAGAATGCTAAATAGCAGAGTCGCGAGATGGTGAAACTACGTGCAAGTTAGATAATGAGTCCCGCTGAATCACCAAAATGTAGAACATGCGTGCTTAGCAATGAAGTTTGAAGTGTGGGATTGTTGCGACCAAAATGTGGAGAAGCGATCAAACGGAGCAGTGTCATACCAAAACAGGACCTCTACCCGATCTTATCTTCCCAGTGTCGCGGCGTTCCAGCCGATGCAGCGCCTGGAAAATGTCGTCGATCCATTCAGTAGCAGGTTGTTCATTCTCAGATGCCTGTGCTATTATCCTTCCAGATATGTAGCTGCTTGGCTCCCAAGCACTCTTTAACTGCATATCCTTGCTTTTTCTACTCCAACCACCATCACCCGATCCAGTCCTCGAAGGCTGCCGGGTCTTTCGTCTCGTAGATGGCACGGCGGCGGCGGCGCGACGAGAGCTGGCGGGACACATTATGCGAGTACAAGACGCGCAAACAGAAGGAGCAGGGTGGAGGTAGGCACATGAGCGCTCGTGCGAAACCGCAGGAAGTGAGCGGCAGGTGGGCGGTTGTGAAAGCGGAGGATGCTGTCGTAGAGAAATGTACCTGGCGGGCGCGAGTGGGTGGTGCGTGACTTCCAAGGTTCCTTCCCTCGCGGTCTGCCGCAGGTTCGATGCAGCCAACTCTGGTGATACAAAAGGGCAAAAATACAGCCGTCAATACGCGATTGTGGCGATGCAGTCCGGCACAGCTTACACCAGACGGCTATTAAACTCCAAGACAAATGCGATGGGTGAAGTTCGAAAGAGGCGGTCCTAGTCGCAGGGACAGATCAATGCAGAGATGCAGGCGTGCGGGTCAGCGGGCGTCCGAGGCGAAGGAAGGGGAGCAGGCGTCGCGAGTGGTCACAAGGACCCGTGAGTGTGTGGATGTCTGTCCGCGACGCCAATCGCTATCGGCCTTGCTCGCACCAAGCCTGTTGAAGGTTGCAGTTCGTTTCATCCACACTCGTTACACTTGCGCCCGGACCTGCAGGCGAAATGTCCAAAAAGGAGGGGTTGCGCGTCGAGGGGTACTCAGCCGGCGGAGCTGGGGAAGGCGATTGTATTGAAGTTTGTCGCAAGCTGTGTTGGAGTGAGATGTCGAGATTCAGATCACATGCAGGGAAAAGACGATGCGCGATGCGGGCAGCAGAGGTCAGTTATCCGGCTGGGAAAGTTTTACTTAGGCTTATTAGGCCGAGGTGCACTGTGCATGAGCGGATGCAGTGCAGTGTTGTGCTTCAGTTTGAAGGCTGCGTGCAGGCCCTTTGGGAATCCACCCATCTCTGTAGCGGGCCAATTTGCGGATTGTGCAGTGGGTAGCGCGCTGTTAGCAACCATCAATGGCAGGTGTTCCCGCAGGCGTATCTACACCGCCAGTCCTCAATTGCGCATTTCGCCCTATCGCAGCGCGCGTTGGATCCAATCGCAGAGCGCGGCAAGCAGACGCGAATCACACGTGCATGAGAGCTGCCGCTTTCGCTCGGGGTCGAGGTTATGGTACATGGACAACGCATAGCAGACTCAGTTTTGCATGTCCACGGGTGCCCTAATGGCTGCAGTGCCGGGAATGACGCTGTTTGGTGGGGCTGTCAGCAGTCTTCACATGGGTCTAGGGCTGTGACAGTAAGCCTCGTGGAGGGGTTAAGTGTCCCAGCTGGCTGGCTTCCCTGGAGCTGCACGCAGTTCCATCACATGAGGGGCACCTTGTTGACATGTATCTAGCATGTTGAGATTGAATTTTGTAGCTTTACATACGTAGCTGGACACAACTATTTATGGCTAGGTAGCAAAAGTGTCCACATGCACCGGAGTCCGCGACCCCGCTGTTTGTTCACCCCTGGGTATCAACATACAACAAAGATATCTATAATCGTAAACCCCTAAACAAAGACAAACGAGGCTTGCCAAAGCGAATTATTAGTGGGGACGTGAAAATAAAGTATTAGAGAATGAGGGAATTATACATCAGGTAGCGGTAAAGCCCGTGGTAGAGACAAGACACGCTAAATCGCAACAGTCGCAATAGACATTACCGTATTTTTCGAGAGGCAATAGGCATAATAAATAATGGGGCGCATTCAGAAAGATTGATCATCTCCTACTTCCTCACCATTGAGGACTCTGCGTGCTTCGTCAAGCCTTCGGCGCCATGCTTTGCGCTCGTACGCTTCGCCGTACGTGTTTTGCATGTTGGCACACACTTGCTGGAAGCTCGTGGCCAGGCTATAGACCAGCTGCGTCTCTTCCTCGCTAAGTGCTAGCCGTGGCTCCTCTCTCGAGCGCTCAGTCAAGATGGAGAAGATCTTCGAGACTTGGAGGCCGCTAGCGAGCTCGCCGGGAGAAGATGAGCCGCGAGATATGGCTGTTTCAGTGGGCGAAGAGCCGTGGGCGCGTCTCATGTTAATCGCCGAGTCGGAGCGGAGCGATGCAAAGCCATTTTGCGTCCCGGGAGGTGACAGCGTGCGGTTCTGCGTGAACATTATTTGTTGTGAGAACTGGTCCATTTGCTCGTTCTCATCTTCATCGTCGAGTTGCTCCTCTGCTGCAGTAGCAAATGTAGCAATAGTCGAGACCGAGTCGACACTCGGGTTGCGCTGGTGGATGGATATCCTCTTCTCAGAGGTGCTCAGTTCTTCAGTAGTCTGAGGGGCTGTTACAGGTCGGGTGGTAGCGGTGGATGTACCGGAGCTTGTGCTAGACCGACGATCTTGAGTGCTGTAAGTTCCCATGGCGCTGTGTAAGAAGAAATTCTCGTAGTCGAACGCATCTACTCGGTCTTCATGTCGCTCGGTGACGGGCATCTCGTAAACTGCATCCTCGTAGATACTCTCAGGGCCAGGCTCTGCGTCATCTCCATCGACCGAAAGGAAGTCACCTTCGTCCGTCTCATCTGCATCGTGGTCCTTTTTAAATGCTTCTTTCCCGTTCAGCTGCTCAGATTGCATCCCACCGTACGGTAGTATGGAGTATGTGTGCCCGTTGACTATGTGTTGTTGCTCTTTGACATCGTAGGTCACCTTCTGAGAAGAAGCGGCAGTGACAGCCGGTGACTGATCGTACTCACCGTCGTATGATGCGTTTCGTGTGGGAGACTCTGTCACGATGCGTAAACCCGCATTCGATTTGATAGGGGGACCTCCTGATTGGTAGACATCCGACTCTGCGTACCATGTCTCGGCTGAGGTAAAAGGACTGGGTGCGCGGAGGCTTTGCATACTCCGACGTCGGAGGTGGTCCTCCTGCGCCTTCAGCTTCAAGCTCGATATTCTTCCCTTGAGATCGTTCATCTGGTCGCGGAGGCCACTGGCGGCAGAAGTGGATCGGTGTACTTTCGGCCCATCTTCATCTTCTGGTAGCGTCTCCAACGAAGGCGGGGACCTTGAGCTTCTGGACGCTGATCTCGCTGCGTGCTCCCTCTCAACGTTGTTCCGGGTGTTCGGAGGATTGCGTAGGTGCTCAACACTGCGGGATTCCTTTATAGGAAAGCGACCTTGGCGGTATCCTTCAGACGACCACGGGCCACTCGTGTGACCGAAGGCACTGGACGCTCGCTTGTTTATTGCGGCTCTTGTGCTGTATGAAGGCGTGAAGGGGAGCGGGACAGCCGTCTCGGACACGCCTCGTGTATGGCCAGGGTTGCCGTTCGCAAGCAGCAGGGATTGCCGATGTGAGTCTGTGCGCGGTGGGATCGGCCCAATGCCAGCATACAGTCGCCTGTCTCGTTCTCGTGTGGCCGAGAGGTGTTGCGATATGTCTGATGAAGTGCTTGTCGAGTTGAACGTGGGCGAGGTCACCAGCGATTCTCTGGCGCCGCGAAGGTTGCCTTCCATGACCTGTCGTCGTCAGTAGTCGTCCAGTCTTCTCCGTTGTGGTTGCTCATACATTGAGTCGCTTCTTCGCATTGGCCAAGATGATCTCTGCCCTTCTGCTGAGTGCTGCCGACGAGTAGGGGTCGTCATCCTCGTCACTACCGCTGTTGCGTTCGTTAGGCCATCGCTCGTTCCCCATCTCGTCGCCCTTCTCTTGCTCTTCCACGTCGACGCCGCTGTCATCGAAGCCATTGTGGCTGTCAAATCCTGGCCAGTTCTCGAAATCGTCGCTAAAAACGGAACTCGACGCGGTGCTCAGCCTGCGTTCATGTCCATTCCAGTTGCTCGGTGGATGGGGGCTGAGCGCATTTTGGATGGTAGGCGACGAAGCCAGACCGTCGTCGCGAGTGGTCATGCTCCTAGCAACTGCGTCGGAGTCGATCGTATTGCGCAGCGTGGAGCGCGAGGATTGTGCTGAGAGCGACGGAGACCTAGTTTGTTGCGACATGCGCCGTCGGCTTTGGGGCGCCGGGCTCAACTTGACGTGACTGGAATTTGTGTGTGTATACAACACCGGAGGTGATGGTGGCCTCTGGAGATATGGTGGCGGCGAGACACTGCGATAAAAGTCGGCCTGGAGAGCCGGCAGGATCATTCCCGCATCGCTGAGGGTTGGTGAACGTTGACCATGGGACATGGGACGGGAAGCTGCAACGACAGCCATGGTTACCTGCTGCGGTGTGTGGGTAGACTACCTTAGCTTGGCCGAAGTCTGCTGAACATGTCCCGGTCTCGAAGTGTGACGCGGAGATGCTTCCGTGGAATCAGCGTCGAGGAGAATGTCCAGGTGAGTGAGAGACAAGGCTTGAGAAGTGAGAGACCGGGTGCAGGTCTCTGATTTCCATAATTTCACCGTGATTAGGCCTCTGGACAGACGGCTGCACTGACCAGCAGTAAACGAAGGCGTTTTTAGGGGAAGAAGCTAATGCGGCTGGCTGATGATCCCGGCAAATTGCATCGCCGCTTCCTGGAGTACACAGCTATGATTTGTTCAACCTTGGAGCCGGCTTACATCTGATTCGCTTGCTGCAAGGGACGCTGGTCATATCAGCTAATCCCTGCACGCACATGTACATCGTCCCGAGTACCTGTCGCATCGCACGCGTTGACCATGTATGGAGAGCACTTGAGCGATGTATCTCGTGAGGATTCCATTATTGAATCTCTAAATCGGGACAACACGCAGTTCGAAGACACCAAGACTCGGAACGCACTCCCTTGGTGGGGCCAACGGTATAGCTCACGTATGACCACTGCTTGAACACGGGCTGTCATCTCATCTTCTTGGAGCAGGCATTGCTTGTATGCTATACATGAGACGTGGGCTTACAGCTCACCCATCAGCCCATTCAATGCTTCATTCTGGCTATATGCCAGTTCGTGGCTCTGAACTGTTTACAGGCACCGTGTAACCACACCTATACCATGCGTATGCAAATGCTAATCCGGAACGCTATGCAGTACAATAATAATAAATGAGGAGAAGGTCTATCGAAAGTCGTCATCGTCATCGTTCCAGCCCAATGCATCGTATATCGACCGTTCTGCAGCATCCTTGGATGGAACAGACAAAGCCAGTGGGCCTGTCTCGTTTGCTGACACGGGCGCAGATTTCGTTGGTGTAGCAACAACAGTGGGAAGTGTGAAAGTGTTGTTGGTAGGAGGCGAGATGCGTACAGGTTTGGCGGGGGTCTCGAATACATGCGATGGCGCGAGTAGCCTACTGTCTGGTGTAGGGCCCGCCGCTTTCGTAGGCGTGGCGAAAATCGTCCTTCGAGCCGTCCCTGATGAAAAGGTTTTGGTGTTAGGCGCTTTAGATGGTGTCTCGGCAATACTCGAGTGCGCTAAGCTTCGGGTTGTTGTGCTACGGTGGCACGTTGCCGGTACCAATGAAGCTGGCCGTACGCCTGAGGATGGAATACAGAACTCGCTGGAGGGCGGCGCTTCAGTTGCGGGAAATCTAATAAATGGGTTGTGATGATGATGGTTTGGTGTTTGCTCAATCATGTTCTTCGTTCTTCGGCCAGCACGAGGAGTTGCGGAAACTTGGACGTCCTTGATAGTCTTCCTCACAGTCGTCGTCGGCTTCCTTGATTTGTTAGGCAAGCCGAGACCACGCTGTTCGATATCAGCAATGTAGCCACCAGCAGCTAGTCCTCGGTTTGGCTTCTTCAAAGCCAGAATTGCCTCTTGCAAGTCTTCTTCGACTCGCTGCCTTTGCTTCAGCTTGGCCGCAGCAGCGGCGGAAGGCTGCGCGAGATCGATCTGGCGGCCCTGCAGATGTCGGATCTGTGACATGGATTGCCTGGCACTCTTCGAAGGACTGCGTTTGAAAGGTATGGCAGAGAGTGGGACCTCACTCGCTTCTCGTTTAATACCATTCAGAAGCGCAGAGTCAGTGGCAGATCGGCTTAGATATGGTGTTGTTCGTTCGACCGTACTTCCTGTGGTGTCCGTGGCTACCCTTGCCAGCGATCGTCGCGACTTCTTTGCCTCGGGTTCCTTCAATTCTTCCGATTTGCGTGAGGTAATCGGCGGCTTCATGGCTTTTCGTTTTGATGGTGAGCTATGTGCAGGTCCACCGAGCTTCTTATTGACCATGAGAGCCTGCTCCGGGAGCCGGTTGATGTAGAAGGGTATGATGACTTCGACACAGAAGCTGTGGAGTCGATCGTTGGAGTCGTTTATGCCAGGCCCATCATTCTGCCTTGATGGCTTGCTATCAAAATCTAAGATACCAACTTCCTCGGTAGCATGCCATATGCAAAGTTTGTCCAGCAGCAGATCGAGTTGTAGGTTGATATCGTCGAGTTTCCTCTTGCGCTTCTTTGGTTTGGTCTGCGGCTCACACTGCGTTTGGATATCGTCTAGTGTAGGCGGTCCCTCTGGAGGAGATTTGTGTGTGGACAGGGCTTCGAGAGCGACAATCTCGAGCATGAGTATCAACTGAGCAAGCGTCTCACGAACTCGCAGGTCTCCAATGCGCCTCCTAATACGCTTTTCCATAGTCTCCGTAGCCATATTGTCCCCATTCGGCCGTTCTGACTGCCACCACCTTTTGATCATTGCTTCTTCTTCGGGGTACACGCCTTCTCGGTTGAGCTTTACTTTCTTCTTCGACTTTTTGGCTTTACTGGCTTCTGCAGCGGGCTCGTCGTCAGAGAAAGTTCCTGGTGGTAACGCTTTGATGGTCGATGGCAGTTTCTCGTAGTACTTCTTCTCGCTAGCCTTCGGACTCAGAAGCATCGACCTCAAGAGTGCAATAAGTTCATGTGTGGGTGGAGCACCTTCCTCGGACGACGTGAATGCGTTACGTATTCGCGTGATGGGTCCTTTCGCAAAGTACGCCAAGGATGTTTTCGACATGTAAACGGCGTCCATATATTGCTGAACTAGCGAGGCGAGCTTCTCCTGTGGTGATGGCAGTTCTGGCGGAGGCTCTAGAAGGAGTTCAAAAGGAGTCGTATCCAAGGTCGTGGGCTCCTGAGGCGCTAGGCTTTCTGCGGTTTGCTGTGGCTCCGTTGTGGTGGTCTCTGGCCGTGGCTTTGGCCGCAACATGGCCATCCGCGCCCGTCTGGCGGGCCGGTCTTCCGACTGTGTCTCCACAACAGCATGCTGCCACCATTCTCCCGTTGTGACGCTGTCCTTCCACGGTTTGGGACTCGCTATGAATGTCCGCAGGTTCGAAGGATCCCACAAATCTGCAACATCCTTCTCCTTAAGCCAACTAGCCAGCCTAGAAATGCTGTAAACGCGTGGCTGCACCCGCTCTATGGCGTACAGCGTCCTTTTAGTCTCGAAGTGTGCAATGAGCACCGTCGGGCTCCCGTTCCTGTTCTCTGGCGACCCTCCATCGCCCTCGAGTACGGCTATATGCGCTGCGAAGAGGCTGTTCGAGGCAAAACTCTCGTCCGCGGATGTGTCGAGGAAGGTGAGCGGTAGCTGCGATCGTCCGATGACTCGCACCGGCTTGAACGTGGCGGGCGCATCGTATGGTGATTCGGGGTGGGTTCGGATCGCGAAGGGCTTATTCGAGGTTCCAAGGCCGCAGAGAGTGTCTCTCTTCCTCTTCGACGGTAGCTGCGTCTTCGGTTCGTCGCGTTTGCCGGCCAGTCCAAGGAGTTGTAGGGGAGTGTTGGAGGCGGATTGCAGCATCGTCTTCGTTTGAGATGCAAAATTGGACATGGAGGCTGCACATGGCTGTGGGGAGCCTCAGTGAGCGAATCCCAGATGCTGAGGTGGTGGGTGGTGGTGCTTTCCCAAGTAGGACGCGCAGTGACGCGCTCTCGCACATTTGGCAGTCGCGAAGGCTCGTGCTTTCCCTCCGCGCGGCGCCAGGTCGTTCTTGCCGAACAACCCATCCATGCATGTGAAATCGGCCAGAAAGGGTCATCAACATGTTAGGCTGCAAACTGTCGGCATCGCATTCGACATGACGCTGGGTCGAGCGTCATTATTCCCCTCAATGGCCCCTTAGTACCGTACCCTGGCGTCGGCCGGGGTCATTGCCGTAGGTCAAGTTACATCGACAACACCCTTCGTCGATTGCGTGCCTCCAACAAGTCCACCATGCGGTATACAGCCTTCACCTTAGTCGTCTCCGCTGCGAATTTGTCAGCCGCAGAGTACTTCGACACACCACCGGGTGGCTTTCGACCCTTCGGCCCAGGCTACAACACTGGCGCATATCCCCAGGACTTCACTCTCGTCGGGTCGCCATTAGAGGCCATTCATGACAGTCAAAAGCCTTCGACTGGCTTAGCCATAGATTCGGAGCACAATCTCTACCTTACTTATCCCCGCAACGACGGTCAAACTCCCAACAACGTCGTCATCTGCACCTCCTACAATGACGAAAAGCCATGGCCGAATGCACGCATCCAGAACTGTACCAATGGTCAAGACCCTAGCACTTGCTTCATCAACGTTCAAAACATCGTTCGCGATGATCGAGGTCGATTATGGGTCGTTGACAGCGGGATCCCCTACAACGCAACACCAGACTCCAACGCTCTCTTCGGTGGTGCAAAGCTGATGAGCTTCAACGAGACCACCGCCGAGCACCTTCGTACCTATGTAATCCCCCAGGAGCTTTTATCGAATAGAATGAACCTGAATGATATGAGAGTCAATACTACGCTGGGCGGGAGCCAAGGGTACGCGTTCATGACGGATGCTAGCAGAAACAGCTCGCTTGTGGCGGTCGATCTTGAAAACGGCAGTACAGTGCGCAGGCTATTCAACACGAGTGTTGTCCGAGCAGACGAGAATTACGTCGGTTCGTATGGCGGCGAACTCATCTACTCCTGGAACGGTACGAAGAAAGGACACCTCACCACCGCGGCAGATGGTATTGCATTGGGTAAGCATGATTTACTAGCAATAAATTCTGACATATTTTACTAAAGACAGCCATAGCATCTGGCAACTTCTACTGGGGCGTCTTAGCATCCCGACGCTTCTATTATATATCCCAGGAGATACTCGTTTCGCCCAACAAGACCGACGCCGAGGTCCTCGCTGCAGTGCAGAATCCAGGCCAATGCGGCTCCGAGCAGGCTGGCTTTTCGGCTGACAATCGAGGCCGCGTCTATATCGCAGCGAGTGAACAGAACGCAATCTACTACGTCGATACGCTGGAGTCTGAGGTCAACATGACTGTCAATGGTAACGAGCCTGGGGGGTCTGGGTTCATTCCAGCTGAGGACTACGTGGTGAAGACACTGGTGCGCAATGCTATGATTCAGCATGCGGACTCTATGGCGATATTAGATGGGTGGCTGTTTCTCAATACGAATCAGCTCACGCTGGGTCCAAGCTACCAGTACAACAATGCCGATAAAAGAAGGGGCCCATTCAGGAGCTTCAGGATTTGGATCGGGAGGGGGCCAGCTGTATAAGAATCGTGGATATGTACTGCAGGCAAGCCACTTCAGGCACAAATATCGTCTTTGGTTGCTATCAATTTCTAAACACTGTCCGCGTTCGTATATGGTGGGAGCCCTTAGATATAAATTGGCATGCAAGGGAATCCCGGGGATGAGCTTGTGGCTTGCAAAACTCGGTTAGACAATCTAGAGCCAGGTCCAAGATAGTACAAGTGTATCAACGTCAGACGTAAGCATGAAATCTTCGCCAAGGACCCCTGTTTGTCTTAACCCGCATTCCGCTTTCCTTAAAGCAGTATGGCGCACTTTGCCCCAGCTTCCGTTTGTGTCATCGCGTCGCTAAGCATCGGCTTTATACTTCACTGCGATTACCACACCTCGGCGGCCGCAGTACATGATTATGTTCCTTGCGCGCGCAGACATTGTATGCACATTCCGCTCACCATGAAGTCTTTCGCATGCAGAGAAGTTTCACGCCTGTTGCCCCGGTCCAACTTCGTCCACAGACCGCCAATCGCTGCTCCGAGGAACGCGAACATTCGCATACGAGATCAGAGGAGAGGATTTCGTGGGACAAGGAACCTACTGGTAGTCAAGCCATACCTATTGGCGGATATTGGGGAAGGTAAGTGCTCCAATTGGTGGTGATGGTGGCTTAGGCTAAGTACGATGTGCATAGGTATCACAGAATGTCAGGTTATTCAGTGGTTCGTAAAGCCCGGGGCGCGCGTCGAGCAATTTGATCCCATCTGCGAGGTACAATCGGACAAGGCGTCAGTAGAGGTATGCACAAGGAAGACAAACAAAGAAAGCAGAAAACTAAGTAATTGGGCAGATCACATCGCGGTTCGATGGCGTTATCAAGAAGTTGTATTACGAACCGGATGACATGGCCAAGGTCGGAAAGGTAAGACTGTTCCTTTGCGACTCAAGAACGCCGAGGCTGACTCATGAAGCCCTTAGTAGACATCGACATCCAAAGCGAGATATCCCCTGCCGACGAAGCCCTACTCAACGGAGAATCAGACAAACAAAGCGAGCAAGAGTCATCAGCGGGGCAAAAGCAAGAGCAAGGACTTCAGCTTGGAAGAAACGTTACAACGGCGGCGAGTGGAGACATGCCTGCAGCAGAGCAGGTAACCTCTCTACCGTCTGCCCCTTCACAAGAGGAGTCAAGGTCAGAACGGCAGCCAGGCAAACATGCATCGCTGGCGACACCTGCTGTACGACATATGATCAAGGAACACAATCTCATCATTGAAGATGTGGAAGGTACAGGAAAAGAAGGCCGCGTACTGAAGGACGATGTTCAACGACACGTCGAATCAGCGAAGCAGTTCACGAGCACACCACCAGCAACCTCCACACCCGCACCTACGCCCACACAACAGGTCGAGGATCAAGTCAAGCCCTTGACACCAAACCAATCTGGCATGTTCAAGCAGATGACAAAATCCCTCTCAATACCGCATTTTCTCTACACCGACGCCGTAGACTTCAGCTCCCTCAGCTCCCTCCGCAAAAGGTACAACGCCGATCGTGAGAAGCCCGAGCGGATAACACCGCTACCCATCATCCTCAAAGCCGTATCTCTCACCCTACAGCAGTTCCCCTTGCTCAACTCACACCTGGATACCACCACGAACCCAAACAAACCTCAAATCATACTCAAGGGCCGCCACAACATCGGCGTAGCAGTCGACTCGCCCGCTGGCCTCCTCGTCCCGGTAATAAAGAACGTGCAGAACCATAGCATCGCTTCTCTCGCGCAGGAAATCACTCGTCTCGCCAACCTTGCGCGGACTGGCAAACTCACATCCGCCGACCTTACCGGCGCTACATTCACAGTCAGCAACATCGGAAGTATCGGGGGAACAGCCGTGGCGCCCGTCATTGTTGGGCCGCAGGTGGTCATTCTAGGTATCGGAAAGGCGAGAGTAGTACCTGCGTTTGGCGAGAACGGGGAGCTGGTGAGGAGGGAGGAGTGCGTGTTTAGCTGGAGTGCGGATCATAGGGTTGTGGATGGGGCCTATGTGGCGAGGGCGGCGGAGGAGGTGAGGAAGTGTGTTGAAGGTGTTGAGGGGATGTTAGTGAGGATGAAATGATGAGGTTGAGGAGGTAGAAGTATACTAGTCAGCGTATGCATCATTGATACAAATGATTTGTCCCGTTGCGGAGTGAATTGATCATGACCGGAATCTTCTGTGTTGTGAAAGGAGGACACCACGGCGACGGTGCAATGAGTGCGCTCTTACTCTTCGCCAGACCACAGGTTAAAGGCTTTGAATTGAGTGTTTGGTGCCTTTTTACGTGTCCAACAACACTCTACGCTCTGAGAGATGCAAACCGCTATCGTCGATAGAGGGCCTGAAGTTAATGGAGACCCAGAAGAGTCTTCTCGGCACGACTAGGCTGTATGTGATTCATACTCCATGCCGTTGTCTCGTCGTTCGAGTCCTAGACTCCCTCTACCTCCATTGATCTGCTCTTGCAACAAACTCATGCCGCACCCTTGAGCACATGCTCCAGGCTATTCTTGCTATTCGTATACGTCTTCTCCAGATAATCCTCCTTCTTATCCAGATTCGACATCTCCTTCTTCAGTGCCTCACCTTCGCCCTGCAACCTCTCCTGCACCTCTGGGATTGGTGTACAGACGAACCTAATCACATTAGTAAACATCCATCCATTCATATCACGTGGTGGGGCTGGAAATGGGCGTACATCTTCCCCACGCCCTCGTACACTTTAGTATCCGCGGGTAGTGAAGATACTTCAGAGGAAGTGAGCTGCAGCATCCGGCCTTCTCGTGTTCGGGCGGCTTTTTGCTGTCGGACGATGATGAGTTGTTGTTCGGCGAAGTTCTTCTTTTGGCTGATTTCTTGCAGGACCTGGGTGTCTTCAATTAACATGTTAATATATTGCTGGTAGGGATTATGTATACCTTTTGCAAGGCTTCGTTCGGCATCGACATGTTGGCGGAAGTTGTTGCGAGCGTTCAGTCTCACGATGGCGATCTTCTAGTGGGTTGAAGGCGGCGCTGAAGGAGGCTTTCTCGGCTAGATCCCTGTCCGTGCTGTGATTCGCGGGTGCTATTACCTCTGAAATCAGCGTCGTGCCCCTGGAGGACTCCCACGTGTTTGTGAGACGCGCGTTGACAAGTTGCACGATGCATCGTTGTTGCCTTTGACCCATCACTGTGTCTATCTTGCTTCACGCTTGCTGTTTTGTCACATGCTAGCCTGTCGTTGAAACATGGATGAACGGGCCACACCTGCAATCTCTTAGCGGACTATTCGCTCATCGCTCTTCCTTCCGCAAAGTCCGGATCTAGGTACACCTGTAGTTTTCCGATTCTAGAGACGCTTGTTTTCTTCCTTTATAAACTTTGTTGAACGATCTATACACGGCAGGAGAATGACTGCACTACTTTCACGATTACCGTCGATACCGTATCCGCCTGAGCAGGACGGATGGTTTTCCCCAGTCACCAGCACATTAGACTGGTGTGAGGAGGTTGGTTAACAGGACGAAATACTCGGACTCTACTAATGTATCGTAGAACTATGTCGTGACACAGTACTCGGCAGAATTGATCAACACCCTAACGAATCTCCTCTTCATGTACCTGGCTGCCAAAGGGATCCGAAGCTGCCTGAAGCATGGACACGATACGGTCTTTTTGGTTGCCTTTATTGGCTATTTGCTTGTGGGAAGCGGAAGCTTTATGTTCCACGCGACGTTGAAATGTACGTTGAATGCAAACATGATTGAAGCTACAAATTCTGACACTCCGGAGACCCCATGCAGCTTGTGGATGAGCTGTCCATGATCTACACAACATGTTTGATGAACTACGCGACATTCTCCTACGGAAAATCTAGACTGTACTCCACGATGCTAGCCATCGGCCTGATCTCACTCTCCGTCTTCATCACGCTCTATTACCACTACCTCCAGGACCCGACATTCCACCAAAATGCCTACGCAATTCTCACAGCAGTCGTCCTGTTCCGAGCTATGTACGTCATGGAAGTCAACATCCGGCCAAAGTTCCGCTCGAAAGAGAGGGACGCAGCGAACCCGCACCCGAACAGTGGCGTGAAGATATTGCAACAGAAGGAGGACTTGCGAGACCAAGAGACCATCAGTACGATGTGGAAGATGATCGCGTTTGGACTGAGCATCTTCCTAGGAGGTTTCTTTGTCTGGCATCTGGACAACGAATACTGTTCAAAGCTCATCAAGTGGAGACGGGAGATTGGCATGCCTTGGGGCTTTGTGCTGGAGGGCCATGGGTGGTGGTGAGTATTTGTGCCCATACAGAAGAATGCAAAAGCTGACAGCGTCAGGCATCTCATGACGGGCACTGGAGCCTACTACTACATTGTCTGGGGCGTCTGGCTGCGACATTGTCTCAACTACAGGCAGGATGAGTACGAGCTTGTCTGGCCGAACTTCTGGACGGTGCCCGAGGTTGTCAGAAAGCGAGGCGTGGTGATCAGCGGTCATGTGAATGGCTCAACGAAGAAAGAGCTGTGATGAGGCACGAGGGCGTTGGCGTCCGTGCTAGCTTGCTCTACTGCAGGTCATCACGTGAGTAAACATGACATAGGGCTGGAAAGGCATCTGGATGTGTAGCGAATTCCTTCAGGCTTGTGTTTATTCGTTGCGGGATTGAGATGGATGGTTGTCATGCAGTAGTATGTGTATAGGATAGGTTGGAGCTTGCATATTCAACGTTGTGCGGTGTTCCGCAGATACAGGCGGACATGTGGAGGACAGTCGGATTAGCGATAATAGACCCTTGCTCAACTTTGCACAACACCTTCGCACTGCTTGCCGTCCCAAAGCTGGTGCCTGTCGCGTTGTTAGTAAACAGGTTAGCGCGCACGGACCGACCCACAGATATCTTCAACGCACTCACCGCTTCTGCTCCTCTCCACTCCAGCACCACCAGCACCATCGACCAGCCTCAACCCAGCTCCCGCATTCTCAGCTTCAGTAATCCCATTAACCGCACACCCAACCGCCACCATGCGTGAGATTGTACGTATACACACCCTGATACGTGTTGACCGGGGCGCGTCGCTGCCCCGCGTTCATGCTCAGGGACAACAAAACATGGGCAGAACAACAGCTAACACGATGTCTGTGTACAATAGGTTCATCTTCAGACCGGACAATGCGTAAGTTCACGCCCGCTTCATCACTCACTGATACGGTCGCTGACAATGCCCAGGGTAACCAAATCGGTGCCGCCTTTTGGCAGACCATCTCCGGCGAGCATGGCCTCGACGGCTCCGGTGTCTACAACGGCACTTCGGACCTGCAGCTCGAGCGTATGAACGTCTACTTCAACGAGGTACGCGATGCGACGCCTACTGCACGTGACCAGGCGCAAATACTGACACCAGGCAGGCTTCCGGCAACAAGTTCGTTCCCCGCGCTGTCCTCGTCGATCTCGAGCCCGGTACAATGGACGCTGTCCGCGCTGGACCTTTTGGCCAGCTGTTCCGCCCTGACAACTTCGTCTTCGGCCAGTCTGGTGCCGGTAACAACTGGGCCAAGGGTCACTACACGGAGGGTGCCGAGCTGGTGGACCAGGTCCTCGATGTCGTCCGTCGCGAGGCCGAGGGCTGCGACTGCCTCCAGGGTTTCCAGATCACGCACTCCCTCGGCGGTGGTACCGGTGCCGGCATGGGCACGCTGTTGATCTCCAAGATCCGCGAGGAGTTCCCCGACCGTATGATGGCCACGTACTCCGTCGTCCCGTCGCCCAAGGTCTCCGACACCGTTGTCGAGCCCTACAACGCCACCCTCTCCATCCACCAGCTTGTCGAGAACTCCGACGAGACCTTCTGCATCGACAACGAGGCTCTCTACGACATCTGCATGAGGACTCTCAAGCTGACCAACCCCTCGTACGGTGACCTGAACCACCTCGTCTCCGCCGTCATGTCGGGTGTCACTACCTGCCTGCGCTTCCCTGGTCAGCTGAACTCTGACCTGAGGAAGTTGGCCGTCAACATGGTTCCCTTCCCGCGTCTCCATTTCTTCATGGTCGGATTCGCTCCTCTGACCAGCCGCGGCGCCCACTCCTTCCGCGCCGTCACCGTTCCCGAGCTTACCCAGCAGATGTTCGACCCCAAGAACATGATGGCTGCGTCCGACTTCCGCAACGGCCGTTACCTGACCTGCTCTGCCTACTTCCGTGGCAAGGTCTCCATGAAGGAGGTCGAGGACCAGATGCGCAACGTCCAGAACAAGAACTCTTCCTACTTCGTTGAGTGGATCCCCAACAACGTCCAGACCGCTCTCTGCTCCATTCCTCCCCGTGGTCTCAAGATGTCCGCCACCTTCGTCGGTAACTCGACCTCCATCCAGGAGCTCTTCAAGCGTATCGGTGACCAGTTCACTGCCATGTTCAGGCGCAAGGCTTTCCTGCATTGGTACACTGGTGAGGGTATGGACGAGATGGAGTTCACCGAGGCCGAGTCCAACATGAACGACTTGGTCTCCGAGTACCAGCAGTACCAGGAGGCTGCCGTCTCCGACGTTGAGGACGAGTACGATGAGGAGGCTCCTCTTGAGGCTGAGGAGTAAGCTGTCCACTGTGATCACGCTGGGTTTGGCTGTTGGGAAAGTTGCACATGTGGACACTTCACTTTGTGAATTCGATTCGTACTTTGAGCGACCTGGCTGTACCTAATCCAATGTAATGAAGCGGGAGTGTTCACTCATACCTGCGGCAGCACGTTATCACAGGCACAGTATGCGTTTCTTAGAGGTTCTTATTAGCGAAAAGATGCTATAATCAATGATTGTCAAGTCTTCGCCGCGTCTCCAATTGAAGTCGTGTTGATTCTATCTAGTTCACTCATCCCCGTTCCCATGTTCCCTCAAATGCTCAAGGTACCCTACCAATCTCTTCTTGATGATAACACCAACCAACGCTCCCGTACCTTCCTCGGTCACACACAGATACCTCAGTCCCAGCTTGGAAAACATCTCTACGGCATACTCGAGCGGCGCTTTCGCACAGATGCTCAGTGGTGTTCGATCCACAAACGGCGTCAAATCTATTTCCAGGGTTTCTGGAGAGACCTGGTCGTCGACTTGTTGGCCTAGGAGGCGGACCTGGAAGTCGGACGAATGTGGGAGAGAAGAAGTAGGGACCAGTTTCGTGAGGCCAAAGTCGAGTTCTGATTGCGAGATGTAGCCTTGCAAGACGGGTACGTTTGAGGAACCGTGAGTCTGTACCAAGACGAGTCCCGCGTCCATTAACCCTCTCTCCTTCAGCGCTACGAGTTTCCCTCTCAGCAGCCCGAGGGCGACTTTATTACTTGGAGGGACATGCACGGTTATACCGTCCATTGTGCGCTTTGGTGGGACGAGCACGTTGACATTGAGCTTGGTCCTGCGTACAATGGAGATTGCGGTATCCGGGTCTAGGAACGGGTGTCCGAGCACGGTTTGAGCAATGTCGTAGACGCCCTCTGCGGAAATGGCGTCGGCGGTCCATTTTGCGATGAGGATGGCGAGCATGTGGGGGATTGTGTAGGAGAGTTGGCCTGTGAGCTCGAACATCTGTGGCGGGTTCCGTTTTAGTAAGGGAGAAAGGTCTGGGTAAGAATGTGTGAAAGAGATTGTGAAGGGGGGGGGGGGAGAAACGTACGATTACGGCCAGTGAAATGGTCATACGCGATACGCCTGCGAGAAAGGCAGCGGCGCCTACCATGGCGAAAATACCGGGGGATATGGAACCGATGAGTTGGCCGACTAGCCGGCCGAAGAAGGCTCCTGCGTCGAGTGCTGGGATGATGACGCCCGAGGGGACTTTGATGCCGAATGTTATGGTTGTCAAGACGAGTTTCGCCAATGTGCCGTAGATAAGCCAGCCCACGTACTTCCAGTTTGTCGACGTCTCCGTATCTTCGTTGCGACATACCCACGCATGTTTCGATTTGTCGTTATCGGCACAATCCACCAGTAGATTCTTGATAATGACATCCCCCGGCTCTCTCGTGAGCGGATTAGGGAATTGGAGCAACGCCGTGGCTAAGACCACAAGGCCAACCTCGAGGACGGGGTTTTGTCTGATGAGGGCAAAGGAGCGAAACCACCTTGACCACAGCAAGTTCAACTTGCAAAAAAGGCCACCAAAGATGCCTCCCGCAACCCCCAAGAGGCTGAAGACGAGATAATGCACAGCTTTGTACTCTGTCCCGTAATTCGTTTCAAAAAGCACCAATTTTCCCGTCCCCGTCGGATTGAGTTCCCGCAACACCATGGCCGCCGTCGCGCTGCACAAAAACGCCCTCCAGAGCACTTTGCGCGGGAAATACGTCGATATCTCCTCATAGCTAAACAGCACCCCGCCAATCGGCGCGCCAAACGCTACGGAGAGCCCACTCGAACACGCCGCACTAAGAAGTTCCCGCATCTTGCGCCCGTTGTCCCTGTACTTTGGGAACATGTTGCCGATGAGGTAGCCTACACACGTGGAGATGTGGACAAAGGGGCCTTCTTTTCCGAGACACATACCTGTTGATACGGCGAAGATGGCACCAAAGGCTTTGATGAGGAGCACGTGCAGGGAGAGGAATGAAGGGATTGTGAAGCCCGAGAGTAGGGTTTTGAGTTCGGGGATGCCGGAGCCAGAGGCCATGTACATTATTTTGCCTGCCGGGGTGGAGGACATGGTTGAGGCAGTGATATTTGGGACATCGGAGTCGTCATTGTTGGGCTTGCTTGCTGGTACGGACTGTTCATTATCCGAGGCAGTTGGTAGGTAAGTTTTGGTCATCATCGTTGCGCTACTACTGATGATACCAAAGACTAGTGCCATGCCGACGTATATGGCGAAACTTGTAGCGTAGTTGTTGGTCCATGCGTGCCACTCTTTACATTCTTCTACTCCAGACTTTGCGAAAGCGATGACCGACGTGAAATTCTTGGCATCGCAGCATGCCTCGCGGTTACGAAAGGGATGGCCAGAGCAATAGCCTACTTTCCAGTCCGATACTGTTGCAACAGCGATGTCGACGAGGAAAGCTACACACGCGGTTAATCCGCCGATGACAATGACAGCGATCCATCCTGAGCAGGCGTCGAAGAGGGATAGGAGAGTGTAGCGGAGGCCTCGGCGGGATTGGATGTAGCGGAAGCGATATGAGTCTTTGACCTGATATAATGTTAGCCTACACTCCTGTCTTAGTAATATCATTGTACCAAATCGTGCAGCCAGTCAATGGTGGTGTAGTCGTTATACGGCAGTCGTTCTCCAATCGTACTCCCAGCTAACTGTTGTTCTTCCTTGGTCACGGTAGACGCAATGATCGACGATGCTTCCTCATCTTGCTCATGCTGAAGCTGTGACAAACGGTTCTGGTGAAGTAGTGGTGTGCGTTCATTGCCTGCTTCTGAATCTGCCATGGTTCAACTGATGAACGTAGAACTCCAAAAACATCGGGGTGTCGATCGAAGAGCTGCCAGTGAGGCGTCTTCTCAAGGTTTAGATATGTAAAGCAATGATAGCTTGTTCAATGACGCAAGTGATTATCTCCGACATGAACGCTTATATCCCGCGGAAGTAGATCTCCATACCACTACTTACCTGCGGAGTTGGATCCAGGCCGCTGGACTTAAGGCAGAGATAAGGAAAGCGCGCTAGCTTCTTTGAGCGCAACATCACACTTGTGCAGCTGCGAGGATCAGCCCTGTACTGCCGTCTGTCACATACAACGGAAAACTGCAGGCTAGTATGACGTCTCTGAGTCTGGCAAACTGAGGTCCATATCGGCGTTCTGGGTCTTGCGAGCCGCATCATGCTGGGCATCTTTGACACACTTCGACGAGGGATGGAGTTTCGAAACTTGTTAATGCGCCTACACGCTAGAAGTACCATGAATAAACATAGACGAACTCTGTGACCAAAATAGGACGGTCCAACGTCTAATAGCCAGACCAGAAGTGTCCAGATAGCATTCCGACCCCCAATTCCATATCATGACCGTTAAAAGAAAACCACCGGGACCCAGGGTACTGTTGAACATGAAAACATGCGCCGTGCTGTCGCTATACGAGCAAGTAGGGAGGGTGAAAGGTTTACGCTGCGGCAGTCGCAGCCTTGGCAGCCAGGGACGCATCTTGGTAATTCTATGCTGCTGTTAGTGCAAGTCACGGCACAGCGCTCCGCTATACAAACCTTTTTCTCGCTAGAGCTCAAGGACAGCCACTCGCTACCAATGAGCTTGGTTGCCTCGGTAGGCTTGATGCCCTTGAAGTCTCCACTGGCATATCGATCCTTGAGGAAGAGGATGTAAGCACTTGGTGATTGCTTCACATGGCGGTCATCGTGAAGTTTGTTGGTATGTGCAGGGTACTTCTTTTTCTTCAAAGTACCCGCAAGTTTTCGGCGCAGTAGGGCGCGCGCATTGTTGGCAGTCTTGATCTGATCAGGTGTGTAAGACTTGAGCCAGGCCTGGAGCTCGGCTCGCCTGGCGGTCGTCTTCTCGTTGGCGATGTGGTTGTAATGCTGAACATGGCAATCAGCGCGTGCGCAATAATTGCGGCTCAGGGTCAAACTTACTTCGAGCTCTGCTGGAGCCAGGGTTCTGAACTTGGAAGATGCGTCGATCACCTTCTTGTTGCTAGCTGCGAGTGTTGTTCCTTTGTTTGCCGGACCTCCACACATCTCGGCGACGTAGGCGTTGAAGGCCGAGTATGGACGGTTAGATACGGGCGCCTTGAGAGCTTTGACCCGCAGCTCTCTGATAACTGCCTTCTCCTTGTCCTCGGGCGAAACCACCTTCCTGGCGCGCTTCTTGGGTGCCGCCTTCTTGGCTGCGGGCTGCTTTGCTGCAGTCTTCTTGACCGTCTTTTTTGGCGCGGCCTTCTTCGCGGGAGCGGCCTTCTTCTTGGGCGCAGGTTTCTTCGCTGCCGCCGCCTTGACCGCCTTCTTTACTGTCGCGGTTGGCTTGGTAGCGCGCGCTGTGGTAGCATACGAGCGGCGGGCATGGAGCGCCGCTGTGCAGGCGCGTGAGAAGGCGCGAATGGTGGGGAAGGCCGTGGCATTGCGGCCGAGAAGGGTGCCGCGAACGAGGCGAGCGAGCTGCGGCAGCTTGTGGGGTGTTTTGGGCACATCAGCGGCCAGGCGGCAGAGCGCGCCGCGGGCCAGCATCGTGAAGATTCAGGGGGACGTGTGGGGAGGAGTTCTGACGAATTGACGAGCTGCGGCGCAGCTCTAAGCAGGCAATTGAGGTACGGCGGGCGGTAGTATTGGGCGGATGGGGGCGTGTGAGGGCGGATGCAGAGTCCGACAAGCGGACGCAAGGCTGGGGAAGCTTTGACCCGCTGCTAGTGTCACCCGAGATATCACGTAGTCAGGCACGCGATGCAAAGCCACGATTATCAAACTTCAGGTGCATGTGGCTGTATATATTCGTGTTGATACAACGTCGCCAGCAAGCCCACTCATAGGGTGAACATGGCGTATTATCAGCGCTCCCAGATAGCTACACATTCAAGACTCTCCCTTGCCTTGTTAGTCTGCTGAGTTCTGGTGCAACTGCAGTCATGGCCACCAAGTTTAACCACTCTCACACCACCTTGTAGCTGTTTCCACGTTAGCAACGGTACGTCGACAATCAAAACGGCAGCGCTTACCTCCACGCGTGCTCCTCGTCGCCGTACTGAATCGCCTCCATCCAGTCCTTCATCTGCTGCGCAATGGGGCCTGCTTCGACGTGGTCCTCGAGCCCGCAATCGATGAGCTGGCCTTTCCAGCTAATCTTCCGCACAGGGGCCACAATGGCAGCAGTGCCTGCGCCGAAGATCTCCATCATGCGGCCCTCATTAGCAGCATCCGCAATCTCCTTCATGGTGAACTTGCGCTCAGCCACATTCCAGCCCTTGGGCACTAACCGATCCCGCGCAAGCTCCAGGATCGAGTCTCGCGTAACGCCCTCGAGAATGGTTCCATCGAGTGGCGCAGTGAGCAGCTCTGGTTGTCCAGTCTCCTTGTTTCTGATCGCTGCGAACAGGTTCATGGTGCCGACCTCGGTGATGTACTCCTCCTCGCCGAACAGCCACAGGTTCTGGTGGAAGCCCCGGCTAGCAGCCTGCATCTGGGGCACGATGCAAGGCGCGTAGTTGGCCCCTAGTTTCTTGTCGCCGACACCCCCAGGCCAGGCGCGCACAGCATAGTCTGTAGCCTCCAGCGATATAGCCTTGAATCCGGTGGGGTAGTACGGGCCGACGGGCGAAGCGATCACGTAGAGTAGTGCAGAAGCGGGCGGGCCCACGCCGAGTGTGCGCTGCGTACCGATCATAGTCGGACGAAGGTAGAGAGAGTATCCGCGCGCACTGCATTGTGATTAGTCATGGCCTTCAGCGCTCGAACATGCTTCTCACTCAGGAACGAAGCGCTCATCCTGCTTGACGAACTTGCCGATCAGGTCAATCATGGCAGCGGGATCGAACGTAGGCAGTGCAATGCGCGCCGAGGACTTGTTCAGCCGTGCCATGTTCCTGTCCGGCCTGAAAAGCCTGATGCTGCCGCTCTTGTCCTTGTACGCCTTCATGCCTTCGAAGCACTCGAAGGCATAGTGGAAGACGCAGGTCGCGGGGTCGAGACTGAGGTTCTGGTAGGGCGTAATGCGCGCCGGCAGCCATCCTTGTGTCGCCGTCCATTCGAGCGAGAGCATGTGATCTTGAGCGCATGTCAGGTACGAACTACGATGCCACCGAAGCCATTACCTGAGAAGTTGCGGCCAAAGAGCAGTTCCTCCGGCGGCAGCAGGTCTTTTGGCGTGGTCGTGCTAGTGATGGTGAGCTTCGTCGGGTCGATGTCCAGGATCTTCTCGCCAACAGAGACATCAGCGTGGATGCTGTACGGCCTCTGGGTCCGACATCGCAGTGACGCGCTGAGCGATGCTGCACTTGAACGGAAGGCGCAATGGGAAAAAGAGGAAAGCAGGCGCGATGCCCGCTGCTGGAGCATGGTGAAGAATGCTCTACGGGGTATGATATTAGGGTGGTGTGGTGGGAGAGTCGATGGAAGTAGTGTCTCAAGTATTATTTTGGTACTACAAAACCGAAGCTGACCGCGGCCTGGAGTTATCGGCGTTCTACAATAAGCCACGAATGCTGCCTCCGATCGGCCCCCCTTTATTGCTGTTATTGCTGTATGCACTTCTGGATGGCGCAATTGACACTTGTAGTTATGTAGAACGTATATTTAAGCATATTCAGATCGGAAGTATTGCAGCTGGTGCGGACGGCGCCATTCACAGCGTGCGCTTATGTCATGCGGGCGCGGGAGACTAGAGGCTCTGCCCATCACTTCTCCACAACTCGCGTGGGGTTAGTTACACGACTTTGTCCCTCAATTAAGTTTCGTGTCCTTTTAAGAGCTACCACTCCATACGCCGACATCGCAGTCCATGACGCGCTCGCTCTACGTCGAAGAAATCGCCGCGCAGGCGAATAGACCACCATGTTCTCCAACGCACTGAAGTCGTTCACGTCGAACATCTCGAGCAACTATACCCTCAGCCCGCAGCCCACGTCGTATTCCGGACCCTGGAAGATATACGATGCGAAGAAGAAGTCGACGGGCAAGGCGGCGTCCGTCTTTATCTTCGAAAAGAAGTCGCTAGAGCCTCCAGCAGGCGCAGGCTTCGGAGGACGCTCTGCAGCCTCGGGCCTGAAAAGCGCGCATGAGGAGGTCATAGAGAGGCTGAAGAAGGAAGCTAGTTCACTGGCACGCTTGCGGCACCCAAGCGTACTGGAACTGGCCGAGCCAATGGAGGAAACTCGTGGAGGAGGTCTCATGTTCGCAACTGAGCCAGTCACTGCGTCCCTCGCCGGGCTGTTACAAGAGAAGGACGAGCAGGAGAAGGCTGGTGGTGTTGGCGGACGTCGAAGTCGATATGTGGTTGAGGAGGCCGACGGCCAGAAGCGCAGACGAGAACTTGAGATTGACGAGCTCGAGATACAGAAGGGCCTGCTGCAGATTGCCAAGGGCCTGGAGTTCCTGCACGAGAGCGCTGGCTTGGTGCACGCCAACTTGACTCCTGACGCTATCTTTATCAACGCCAAAGTAGGCAATACAATACCATTATTCTCTATGAGTGGCTTGCTGATTATCTTGACAGTCGGATTGGAAGATATCTGGTCTAGGCTTCTCAACGCCACCCGAGAACTCTACAAAACCAACATCAGTAACGCCCATCTCTCTTTCCGAAGCTCTGAACTACGATGCACGACTACCGCGATACGTTCAGCTCAACATCGACTATACGTCACCCGACTTCGTCATGGACGGCAACATTACCTTTGCAGCAGATATGTTCAGTCTCGGAATGCTGATCATCGCGCTATACAACTCTCCACACAAAAGCCCCCTGGATTTCAACGGGAGTTCTTCCTCGTACAAGCGGGCATTCTCGTCGTCCTCCTCTGTTCCAAATAAGACGAATAATTTCATGTCTTCGCAGCCGTTGCCACGAGAAGTCGTCAACGGCGTCCTCGATCGTCTGATCACACGACGGCCCGCGCAGCGACTGGATGCGCGAGAGTTTCAGCAAGCACAGTACTTCGACAACATTCTGGTGTCTACGATTCGATTCCTGGACTCTATCGCAGGGAAGAGTCCCAACGAAAAGTCACAGTTCTTGCGGGGTTTACCGCGCATCTTGAATCAGTTCCCGAAATCGGTATTGGACAAGAAGATACTCCCTGCCTTGCTCGAGGAGATGAAGGACCGTGAGCTTCTCACCTTGATACTACAAAACGTATTCAAGATCGTGACGATGCTTCCAACCGGCAAACGTGCCTTCACCGAGAAGGTGATACCGAAGCTAAGGGAAACCTTCTTGTCCGCTTCTAACGCGACTGCTAAAGTGGCTGCTCCCGAGCGAGACAGTCTGAAAGAAGCTGGTCTCATGGTTTTGCTCGAGAACATGCAGATCGCCGCTGAGAATTCTAGCGGAAAGGAGTTCAAAGACGACATTCTGCCGATCATCAATTATGCCCTCGAGTCTCCCACTCACTCGTTGGTCGATGCTGCGCTCCGTACGCTGCCTGTTGTCCTACCCATACTCGACTTTTCGACTGTCAAAAATGAACTCTTCCCTGTAATAGCTAGCATCTTTGCGAAAACTAGCTCAATGGGTATTAAGATACGCGGTCTAGAAGCCTTCAAGACACTGTGTGGTGGAGGGAGTGAACCGCAAGACGAATTTCAGGGGGACGGCCTGACTGGAATAGTTGCGGCGCCAAAAGTCAAAAGCTCGAATGTGTCAATCCTAGACAAATACACCATTCAAGAGAAGGTGGTTCCGCTGCTTCGAGGCATCAAGACCAAGGAGCCGGCCGTTATGGTATGTTTATCTTCGTGCTTCTTCAAAACTACTAGCTAACCCCATCGTCAGATGGCCGCCCTCGACGTCTTCAAAGCGATCAGTGGCCAAGTCGATAGCGACTTCCTCGCTATGGATATCCTTCCCATTCTATGGCAATTTAGCTTAGGACCGCTACTCAATCTTCCACAGTTTCAAGGTTACATGACCCTTATCAAGTCAACGTCAGCGCGCGTCGAGAACGAGCAGACTCGTAAGCTACAAGAGCTCGGCGCAAATAATTCTACAGCTACTACTCGCAACGAGTTCATGAGCTTCGGAGGCTCGGGCGCTACTAATGGCTTCGATTCGAACAATGGCAACGGAGACACTGACTTCGAAGCGCTCGTACGTGGCGAAAAACAAGGATCCTCAGGCGGCACAGACATGCTCGGTGGAGACCCATGGGCACATGGTTCTGCATCTGCATCGTCGTCCACAGTTTTACCATCACGACCTTCCACCAACCGCACGAGATCGAACAACGCATCCCCAGCTGCGACGTTCTCATGGTCTACACCACCCGTATCACCTCCACCTCATACGAACCTCTCCGCCCCGAAACTGCAGAGTCGAGCAATCACACCCGACAACACATTCAGTACACTGAACTCCGCCTTCCCAGCTTTGAGTGCAATGAATCCAGGCATCGGCAGTTCATCCTTCGCCCAGCCACAACAGCAGTCCCGGCCAGCTATGAGCACGAACACCATACCATCATACAGTAGCAACACGCAAAACGGCGGTGTTGACTGGAGCAAAGCAGCAGGCTCATCCATGACATCCAAACCCTGGGGCGGTGCTGCATCTTTTACATCAAACACGAACAACACAAGCAGCTTCTCGAGCTTCCCCGCTATAGCACCCCCGCCTTCACAGCAAAACCCTTACTCATCCTTCAACATTGCACCTCCGGCCCCGAAATCGCTGCCGAGTGGTTCGTTCGGTATACCGCCGCCGCCAATGGCGAATCGGACGCCGAGTTCGGCGAGCGGAATGGGGGTCGGGGTAGGTATGCCGAGTTTGAGGCCGCAGACACAGACACAGAGTCAACGGCCGCAACAAATACAGCCACAACAGCAGTCGAACTGGGGCAGTGGGGGTGATAGCTTGATATGAGAATTCCCTCTAGATCAAGCGGAAGGCTTATTGTTGTTGTTTGTGCTTTTAGCGGGCGTTTTTTTTATTTCTTTCTCATAGGCATGTAGAGTAGAGGGGAATATGTACTATACATAATATTTGTTTCATTGCACGACGGCCATCTCGAAATCTTCCCAGTCTCTCAGCCAATCCTTACATCTTCCTCTAATACTCTTGGTCTCGGGGGGGGGGGTTTATAAAAAGGGTTTTCCATGAAAACCTTGGCTTGTAAAGTCTGGGGAGAGAGAGAGAAAAAGAGATTCGCACATTCGCATGTGAGCCATAATTATCCCAATGATTTGGAAATCAAAGTTGAAAAAGTTGGGGAGAACCTGTATATCCTGTGCGATGATATATAATAATGCGTGTGCGTGTTGCTTGTTGCTTGTTGCATGTGAGCCATAATTATCCCAATGATTTGGAAATCAAAGTTGAAAAAGTTGGGGAGAACCTGTATATCCTGTGCGATGATATATAATAATGCGTGTGCGTGTTGCTTGTTGCTTGTTGCTTGTTGCTTGTGTGTAATGTAGTGTGACTGGGAGACCGCTTCTAGAATAAGACAGTAGAAGGTTCTCTATCTAGCCCCCGTTGTGAAAAAAAAACGAAAAAACACTGCTTCATTCCGTCAAAAACTAGGCAAAGACTATTCGGACGCGTAATAAAGTTATTACGCTAGCCCCCGGCTGCACGCGGATACTGTATTTGTTCAGATGGCATCTGATATTCCTCTGATTGTTGATTGATTCCACAGGAAGACAGCTAATCTTAGTGACATCTATGTAGTGACCATCCACATTGTATATCTCAAGTTCCCTTCATTTAGCAGCCGCACCACACCACAACTACATGTTGGAATAACATGCAATTATAGAATACTTGTTGCACCTACCTCAAATATCATGGTTTAAATTTGCATTCAATTTGGTGTAGTAGTTGTGGAGTTATAGCATGTTGTTGTGAATACAGCCTTGGAACAAGATAGCTAAGCCGACCTGACTTTGATGTTCACTGGCGTCAGAGAAACCCTATCCTAGCGTAGCGCCAACGTGGGTACATGAGATCACTGTGTTTATCTCAGACTACGCGTCCGAATAGTCTTTGCCAAAAACTAAGCTCCCAAGACCCGAAGACAAAATGTCAACGCCCGTGGATCGTGCCTGGTCTAACATAAACGGTTGACTAGTATCGCAGAGGACTCAAATCCTCACGTGTAGAAGTGAACAAAGTAAGTACACCAAGGAGCAAAACTTGGATTCGGTAACGAAATCTACATCTGTAGAACTTGTACATGTGCTAACGCTTCTTGCTGTCACAAATGGAGCAAATAGCAACAAGAAGCCTTCAACTTCTATCTAACTTTTTATGCGACGTGTGCCATCAACAGTTGCTTCAAGAAAGGCTACGGCGGACCCCTAACCTGACCCGGACTGACTATCGCTGTGTCCTTTCCATGCATCGCCTAGTGAGATGAGATGTGGATAGTCAGCGCAGGAGGTCGACCGCTGCTGGCGAGCCAGTCATCCTCGCCGTCATTCTCATCCTCAGCATCATCTTCATCCAATAGGTTCACAACGTGTCCTCTCAAGCCACGCTTCTTGTTGCCCTTCTTAGTCGCCCCAGTCTGCACGTGCCCGTTCGGGCGGCGCTGGGAGGGGGGCGTGTTCTGCTTGTCGAAAACTTCTTCAACTATCATCCTCCAGGAAGAAGAAGTTCCCGCTCAACTTCTGCTCCTGGTCGAGCTGAGACTTGTCTTTGTTGATACGGGGACGGAAGGAGTTGGGGTCACGGCGGAACGTGACGTCCAGGTTCTTCAGGAAAGAGTTGCAGCCAGTGAGGAGGGACTCGGGCTTGTTGGCGCGAGCGTTGACGGCGGGTTGACCATCGAAGACGATGACACGGTCTGCGAGGTAGGTGGCCATGATGAAATCGTGCTCGACGACGAATGCAGTCTTCTTGGAATGCATGATGAAGCGCTTAATGACGCGAGAAGCAACGATACGCTGCTCCGAGTCGAGATAGGCACTAGGCTCATCGATGAGGTAGATGTCGGCGGGCATACCGAGAGCTAGGACGATGGCGACACGTTGCAATTCACCACCAGAGAGGTTCTGCACCTCCTGGTCGATGAAGTCGTCCATCTTGAGGGGTTTGTAAACATCCGTCTGGAACTGTGGGCTCAGGAAGGCAGTCTTGATCTTCTTGAAGAACAGTTGACGGACGGTGCCCTGGAACTTGGGTGTGATGGTCTGAGGCTTCATGCTGATGCTCATCTTGGGAACCTTGGTGTCGCCGTCAGGCTGCAGAGCCCCGGCAAGCATCTTACAGAAGGTAGTCTTGCCAGTACCGTTCTCACCCATCATGACAATGATCTCGGAGTCGGTGAAGTTGCCTGTCTCGATGGTGAGGTGGAAGTCTCCCAGAGTTTTCTGCATGCCGGGGTATGTGTAGCCACGGTTGTGGTCCACCAGATATTCATCGCCAGCCTCGGCGATGCGGAACTGGAGCGACTCCTCACGGAAACGCAGATTCTCGGTCGGGATATTACCATCAAGGAAGATGTTGATACCCTCTCGGACAGATGCTGGCAGAGTAACGACACCGTAGACAGCAGGCTTTCCGTAGAGGACACAGATGAAGTCGGAGAGATAGTCCAGTACGGATAAATCGTGCTCGACGACAATGACATAGTCATTGGGGCGGAGCAAGCTGCGAATCTTGCGGGCGGCGGCGAGACGCTGCTTGACATCGAGGAAAGACGACGGCTCATCGAACATGTACACGTCGGCTTGCTGGACACAGACCAGTGCAATGGCGAAGCGCTGGAGCTCTCCACCAGAAAGCTTGTCAACGTCTCGGTCGAAGATATGTCGCAGCTCCAGCTCATCGATAATCTCGTCGAGGTTCTGCATCTGCGAGCGGGCCGCGATAAGCTTGCCGACGGACCGGTCGGTCGCCTTGATAGCCTTGGGGATCTGGTCGACATACTGGGGCTTGACCACGGCCTTGAGGTTGTCCTCGAGGACTTTGGTAAAGTAGTCTGTCTGTTGTTAGCCACAAACGCCCTGGTGAAGAAATGAGCGTATCCTACTCTGCAGCTCCGAGCCGCGGAAGTACTTCAGGATCTCCTCCCAGTCGGGCGGGTTATCGAAGCGACCCAGGTTGGGCTTCAGCTTGCCACTCAGAATCTTCAGCGCCGTGCTCTTGCCGATACCGTTTGTGCCAACCAGCCCCAGCACCTGGCCCGGACGGGGCATGGGCAGCCTGTGCAGTTTGAAGCTGTTCGCCGAGTACCGATGCGTGACCTGGGTCTCGAGGTTCGTAGGCAGATTGATGATGTTTATGGCGTCGAATGGGCATTTCTTGGGGCAGATGCCGCACCCGATGCACAGCCGCTCAGAGATGAAGGCGATCTTGGACGTGTTGTCGACTTCGATGCACAGCTTGCCCGTGCGGACGACGGGACACGACTTTTTGCATTCTTGGCGACATTTCTGGGGCGTATTAGAGTGTGTGCTGCTGAGGGAAGGATCTCAACTACCTTGGGCTTGCACTGTCCCGGCGAACGTGCTCACGTTAGCAATGTCCAGCTTTTGCGCGTGGAGGGGTAGTGGGGTACCTTGTCTGTGTTGACAATGGCAATACTGGAGAGCGTCAGTCAAGGGCACACGGAGAGCTTTGCAGGAACAATTGGCGTACCGGGTGAGCTTGTCAGACATGCTGGCGGTGTGGCGTCCTGGTGTCCTGGTAGTGGTAGGGGGGGAAAATCACAAAGCGAGGTTGGCGGGGATTTTGAGGATAAAGTGCGTTCGTGGGACTCGACGTACAAGGGTGCACCGGCGCAGACACGCACTCAGACACTAGAGACTTCGTGCAAAGGTGAGGCGAACAGCTGCACGGAGTCAAGAGGCGTGAACGACGTGTGGAGAGAAGCTCACATTCGAGATTCCCACTGGCGTTGAGCATGCCCACCGTAGTAAGCATTTTGCCCTTGGCGCTGATTGGCGGCGGCGTGCGGCTGTGCGCTAAACGCCGCTAGAATGCGATTGCAGCCCCGACACATGAGGAACCTCCACAACCCTCACCACCACGCACCCTTCACCCCCCAAGACCGCCCCCCACTCCCTGCAGTGAGGGTATCTTGAGCATGGACTGTACGTATATCCTCCCTTCACTCTTCTGTCGCGTGCCGTTCCCTTGCAAATGTGCCAAAATCCCCGTTGCCGGCCTCGCCCAAGTCCCGTCTATCCATCAACACTGCACGTCGCTGCATCCCGCAAGCCGCCTGTCACGCCTAGCACGGCCCTCCGCCGCGCAAAGAAGACGTCTATGGGCCCTCTACCGCCTGCAATAGTCGCTCCGCCTGCCTGCGGGCCCACAGCGCTCCACCGCCCGTCTTCCATCAAGCGCTCATCCACCAGCACCGCATTCCATCAGACCTCCATTGCCGACGTCCTTCACCTCCGTTCTGGTCGCTTTCTGCCCATTCTGGGTCGCGTAGTTCTGCTCTATCCAACGCACCCGCTCTCGGCCGTTGGAGCCCACAGATGCCTGAAATATCGTGCTGACCATCTCTCGCAGCCGCGTCCATCGTGATGCCCTCTTCACCGGGCCATGTCGCCTCTCTGCCCTACACGAATGGCCATTTGTCGCCTCTCGCAGCCCACATAGCGAGCGCAGACAGCCCCTCCGACCACAGTGACAGCGATCTGTCCGACGCCAGAGAGCCCGCCGCAGTAGACCACGCATCCGATGCCGACGCGCCGGGAGAGGAATACGACGAAGATGACGAGATGGCCGCTGCCTCTGACTCGTCGGAGGATGTCGATGCCGAGGGCGAGCCCGATGGCGATTACGACTCGGACTCACCGCCATCCGAGCAGGCAGAGAGCGACGGCGCCCGGAGCTCCATGTCACAGGAGTCGCGGAGACCGCCAAAGCGGAAGGCAAGCGATGAGAAGGAAGACTACATCGAACAGAACCCAGAGCTATATGGCCTGCGTCGCAGCGTACGTGGCTTCCACAGCCCCCACGCACATGAGCTAACTGCAGCCCAGGGTCGTGCCCGCCCCAGTCGTCGCATCGTAGGCTACCCTCAGTCGATGAAGGAAACCACTGCTGACTTGATCCAGGTCGATACTAGCGATGAGGACGATGATTCTGACTCTGAGAAGCCCCGCAAGCGGCTGAGGACAGCCTCGCGTAAAGGTTTGCCTATCCACCACCTTCCCGCCTCTAGTCGTACTAACTGGCCTGCCTAGCTTCGAACCAACCGACCCCCGTCTCTCGCTCAGCCGGTTCCGACTCCGAGTCGGATGGCTACGTGGGCGCCCGGAGGAACATCCCCACCAAGAAGGAACGTCAACGTCAGCACCTCGTAGCGGAGGGCCGTCTGCCTCCATCGCACGCCGAGGTCCGCTTCTCTGCACGGCGTGCAGCTCAAGTCACGAACTACAATGAAGAGGAAGACGCGGACGAGTTCGTAGAGGACGATGAAGAAGCCACCGCCAGCTACTGGGCGAATCTGCCCGAGGACAACGGTCCCGTCATCGACAAGATTTTGGATCACCGGCCGAAAGAGGGAATAGGTATGACATGCAGATGCATCTCGTATCATCACCTACTAACACACTGCAGAAATCGACCCCTACTACGCCCAGAAGAAGGAGTTTGAATTCCTTGTAAGCGCAATCCTCGAATGACATCCACCCGCAATACTAACTCGGCGTCACTAGATCAAATGGCAGGATAAGGCACACTACCACTCGACGTGGGAGGACTACCAGACGGCAGCCAACTACAAGGGCTACCGGAAGCTAGACAACTACTTCAAGAATTCCGTCATGGGCGACATGTACTTTCATGCCCGCAAGAAGCAGGAGCCGGAGGAGTTCGAGCAGCACATGGTCGCGCGCGAGGCCGAGCGCGAGAGTCAACTCGACTTCCATGTCGTTGAGCGTGTCATTGACTCGCAACATGGCGAAGACGAGACAGAGTACTTTGTCAAGTGTAAGTCAACCCATTACCGACCCTCACCTTGATTGTCTAACCTTTGAGTAGGGAAAGGATTGACGTACGAGTTCTGCACTTGGGAGCCTGCCTCTCTAGTCAGCCGACTATCGCAAACCGAAATCGACCGCTTCCTTGACCGCTCCTCGAATCGACCCTCGTCGGACACGCGCGAATCGAACCTGAACACTCGTAGGAAGTTTGTCAAACTGGACACACAACCTGACTACATCAAGTTTGGTCAACTGAGGTCTTTCCAACTCCAAGGAGTGAACTTCCTTGCCCACAACTGGTGTCGAGGCACGAACGTCATTTTGGCCGATGAGATGGGCTTAGGAAAGACTGTGCAGACTGTCGCGTTCATCAACTGGCTGAGGCATGACCGGCAACAAGACGGTCCCTTCATCTGCGTCGTTCCCTTGTCCACTATGCCTGCGTGGGCGGACACTTTCAACAACTGGACACCGGACGTCAACTATGTCATTTACACTGGCCGAGAAGAAGCCCGGAGCATCATCCGAGACAAGGAGCTGTTAATCGATAACAATCCAAAGAGGACCAAGTTCAACGTACTCTTGACTACCTATGAGTATGTTCTTGCGGACTGGCAGTTCCTATCCACCATCAAGTGGCAGTTTCTCGCCGTCGACGAAGCCCACCGACTGAAGAATCGCGAGTCGCAGCTGTACGATAGGTTGCGAGGATTCAGCGCACCATGCCGACTGCTCATCACTGGTACCCCGATCCAGAACACCCTTGGTGAATTGGCTGCGTTGATGGATTTCCTCATGCCCGGGAAAATTACCGTTGACGAGAATGTTGATCTTGCATCGGACGACGCCAGTCACAAGCTTGCCGAGCTCAGCGCAGCGATTCAACCTTATATGATCCGACGGACGAAGGAAAAGGTAGAGCACGACCTACCTCCCAAGTCAGAGAAGATCCTTCGTGTAGAGTTGTCCGACATCCAGCTCGAGTACTACAAGAACATTCTCACGCGGAACTACGAGGCTCTCAACGAGGGCGGCGTTGGCCACAAGCAGTCACTCTTGAACATCGTAATGGAGCTCAAGAAGGCCAGCAACCACGCTCTGCTCTTTCCGAACGCCGAGGCCAGGTTTCTGAAAGGAGATGCTACGAAGGATGAAACCCTCAAAGCTCTCATCACCACAAGTGGCAAGATGATGTTGCTAGATCGGCTGCTCGGTAAACTGAAAGCCGATGGCCACCGCGTGCTCATCTTCAGTCAGATGGTTCACATGCTCGACATCTTGACCGATTACCTCAAGCTGCGCAACTACACTTTTCAGCGCTTAGACGGCACAGTCCCAGCAGCGGAGAGGAAAATTGCCATTGACCACTTCAACGCCCCCGGAAGCGACGACTACTGCTTTTTGCTTTCTACTAGGGCTGGTGGTCTCGGTATCAACCTGATGACAGCCGACACCGTGGTCATTTTCGATTCGGATTGGAACCCTCAGGCTGACTTGCAAGCTATGGCTCGAGCCCATCGTATTGGCCAGCAGAAGCCCGTCAGTGTCTATCGTCTTGTCTCGAAGGACACGATCGAAGAAGAGATTCTGGAGCGTGCTCGCAACAAGCGTATGCTTGAGTTCATCACAATTCAGCGTGGTGTGACCGATCGTCAGCAGAAGGAACTCAACGATAAAATGAGTCGCGCTGCCGCCGAACCGAACTCCGCAGACGATATCAACAACATCCTCAAGCGCCGCGGGCAAAAGATGTTCGAGCAGTCCGGTAATCAGAAGAAGCTCGAGGAACTCGACATCGACTCCGTCCTCGAGAACGCTGAAGAGCACAAGACAGAGCAGGCCGCTGCTCTAACCTCTGACGGTGGCGAGGAATTCCTCAAGAACTTCGAGTACACGGACGTCAAGATCGATCTTGAGTGGGATGATATCATTCCAAAGGAAGACCTCGATGCCGTCAAGGCTAATATCGAACAGCGAAAAGTCGAGGAAGAGACCCAGAAGCTGCTTGACGCGAGTGCGCCGAGAAAACGCAAAGCAGCTGCGGCAAGCGCAAGGGAACAACGGGCTGCGAAGAAGCGTGCTCTCGAAGTTGATCCTGTTGAAGTCGATGACGATGAACCGTCAGAAGAAGAAGACAATGTCAAGCGCGATCCAAAGCGCCCTCTCAATACGAAGGAGACTCGCAACCTTGTTGGTGCCTACGCACGCTATGGTTCGCTCGACGAGCGTGGCGAAGAGATGCTACGTGCGGCGAAACTAGTTGGTCGTGACATGAACGTGGTCAAGACAACTCTTGATGCTGTCGTTGCCGAAAGCACCAAGCTTGTCAAGGAAGAGCAGACGAGACTCAAGAACTTGGAGATCGAAGCTAAGCGCGCGCTCACAAAGAAGGACAAGAAGGCCGTTCTTTTCGACTATGGCAAGGTGAAGAAGCTGAACGCCGAGACTATTATCGACCGGCCCATCGAAATGCGCATTCTGAAGGAGGCTATCGATGCTACTCCTGAGTGGCGCAACTTTCGCGTACCAGACGCTGTCAAGCCAGCAAGCTACTCATGCCCCTGGGGTGCACGAGAAGATGGTATGCTCTGCATCGGCATTCAACGTCACGGCTATGGCGCTTGGGTTCCAATTCGTGACGACCCGGACCTCGGGTTGACCGACAAGTTCTTCCTCGAGGAGCATCGTGTGGACAAGAAAGAAGAACGAACCAAGGCAGAAGAGAAGAACGCAAAGTCTCCGGGCGCCGTCCATCTGGTTCGACGTGCGAACTACCTACTTACAGTCCTCAAAGACAAGAGTATCTCGGATCCCAACGTCAAACGCCTGATGGAGAACCATCACCGCAACAACAAGAAGCATCACCTCAACGTTGCACGTCGGCCAGAGAAGGTATCAAACGTGTCCGCTAGTCCTGCGCCATCCGGCCCAGTGCGCAAAGTTGTCGCACGCGAATCTGAACGTCCTATACAACGTGCACACAGCAACAGCGAGATTCGACGCCCTGATAGCCGGACTGACAGTCGCCAGTATGACAAGAATAGGGATGATCGTCCTAGGCACAGCGACCAATATAGGCCCTCGGATGCTCACCGTAGAGACTATCGCAACGACCGAGGCAGCATCGATCGGCGGCCGCAGCTATCAGACCGACATGGCACTCCAGAGATTCGGCGAAAGGTTAGCGGTGATGTAGACAGGCCGCGACCCATGGACGACCGCCCCCATGCTCCCGAGGAGCGTCCACGCTCGCATAGCCGAAGTCAAGTTCCCGACCGCAGCGTGGATACACCCAAGGCAAAAGAGAAGAAGCCAGACGACTTTGTTGAGCGGAAACTCCGGCCTGTGCGCGATAATCTCGGCCGTCTTAAAAAGGCGACGCCGAAGAACTATCCGCAGAAGGATGCCATGGTCAAGGTGCTGAAGATCGAACTGATTGCTATCGGCAACTTCATTCGCGCAGAGACTCGTGACAACCCAGAGCTGGAGGAGCGCCTGTGGTAAGCTTTCTCAGAAAGTGGTTTTATTCCCTCATGCTAACCAAACACAGGGCCTTCACGGTAGACAAACACTGGCCTCGCCCAGGTCTTACTGTTACTAAGATCAAGGGCATGTATAACAAGATGCTGGATTCCGAGAAGCCAGGCGCGCAGCCAACGAACGAGCAGAAGAATGGATCTTGATTTCGGTAGCATGGACACACACGACGTACTTGGCATTTACCCAGCGTCGGCAAGATTATCTAGCATGCTTGCACATGGGCGTTTTTTTTATTTCTACGGGTGGCATACGGTCACTTTTTTTGCTGCATAGCGTAGGTGTTAGGTTCGGTTGGACTACTTTTGATATGATAGTTCCGGACACCGACTGATGTTTTCCGTCTTTCTTACTGTATTGCATGGACCACCAGTTCGAGGGGTGTCCACGTCGGTGTTTATGTTTTCGCAAAAGATGGCGCATATGGCTTAATCCTTAATGGGGCTTTGCGGGACATAGGGCCGTGCTGTTTTGCATGTCCAAGATGGGGACATGGCTGTACGGAGAGAGGTCGATATCATTAGCAATATGCATCACATGTAGACGGGCAGTTGTACCGCTGCTAGATGTCCATGATGCTACTCCATCTGCCTTTGCTACGTGTTGTCCCCGAGTTATGTCCGCCAACGCACATGTAACTTGATAGGAAATGATCACACGAGCATGTGATGTCCAAGACTAAATAAAGGTCAGCAGCTCATCTTGGATCATTAGCTGCAACGGCCGACGCGTGGCTAGGGAGCCTACCTTCCAAGGCTGGAAGTACTGAGGGATTATCAAGACACCGCCAGATGATCAGGCTCGGGCTGAAGGAGGTCGCGCAGCAAGCTCAGTACCATTAACCTTGCACCTGGCTAGTCACATGAGAAGCTGCCTCATCAGTCTCCATGTGGGTGACTGTCGTCTGCTGATGATGTGTGGTAGGCCTACTTAGTGCGATGGCGGTGACGTCCAATGACACGGGCCGTTGGAGGATCGTGCTCGCAGCGGTGTATTCCTGTCGCACCTTGTCTGGCCGGTGGTGTGCCATCAGGGTACATTCTTAACATCAGTTGCGCGACACCCACATATGCCCATGAGTTTGCGCTCTTGACTTTTGCATTTTATACTTTACTAGACCATGTTGCGCATGCGAGATAGCCTGATCTGCGGGCTGCTTCTTTGGGGAAGCGCCAGGGCAGCCCCGCCTAGCGCAGCAGCATCAGCAGGAAACACTGGTTCGGGGTCCAATGATGCGAGTAGCAGGACCGCGAGAGGGGGACGACGGCTCACGGGGAAGTTCCTTCATATTACGGGTAAGTCGGCGTGAATGCTGGTAGAGGTCCGGTACTGGACAGAACTGACGTCGTTGCCCAGACTTGCACCCAGACCCCTTTTACAAGACATATTCGAGCACCACGGCAGATGCAGCATGCCACCGCCAACGCGGCCCCGCCGGTATCTACGGCGCAGAGACGTCCGGCTGCGACTCGCCCTTTGCCCTCATCGACGAGACATTCAAGTGGATCAACGACAACATCAAAGACGACATAGACTTTGTGATATGGACGGGCGATTCGGCGCGGCACGACAATGACGAGGAAAAGCCGCGGACACAGGAGCAGGTCATCGAGCAGAACGAGCACATGGTCTCCAAGTTTGTGGATGTCTTCGGCCAGACCGATGACCGCCATGGCCCGCACGACTTGGCCATACCGATTGTGCCAACGTTTGGCAACAACGACATCATGCCCCACAACATCTTCCTCGGCGGGCCAAACCGGTGGACGCTCAAGTACCTAGACATCTGGCGCAACTTCATACCCGAGGCGCAGCGGCATCAGTTCCAGCAGGGAGGGTGGTTCTCAGTCGAGGTGATTCCGGGGAACCTGGCTGTCATCAGCTTGAACACCATGTGAGTGCAACAGCCGGTGGGCGTCTTCAGGCGAGTCGCTAACATGTGCAGATACTTCTTCAATTCCAACTCGGCCGTCGACGGATGCGCCAACAAGCGCGAACCCGGCTACGAACACATGGAGTGGCTGCGCATCCAGCTCCAGATTCTGCGCGACCGCGGCATGAAGGCCATACTCATGGGCCACGTGCCACCCGCCCGAGTCGACAGCAAGGAGAGCTGGGACGAGACATGCTGGCAGAAGTACACGCTTTTCGTGCGCCAGTTTCGAGACGTGATTGTCGGGAGTCTATACGGGCACATGAATATCGATCACTTCATGTTGCAAGATTTTGAGCACATTGAGAAGGACACGGAGAGCGGCAGGATGGCAAGCGCTGGGAAAGCGGCTGCTTTGGAGGGTGAGATGAAGCTACTTGAGGATGGCGAGCTTACTGTGGCGTCTGCATCCGACTACCTGCTCAACCTGCGACAGGCCTGGGCTCAACTTCCAGCCCCACCTTCGAAGTCAAGCAAACGACACTCGAAGTCGCTCGATGGAGAGGAAGAGGGATCAGTGTGGGACTGGCTGATGTCCATGCTTTCGAAGCACCCGAAGAAGGACAAGGACAAGGACGAGAAAAAGAAGTATCTACGAGAGATGGGAGGCAAGTACGCCGAACGCTACGCAGCAACACTTGTGGCGCCCAGCGTAGTACCGAACTACTTCCCCACGCTTCGCATCTTCGAGTACAACATCACGGGTCTGGAAAACGTCGGCGTGGCTTCTAGCCCTAGCAGTCCATCGACGATCAACACTCCAGCCGAGCAACTGCCGATTACCCATACCGAGTACCTGGACGATAAGGAATATCTAAGAGATGTGGAGACAATCCTGAAAAGGAAGCACAAGGGAAAGAAGGACAAGAAGAAACCAAGGAAGTACAAGTTCACGGTTCCAGAGGGTCCTTCGAAATCTTCACCGCCCGGTCCGGCGTACTCACCCCAGTCGCTTACATGGACGCGCTACGTACAGTACTTTGCGAATCTTACGCATATCAACAACGACTTTGTTGACCCTCAACAAGACGAGATCGACTCTTCCGCTGTTGAAGGCATATCCGCCAACGATGTATTTCCGCATACCATCTTCGGCCTCGAAGTCAGCTCAGACGGCACAATAGAGGACAAGAGGTGGAAGGAAGGCAAACATAGCAAGCACCAAGGCAAGCAGCCACGACCCGAGCCGCATCCCAATGAATTCGTGTTCGAAGTCGAGTACGATACGAGGGAGGACGAGGGGTTTGCGGATCTTACTGTCAGGCGATGGGTCGAGTATGCGCGGAAGATTGGGCAGGATGGCTCGAAAGCGGCGGATGTTGCGGATGTTGAGGAAGTGGAGGAGGAGGAGGAGGAGGAGGAGTTTGAAGATGAGGAGGCAGAGGAAGAAGATGAGGAGGCAGAGGAAGAAGAAAAAGAAAACGTGGAGTCAAGCAAAGGAGGCAAGAAGCACAAGAAAGGCAACAAGGGGAAACACGACAGCAAGCACAAACTTTCAAAGGAGTGGTTTACCTTTGTCAAGCGCGCGTTTGTGGGGACCATGGACCCGCACGAGATTAAAGACGTGTTTGGTACCGGGGTGCCTGAAGAGAGTCGGGAGGCCATGGAACTATGAGATTTCAAAGATTTGATGGAGCGGCCATTTTGGCGATTGGTGATGATGCGCATACCACTGATACCCTGGGGCGTAGGCCACGAAAGGCATGCATTTGTGTATTTATATTCAATTGTTTATTTTAGCGCTTTGCATATGGTGGGAATGTGTATATGTATATATATATAACACGGAATTGGAATCAGAATTATTCTACTGTTCGACATTCTTTAGCATGGAAAGCATCTTACTTACATCGTTTGTCGTTGCCGTTGTTTGTGTCGTGTCTAGTCTGGAGTCGGTAAGGCTGTGGCGAGATTGCCTATTCGGGTAATTTTGGCAAAAAGGTGTGCATTACGCAGACATGGTACCCTTTTCACTAGCGTCTTCTTACCCCCTGTCCCCCTATAGCCTTTTTTTCTTTCTTTCTTCCACACACACATACACAGGGCTGGATGGTTGTCTTCACCGCCGAAGCATGTACTAACCTTTGCCTCAAATTAATACCGGGACCCTTTAACATATACTTTAGCAGCGGTCACCTTGCTGTGATGATGCAGGGGAGGTAGACGGGGCATAACTTTTAGTTGCCTACGTTTGAGACGACATGATAGGAGTTAGGAGTAGATTTAACACTGTGAGTAAGGTGGAAGTTATTAGAACTGTGGCATCCTATTTAGGACGCATCGTTGAAACCTAACAAAGAACCTGTAATGCTCTTTCTTTAAAGAGGCATGTTAGCGACCATTGGAGACTATCTAGCCCTCCATATCATGTACTAAAGCCGTCCACATCATCCCATTTACCGCCTCATAGTGTGTACCCTTAGTATCTCCATTCTCCCCCCTTTCGCACATGAAGCACGCTGCTCTCCACCCTTGCTCAAGCCTTCCCTCCGCCCTCCTCGTCCAGCTCAGTGACTTTATCCTACGGCACGTTCTCAACCGTGAAGAAGACGTGCATTTCCCTGACTGGCCTCTCGCCAAACGTTGGTTTCGCTTTGGGCTCGTTGGTGACGACTGTGACTTTGGAGATTTGTTTAATTTGAGCTCGGCTTTGTGGCCGATGAGCATGTGGGAAATTATTGCGCCGATGGGGGAGCATGGGGTGGAGTTCAGTACATGTTTACGCCCCTCTCTCGGTTTGCGGTGAAAACGTACCGGTAGATTTCAGAGCAGGACTGGATGTCGGGAAGCTCTCCAGGCATCGCTGCCCGGCCCCAGTTCTCGTTGTCTCGGACTGAGACGCCGGGACTGTTGAGGTTCTTCCGGATGATTGCTCCGTCGACGTGGTTGACAGTGAACTGGTAGTAGGCGCCTGTTGCCTACACTAACGTTAGTGGTCTGCCGTGTCACTCCTTCAAACGACCCATCATAGTATTGCTCGTGGAAGTCGGTGGCAGCTGGTGGTAGTCAAATCAAACTCACCATGTACTGCGTATTCCCGACCATGTACTTCTGGTCCTTGGTCGGCTTCATATGTGGCCATTCGGCGTTTGGATCCTCGACAGATTTCTCGTCATAGTGCGTAACCGAAAGACAGTCATTGTGGCCGTCTACCGGGTCGCCATCGTCCTCGAATGCCGACTCTGCGTTGAGACCCTGACCTTCGAAGGCCTTTTTGAGTCCCATGCGCTCGAAATCGCATTCCCAGCCTCTGTCGTAGTCGGCGTCATGCCAGTACCAGGCTGCCAGTTCCTCTGTTCGTTGCAGTTAGTCACCGGACGGAATCGAACAAGAAGGAGCTGGGCTCGCTTTTGATGTCACCAGAGAACCGACTGGCGGCAGAGGGTGGCGTCCTCGTATCCTTCTGGAGGAACCCAGCGCCCTTGTCCGTCGCTTGCATAAGGCATAAAAGATGGCCGCCCTTGTCCACATACTTCTTCCAGGTGTCGTCGTTGGCGAACGTCTTTGGGTCGAAGTCGAGCCCGCCCAGCGCAGGATTGAAGGTGGAGTTAGGATCCAAAGAGACAGGCGCGTCCAGTGACGACGTATCGATGACCCTGCCGGGGGCAAGCGCAGCAAAGAGACAGCGACACCTGAAGCGATTCGAAATCTCATGGGGGTCATTCGGTATGAGGGTGTCGTTTCTGGAGGATACGCGACAGGAAAGGCAGGAGTGGAATTTGGAGCATGTTAGTCACTAAGCTCGTCGGCTGGCACGCGTGGCGGTCGGTGGTGGTGAGGTGAAGAAGGAAAGAGCGACCGCGCGCGCATATCTCAGATGTGCCGCGAGCGGTTCGGAAAAGAAATTGATTGGGGTTCGAATATACATTTCAAGTACGCTGGCAAGATACTAGAAGTGCCGACTCGAAGTTGAAGTTGTGACAAGCATCGATATCAGAACTTCCACAGCGCACCATCCTGCCATACCGAGCGAATCGATCAACTATCAACTCTGCGATGCTTAGATGCGCAGCTAAATTTTTGACTGGCGTGATAAAGTGATACAAGGCTGCATATCGCACACAAGCAAGTAATGCCAGTGTGTGACGATGAGTTGAGGCTGTATGCACAAGCTGATAGTATCTGGAAGCCAACTCTGAGCATGAAGAGGATAAAGAACAGGGAAATTGGATGAGGATTGGACTGGTAAAAGGAACATGAACCATGTTTGGCAACGTACAGGTGCACATCGGCGTGATGCACCTCCTCACTATGCGTAATGTAACCCGTAGTACATACTTTTAAAACGGCTGTTCTTCGTAATGCTTTGTCCAGAGCCATCGTATACATGAAGGGTGATGCTGCCATCGCCGTACCATATCAGCTCTCAGACTCTCATAATTTGGACTCGAAACTGCCGTCTACCTAATTAAGCCATTCGTTTTGAACAATCGTTTCCTTTCACCAGCTGTGTTTTGGATCAGCCAGCCAGCACCGATGGCCTACTTCTTATACGATGTACATGAACAGGACCATAGGCGCGATGTTCCACGACGCGACGCACATCTCTGCTACCGCCAAGGATGACTCCTAACAGCTGCGAAGAGGAAGAGGGGCAGTCCTTGGTTGTTTAGAAACAGGCGCATTGCGGCAGTTGCTAGGGCTCTGGGGTTAGTTATTGTTGTGGTGATGGCTGTGTTGACCTCCTATTTCGTATTATTTCGGAGGATGAAGATGCGGTGGAGGGATGAGTGCAATGAATGTACGTGTAGTTGAGTTGCGGAGCATCGGTTTGAGTTTCAAGGGATCGAGATTGTATGATACCCTTATTTTACCACGGCGATGTCGCTCAGGATAGCACCGTGACTAAGATGGATTATAGGATCTAAATTTTGCTGCAAACTTGATGCCGAGTCAGAATGTTATGTGGTACCTATGGTATGCTCGCTTGGCAACGAGATGAAGACGGCGAGGTGCGGAACCCTCCTCGTTTCAAGGCGAACCGAGAATCTTAAAGATGGCAGATCAGCGGCGTATATTTACAGGACGCGGTACGATTCTCCAGGCTTCTTCTTGTCATTCTTATAGCCAGATCTTCCTTCTTCTATCGCATCGACTTACGTCACTCCCGTCTTCGCTTCGCATACATACGCTGCTCGACAAAAGACAGAACTCGCACTCGCTCGCAATGTTTCAACCCGTATCAATGCAATATATAGCACAATAGCCGCCAACAGAAACCGGCGATCAACAATTCGCAGCTTGAAAGATGGACGAGAACAAGCACGAGGACGAAGACCTTGGTCCTTACGGGGAATGAAAGAACACTTGCTGTGGTTGCTAGAACTTATTATTTTATCTTACCTGCTGCTGTTCCAGCACTTGTTTCGTTTTTCTGTATAATCTTGACTATGGGGGTGCTGGGGTTGGAGTTTTGGAGAGGGGCCTTCAGGAGCGATTGGCGCTAATTTAATTGCTTAGTAACTTGATGCTCCCGAGGTCCTCCACATAAGCACCACCTCCGAACACCAAAACAGCACCACAACATGAAGCTATACAGCCATGTACAATAGCTATTATCACGCAATTTTCCGGTGTAGAGTTCTATAGAGCATCAACATAATATTGGCTACAAATATTTTGCTGGAAGTACAATTTTCCGGCTAAGGCGTGACTTGAGTGGTGGTGCAGCCGGTGCAGCAGCAGCAGGCTCTCCACCACCACCCGGCTCTACAGCAGCTGTTTTTTGTGCAGCTGCTTTGACAGTATGCTTGAGGCATCTCCTCTTTCCCTTTTGGGACAATTTTACAGCTTTATGGAATCTTGATGCAGTCCTACAAGCTGCCTGCCTCATGACTTGATTAGCAACCCGGTTGGCCTTCAAAGCTGTTGCAGCAAAGGAAGTGCAAGAAAATGCGAAAAAGGAGAAGGAGAAGGAGAAAGCTGCAAAGGCAGAAAAACTGGCTGATTCCAGGGCTGAAAAACGTCAACAGATAGAGGCTGCAGACACTGCAAAGCTGTAAAATTGTCCCAAAAAGGCAAGATACCAGCTTCCCAAAAGGCTGCACCAAGAAATGAGCGTCAACGCTGTGCAGTGGAGGTGCAAGGTGGTGGTGCTTCATCTTCTCCTCCTACAAAAGCGTCACGCATCAGGACAACCAGAGCATCTAAAAGATATTCTGGATAGTACATAATCTTCGCATTGATCTGTTTACTATTACACCACAAACTTGTGAATTATTAGCTGTTTTGGGTGGCTGTACAGCCTCATGTTTGTGAGGTCAAGATTTGGTGTTGGTGCGGCACTCGGTGGTGAACAACGGTACAAACACTCCATAAGCTCGCAACACTAAAAAACACATGTGGCTTCCTCAATCAGATACTAACAACGCATTACCACACACTCACCCCAGCTCAAATCCTACTTCCCACTGCACGCGCACCCGCGATATACAATGACCATCACCGAGATCGCGCTCCTGTACCTCACTTCAGGCATCACCGTCGACAATGCAGCCCTCCGTTCGAACCTATCGCACGCCAAGACTGTGATGCAGAACTACACAGGCCACACATTCTACTACCTGCAACAAATCGAAGACCCCGCCTATGTATACATTATTGGGGAGTGGGAATCGCTTGACCAGCACATGAACCACTTCATCCCAAGTTCAGATAACCAAGTCGTGTTGGAGAGCTTGAAGGACGCCCTCACTGTGGTGCGACTCGAACACATCGATGCGCCGCATGCTGACCTCCCGCTCCCGAAGAACGAGACACAGCTGGAGAAGGCGCGCTGCGGAGAGCTCATATGGAGTATTGTTCGGCACTTTGTCAAGGACGGCGAGAAACAGAAGTTCCAGGATACTTTTGATACGAACAAGCAGTATATGCAGGATTACATTACCGAGGGTACAATCGGCGGAGGCTGGCGCATCGATAGGGAATACAGCAAGGAGGAGTTTGTGCTCCTCGAACCCTGGAAGAGCGTCGAACAGCATCTTAAGTTTGGCAAGACGGATGATTTCAAGAAGTATGGTCAGATACGAGAGCACATCGATGGGGCTGAGATAAAGCATGCTAAGCTTCTGGATATCTGAACACGATACCAGCAATGGAATGAAAGGGTAGTGTCAGTCAATCGGTTGTCTTTCCACGTCTCATTCTCCAGTCCTACGAATTTTCCCTTCATATATACCAGCCATAATGAGAAGCTTCACATCCTATACGAAGGATCGTTAGGCGCATGATATCTACTCTTAAGTTGGTCAACGGGCCATATCAGCGATGAGACGCTCCCAATGATAACTCTCAATGACGAGCACACCAAAAATATAGGCAGGACCTAAGGTTAGGCGCTGACAATTCCTTTGTCGTTGCGCGCTTGTGGTCTATCAAAGGTGGGAGGCTCTACTGATAAGCTCCATTTTCGTCCAAAACGGATTAGACCCGAGATCACCCCTCACAGCTATTGCCTCATCGCACGTGCGAGGGAATATTCAAGGATTGAAACCCTTAAGTGAGCCATAGGCAGTCCTGGAGCGACCCGCTGTTCTATTTGTCGTTTTCTTCTCGTTGTATAAAGTATAAGTAAGTGTAGTCGCTGCGCTCGCTAATGTGACTCGTTCTACAAACTGCTGTCTGACTTTGAAGATAACCGCCTGTAGCCAGCATGTATCGCTTGCCAGACATACTCCCACATGTGAGGCATATGTCATTGGGCCATGGCGTAGCGTTTTCAGTCGTTGCAGCAATCACTTTTATAGTGTACAAGGTAAATTTGCAAGGAATTTACGAGGAAAACTCAAGCTGACTCTGACAGCTGCTAAGTCGCACCGACATCCCATATATTCGAGGCATACCCGAGATACCTGGCGCACTTCCAGTCACCGGCCATCTTACGCAACTTGGAGACGACCATGCAACCGTGTGCGAGAAGTGGTGGCGCCAGTACGGCAATTCCGTCTTCCAAGTTCGGCTTGGAAACACCCGTGCGGTCATCGTGAGCTCCTTTGAAGACTGCAAGAAGATTCTTGTATCAAACTCACAAGGACTTATTGATCGACCTAAGTTGTACACTTTCCATGGCTTAATCTCATCCACACAAGGCTTCACGATCGGAAGCTCACCATGGGACGAGAGTTGCCGCAACAAACGGAAGGCCGCGTCCACAACTTTGAGCAAAGGAATGATGAAGAACTACTACAACATGTTCGATCTTGAGTCATACTGTATCGTCCGGGATTTGAATCGCGACAGCAAGGGCGGAGCGATCGAAGTCAGTATCCGGCCATACATCCAACGCTACGCACTCAACACAACCCTTACGCTGTGCTACGGCATTCGCATGGACGCCGTATACGACGACCTGCTGCGAGAGATCCTCGAAGTTGGGTCAGCGATCTCCTTATTACGGTCAGCCTCGGAGAACTACCAGGACTACGTGCCTATCTTACGCTACTTGCCGAACAACGAGAAGAACCGGCGTTCGAAAGAGCTTCGGGAGAGGCGTGACAAGTACCTCAACGAGCTTCTTGACAAAGTTCGTTATATGATCCAGAAGGGCACGGAGAAACCATGTATCAGCGCCGCCATACTCAAAGATGAAGAAACGCGTCTTACAGGGGTAGAAGTCAGCTCGATATGCCTTTCGCTCGTATCCGGAGGCTTCGAAACAATACCGGGAACACTAGTCTCGTGCATCGGATCGTTGTCCACCCCCGAGGGCCAGAAGTATCAGGAGCGTGCATATCAAGAGATCAAGAAGTTATATCCAGACATCAAGCAGGCATGGGCGCACGACTTTGAGAAGGAGAATGTACCGTACCTAAATGGTATCGTGAAGGAAGCTGGTAGATATTACACGGTTAGCAACATGAGTCTACCGCGTAAAACGATGACCGATGTGCGGTGGGGTGAAGCGGTCATACCAAAGGGCACCATGGTGTTGATAAACGCGCAGGCTGGAAATCACGGTAAGTAACTCATTTAGTCGCAACCTCTTTACACGATTGACCCGTTCAGACGTCGACTACTGGGGTCCCGACGCTGCCACCTTCAATCCTGAGCGTTGGCTTGATCCCCCTTCCGACTCTAGCCTAGTGTCCCTCTACGCCGAGAAGCCCTCTTCAAGTGCATCGCATCTCTCCTTCGGTGCTGGCTCACGGTCTTGTCCAGGCGCTGGCATTGCCAGTAAGCTCATCAACGCAGCGCTGTTCCGTCTCATCAGCTTGTACAGGATCGAAGCTAGTGTGACAGACCCACCAAACACAGATTACGTGGACTACAACGCAATAAAGAGTGCGCTGGTAGCTATTCCACGAGACTTCAAGATCAAGCTTACGCCAAGGGATGGGACAGGGGATCTAGCGAGGAGTGTTTTGGAGGCGGGTGAACTGAGGACCAGAGACTTCTACAAAGAGTAAGCACTAACTGCGTCTCCAATCCACCTCGCTTCGTTTGTCTCTTTCTGGTAACGTTCTTCCCTCTGTCACATACGACGGGACATTGCAGGGGTATAACAACTTAAGAAAATCAGCAAAGCGCGCTAGGCCTACCTATCACAGCCGCGTATCTAACATTTCTGTCGTATGTGAAAACCTGTGGTACAGGAATCTAGCTGAAACCCATTGTCCACGCTGCCTTCACACCGATGCAAATATTCAATCTCCCATATCTCTCTTCCCCACAGCCTCTGAACACTCCTCCCATTACAAACCGCTTCAAAACACTCGCTGGCGAGTGCTGTTACATAGCAGCGATAGCAGACGCAGCGCCTCCTCCCGCACCGAGGATCTTCTTCTACGCGCCTATCGCGTCAGCTTCAACTCTCGAAGCGCGTACGATGCCCTTGAAATCTCTTGCGGAGACTTACGATCTTTTTTTTCTTCTTCTGCTCTTTTCTCCACTGCTCCGCAGCCCACGCATCATTGTTCGGGCCTGGAGGACCAGTGTAAGGTTGAGGAGCCGCGTACGCAGGGTCGTAGTCGCGCTTGGAACTGCATGAACCCATAATGGTGGTGGCGGTAGTAGTAGTATGTTTTTTCGTCAACATCTGGGTTCAAAAGAAGGAGGCTAGGTTGAGGTTGGACGTGGGCTTTGCCAGATAATTGAAAACAGTTGTGAAAAGAAATACACGCCGTAGCAAGACGGACTGCCCACTGCCGTGGATACCAGGGGCTCTTTAGAATTTTCCAAGGAAGCTTAATTTCCGCGGTTGTCTTCCTTCAACGTCTTGCGAAGTAAGCTTACTTTCCGTAAACAGATGCGCACAATTAGGCTAATAAGTTGGTTGTTGCGTCGTGCGGACTTAAAATTAAACATAACGGAAAGGGTAGCGATCTTCCGCATTTGAGACTGGAGGTCTACGTCAGTGGTCAGGCAGTGAGGCATGTGCAGCGGCACGACTTTTCAGATCGACTTCAGCACGCACTCTTTGGGTAATGAATTGCATCTTGTCAGCTTCTTCGGGAGCCAGCTATGCGCCCTATTGAGCGCCACATCATGAGGAACAATCAGTTCACGAGCTTTGGATTTCGCAAGTTCGAGTAGCTTCTACCACATGTGAAAGCCAGCGAACGCTAGTACCAGTGATCAAACCCAAAGCCACGTTTGAACGCCGTAACTTCTATACCATCGGCCTTTGCTTCGCCGAATTCTTCGCCGGCCGCACGCTCTGCGGGTTAGAAAAGATATCCAACGGATCTACCTCTGCCTTGATGCGCTGCAGCCTCCCCACATTGCCACCCCAGTACAAACTCGCGCTGTTCTCTCCCAGCGCAGGATCGACGTAACCCGCATACGCTCCTTTATCATGATTCGGTAGTGCATCAGTTATGACGTCGTTTACTCCGGTGAGGAATTTGCGGGTTTGGTCGTTGACCTGTATCGTTTGTAAGTACGGAGTCTCACATATACGTTTCGTGACAAGGACGGTGCTTACCTTGCCCATTAGGTTGACAGCGTACGCCTGGTGATAAAATAGCGCATTGCGGTGTCCATATGCCGTCGCATCAGGCGCAACATCGTTGGTCGCGCCGCCTTCCAGATCCCAGATGATGAACCACAGCGCGCCGCCCTTGTCCGCTTCGTCAATGTAAGTGAATAGCCTGTCCACAGCGTCATCGGTTATTATGTCTTTGTCCGTGTACGCGAGCGATTTGGCGTAGAAGTTGGACTGGATGCCTCCTACAATCTCTAGCGCCACGTCTTCGACCCAGTGGCCCACGATGCCAAGCCAGTCTTTAAGTTCAGAAGACTTGACTCCTGAGCTTGAAGGAAGACGGGAAGTGATGTTGAGGCTGTCGAACTCTAGCTGGCTGCCGAAGAATGTGCCGGTGATGATGGCGCCGAAGAGTTCGGTCAAGATGTACTGGCTTGCAAACTTCCTTGACAACTCCGGATCCGAGATGAGTTTCTGCCACTTCTTGAACGCATCGGCTTTGGATGCAGAGTCGCCGTCGTTGAAGGTGTACGAGTAGAGCACTGCTTCGCCAGGCTCGGGTTGGGTGCGCACCTTGAACTCCGTCACGATACCGAAGCCCGCTCCCGCGCCTTTCATAGCAAAGAAAACGTCGGGATTCTGCTTCTCTGAGGCGCGTACGACTGTGGAGTTGGCTAGCACGACCTCGACTTCTTCGACGTGGTCGAGCGACGAACCCCACATACGAGACGATGGACCCAGGCCACCGATCGTTGCGTGGCCACCGATGCCTACTTGGGGACACGTTCCATGGGCAATGGCACGCTTACCATTGTCGTGAAGGCGCTTTGTGACATCACCGAGGAGGGTACCGCCGCCAATAGTGGCTTGCCATGTTGATTTGTTCATGGAGAATTGCTGGAAAGACTTCATGTCGACAACAATGGTATTGTCCCAGCCGCCGATGCCATAGTTAGCATATGAGTGTCCACCGCACCGCGGCTGCACTTTCAAGCTGTTATTGACAGCGCATTTGACGATTGCCGCGATTTGATCCTTAGTTTTTGGATAGGTGACGGCCGCGGGAGTGACTGGTATGCCCAGATTGTAAGGCCTGACATGCGATAGCTGGAAAAGTGGCGTATCTTTGACGGCTACAAGGTCCTTGTTACCTCCTAACGCGCTCTCGAGGCACTTCTGGAACGGTGAGCTGGTGGTATTGCCCATGATGTGGGCGGATGTGGTTTCCGAAGAGAAGTTAGTTGGTGACGCTAGCTGGGTGAGAGTAGGAACAGGGCTAGATGAATTGAACTCTCAGTGCCTTATCTATATACTGAGATAAGGAGAAGTCGGTACGGCTCGAATGAGATCTCAGCAAATCATCAGAACGGAGTTTCAAGAGGTGCCATGGTATTCAGCGAATAAAATCGCAGAACACATGACTGCTTTCTAGAGGCTGCATCTCAAAAAGAGGGAATTAACGTACGTGAAGTTAGTCAGGCTTGACCTAGTCTGAACGTCCCAGCTGGTTTTCAGGGCACGTCGAGTGTGGATATAGTCACTCTAAAAGGCAAGTATCAACGGTCTACGAAAAAAGAGCAAAGAGAATGAGCGAATGACTGAAGAGAGTAGCGTCATCGTTACGGGAGCTGTAGTGTATTTCACTGACTAGCAGACGTAGCAAACACTCTGCCAATCAATTGACCCATAAATAGCTCTAGTGATGATACTTGAATGCCGAGCTGAAATCTTCCAGGGGCATCGTGTACCCACGACTATCACTCGCACGTTGTTAATGAGGTGTCTAAAATTGCTGGGGTCGTGGTCTTACCTGAGGCCGTTTGACGGTGTGAATGGCCAGCGCTACCGCGAGTAATTAACGGCAAACGGCATGGCGTAACGGTGCCCTGCTGAACTGCATACCTCAGCCTTGTTTTGCTGCGTGGTACCGGGTCTCATAGCGAATCCAGTCCTCGGCAGTGCGTTGTTTTGAGACGTTCAGAGAAGGATGCTGTTGCTGGAGGATTCGGATAAGTAGGAAGTTGGAAGTGGCGATTCTGTCGCGAGTCGGAGACTTTTTTGAAACACCTCGCCTTGACATCGCTCACTAGCAACTTCTTTACTCACGTCACACATGTCTCAATTGCGACGTGAAGTAAACGTGAAGTAGACGTGAAGGGTATCGTTTTGTCTATTGCGAGTTCTGTTGCAAAGCGGAACCTAGTACCATATGCTCCTCGTCCGATGATGTGGAATCACATCAGCTTCATCCTTCTCTTTCTCTTTTGCTAAATCGTACAGGAAGAAGTCGATAAGGATGGCATTAATCTTCGCATTCGGTTTGAGTTTGAGGATCTCCCGCCGGAGCAGCTCGACGGCCCAGATACTGCAACCTCGTATCTGCATTTCCCAGGGATGACCAGATTCGATGGTTTCGAGGCGCCGTATCTTGTTCTCGAGAGGTGGACAGTACCATATCATACCTAGCGAGTGTAGCATTTGCGGGATGCGATAGTCTGTGCAAATGTTAGCTATTTTCAGAAATTCGAAGAAATTGTGCGACATAGCTGCAAACATGGTGATCTTGTCGATGTCGTTGAACTCTCCATATCCTTCGCCGTCGAAAGCAGCCCATAAATCGGCGACGAAGATTTGCGCGCGCTTGAGGAAGCGCACTTTCTTTCTGTCAAAGGTGCCTTCATCTCTGAAACAGTGAAACTTCTCAGCGAGGAGGTTGACCAGTCCAGCTGCTGAGCCTTTCGCATCTTCAATGAGTGTGACCACGCTACTATCGAATTCCTGCAATATCCGTCGTTAGAAGTTGGTCCTCCACACAGCGTACGCAGAGGTGATAGTGAATACCTCTTGCAGTATCTGACCGGCCTCTCTCAGGCATCGTACTCTTTCTTCAAACATGGGTATCTCCTCGTCCGTACCAGAGCTGAACACGGTCCGCAGCACTTCGTCAGAACACTGCTCTTCATCTACCCAAAAATCGGGACTGGTGATGGGTATGTCCTGTTCCAAAGCTCTTTGCAGTATGGCTACAAGACTCCAGTAGCCAGTCCACCTCTTACTCTTGTACACTACTGCAAACCGATGCTCATCGCTCTTCTCACTCCAGAAACTGAAGTTAAGCAGGTCCATTGTGAATATGAAGTTGACCGTGCTCTCGTCTTGAGCCTTTGGATGCAGCTCATGCTCGGACCATGTCTTTGTTGAGTAGTCCCGTTTCTCCATTTCGTCGAGCACTAGTTGGGCAGCGACTTTGGTGGACCGCATGTCTAATGCAACGTCAATGCTGTTGTCGCATATGAACTGGGCATTCCCAAGGACTCTGGTTTCCGGCGGCCCTTCATCTTTCACGCCAATACCCCAGCGCTTCCGCATGAGTTCTAGTAGCTCCAGATCCACCTCGTCGTCCGACATGATGGGGGAGGGAGAGGCACGCTAGGCCCAATCCCGATAGTCGTCGTGAATGAGGCTTGTGTCGACGCGCCGTATAGAGTCGGCAGTGAGCGCCACAAGGCGAAAAGCAGGTCGCAAGCCGAAGTGAGCGTCGTATGTTGGTGTGACTGCGTCCCGATGCACTCATAAGGCTCGGTTAGGCGCCAAGCTTGAGGCTGAACGCTCTGGCGCGGGCCCGGTGGAGTGGCGCTATCGAGCAGCACTGACGTCCTCTCACTTCGCGCCCTTACCTCGAGACAGCGACTATCTACATGTCGTAACCCCGCCTACAACAACACCACCTTCGCCCATCTGCGCCACCGGTCTCGCAATGGCACGCGACAAGTTTGCTCGTCAGAGCCTCGGCGGCACGCTGCATCAGCGCATCAAAGAGGTACAGCTTGCAAGAGGCGCGTAGGGCCGTATGGGTGTGCTAACAGGCGACAGGCACGCGTACTTATGGTGGGAGCTGGCGGTATCGGCTGCGAACTCCTCAAGAACCTCGTCCTCAGCGGCTTTGGCGAGATACACGTCGTGGACCTCGACACGATCGATCTCAGCAACCTAAATCGCCAGTTTCTGTTCCGCAATGAGCATATCAAGAAGTCCAAGGCACTGGTAGCGAAAGAGTCGGCTGGCAGATTCAACCCCAGCGTCACGATCGAAGCTTACCACGACAACATCAAGGAGGGCCAGTTCAACGTCGCGTGGTTCCAAACCTTCAGCATCGTCTTCAACGCGCTCGACAACCTGGATGCGCGGCGACATGTCAACAAGATGTGTCTGGCGGCCAGTGTCCCTCTGATCGAGAGCGGCACCACCGGGTTCAACGGACAGGTCCAGGTCATCAAGAAGGTACACAGCATCATTTTGAGGGGAGCATGGTACCCAGAAGCTAACTGTGCGTGATAGGGCGAAACTGAATGCTATGACTGCACGCCGAAAGAGACGCCCAAGTCCTTCCCCGTCTGCACGATCAGAAGCACACCCTCGCAGCCTATCCATTGCATAGTGTGGGGCAAGTCGTATCTATTCGCCGAGATATTCGGCACCTCGGAAGATGAAGCGCCAGAACTCGACCACAGCGAAGACGCCGACAACGCGAACGAGGTTGCGAATCTGCAGGAGGAGGCACACGCGTTGCAGCGCATACGCGGCTCCATGGGATCCCCGCTCTTCCCGCGGCTGGTCTTCGATAAGGTGTTCAACGAGGACATCGAGCGACTGCGGAGCATGGAAGACATGTGGAAGACCAAGCGGCCACCGGAAGCATTGGTCTATGACCAGCTTGCGCACCAGGCGTTAAGCGTGGGACCAACGATCGCCCAGCAGGACCAGGTCGTGTGGGATGTTGCGGAAAACTTCGCCGTTTTCGTGGACAGCTTGCGGCGGCTGAGCAACCGGTTCGAGGAGACGCGCGCGAGTGCAGAAGCCGGCAATGCTGCGCCTATCCTGAGCTTCGACAAGGACGACGTGGACACGCTGGACTTTGTTGTCGCAAGCGCAAATCTCCGCTCCCACATCTTCGGCATCGAGATGCGGTCCAAGTTTGACATCAAGCGTAGGCAATCTCACATGCGGGAGCTGAGCCTTGCTAACGAGTTGTAGAAATGGCCGGCAACATCATCCCTGCTATTGCGACCACGAACGCCATGACCGCCAGTCTCTGCGTCCTCCAGGCCTTCAAAGTCATGCGCGAACAGCTGGACAAGGCCAAGATGGTCTTCCTGACTCGCGGCACCGAGCGCGTCATTTCCAGCGAATCACTGCGACCTCCAAACCCTAACTGCGCAACATGTGGCGTTGCGTACGCCACTCTTCACGTCGACACAAAGCGTGCGAAGCTCAGTGACCTGGTCGAGTATGTGCTAAAGGAACAGCTTGGATACGGAGAGGACTTTAGTGTCAAAAGGCATGCGGACCTTCTCTACGACGTGGACGAGGACGTCCATTTGAACAAGACATTCGAGGAGCTATCGCTCAAGGCAGACACTTTCATCACAGTCTTCGACGAGGCGGATGAGAATGCCAAGGTCGATGTCGTCTTCTCCGTGATCGAGCACGAGTTCACCGAGAACGCCAAGCCGCTCAGGCTGCCCGAGGAGTTGAAGATTGCGGCGAAGCCCAAGGCACCGGCTTCGGAGACCACCGGACATGCGACCACGAACGGAACCGTTCCGAATGCCATCTCCACGGGCGCCACAAACGGAACCACAAACGGAACCACAAACGGCGCTACGAAGCGCACGGCCAGTGATGCAGGTCTTGAAGATGCGATCGTCAGGAAGAAGGGCAAGATCATGGAGGAGCTGCAGAAGAGTGATGATATTGTCATCATCGACGACGCGAACGACGGAGTCATCTTGATTGACGATGACTGAGTGATTTCAATATGCTCGGCTTGAGTTGTCAAGCGTTGGTTCTCCGCCCTGGACCGATTCGTGTAGCTTTTCATATGCGCGACGCTCTCCTCACTACGTTATCCGATCATGCTCCGTTGAGCACGGTTCTCATTGACCAACCCTGGGAGATATCATCACATCGTCTATATGAGCGATATGCTTGGCATCTCGCACACCATCGCATGCGCCTCGGCATATAGATTTCTTTTCTGTACTTGTACATCAGCCACATGGACTATCTGACATGGGCGTTTTGGAGGATGAGTACATCTTGGCCAATTCGTTTGGCATCATTTGCATGGAATCACCGGGAAGCCACATGGCCGAATTGCAAGGCCGGAATGGCAGAATGATTTTGATGGAAGAGAGGCACCGCGTCGTAGTGGCTAGACAGCAGATACTCCACCATCCAAATTTATCACGCAGTTATGCGCATACTGGTTCTCTGCGAGGAAAAGTGCTGCCTGTGCGATTTCGTCTGGCTTTCCAAACCTGCCCAATGGAATTCGTTGCTGGAGTTCTGACGCGTTCAAGTCTAGACAATGGTGGTTAGCCCTTTCCCCCCTCCCTTTTTGCTATTCAGCGTGAGATTTGAGGGGATACACGTACCTTTTGTCATATCCGTCTCTATATAGCCCGGCACGATAGCATTCACCCGCACCTTGTGACTCGCGTACTCGGTCGCCAACGCCCTCGTAAATCCCAACACCCCCGCCTTACTCGCCGCATAAGCCACAGCGCCATACCCCCCTTGCACCCCGAGTAGACTAGCAACATTAATCACCACTGGACTAAACTGCTCACCTTCTTCGTGCCGGTTATACCCCCGTAAATACCCATGTCGTAGCAGGAACTTTGTGCCTTGCATCAAACTCGTCAAATTCGTGGTGATAATCTTGTCCATTGTGGCGTCTGCTAGGGTGGTGAAGAGCTTAGCTTGCGTTATGCCTGCGCAGTTTACTACTACGTCGATACGTGAGGGGTGTGCGGAAGGAAGGCGGATGGGTGGTTTAGGCAGGTAAGTGCCGAAATGAGAGGTGGTGGACCAGAATGTTGAGGCGGGGGTTATGTTGCCGGGGATGTATGTGTGGTTGTGGAGTTTTTGTGTTTCTTCCGCCGATGTTTGTTCACTTGGTATTGGGTATGAGGGGAGGGGGTGTAGAGTTGCTACCGCGGCTTTGAGATTGTCTTCGGAGCGCGAGATTAGAGTGCAGCGGTAGGCATTTTTTGCGAAGAGTTGGGCGATTGCTAGGCCGATGCCGCGGCTTCCTCCTGTTATTAGGACGTGGCGTGGTCTTGCGGCGGCCATGGTGGATTGGATGGATCTTGGGGGGGGGTCCTGGTCTGACGGTTCAAGTTGAAAGTAGAATGGGTGGTTGTTCCAGCGGACTAGAAAGGAGCCGGTTGGCCAAAGCGGATATTCGCACGTTGGAATTGATGCCTCAGACGTTGAAGCCTTAGTGGAGATAGATATTGAGGCTTAGTAAGCACCCTGTAGACACGCGAGAAAACGTGACGTCGTGAGTCGCGATCATCCCCGCAAATACCCCATCTCCGATCCGACTCGACTACATCTTTCATCCACATCCCAGAACCTGGTCGAACTCTCCTACACGCATACCAACTACGCATCATTACTATGAGCGACAACAAGACCACCGAATACGTCACCCTCGTGTCCAACGATGGATTCGAGTTCAGGATCCTGCGCTCGGCGGCGTGCATAGCGGGAACACTCAAGAAGGCGTTGGACCCTATGTGTGAGTTAGATCTTGTTAATCTTGCGATGCCCAATCGCTGACCTGCGCTATAGCCGGCTTCCGCGAGACGACACAGAACCGCGTTGACTTACCTACGATAAAGTACGCTTGCGACGCACAGTCCCACGGCTCCGCCCTTTACCGACGTTGCGATGCCATACCCCATATATGATACGGACAGTGAGAACGAAAGCTGACACTATATAGCGGCGTCGTCCTGGAGAAAGTCTGCGAATACCTTTACTACAACCAGAAACACGCAGAAAGCAAAGAAGTTTCCGACATGGATATACCACCTGAGCTATGCTTAGAGTTGCTGATCGCAGCGGATTATCTGGATGGTATGTTCGAGGTCTCAAGAGAATGTATCGCTGCTAATGGAGTGTAGTATGAATACTTATTCCACAACACACTACATGCACTTGCAAGATGCTGTAAAGCAGCTCCGCAGAGTCCGCAACAAATGGTAGCTCTACCTGAGACCTAACTTGAATGGCCATAACATACACCTAAAGGCCGCGAACGACAGGTAAACGAGAGACACCCCAGGTCCAGTACTCAATCCGCGACAGCTTGAGGGGACAAAAGGTTGGGCCCGGCGGTACGCTAGTCTAGGTTCTGAGAGCGAGAATCAAAACTATGATATTTTCTTGATGTGTGTTGCTTTCGACGTTGACGTGTAGTTCTGCTGCTGTGCTGCTTAATTATTATGCGCTGTATAGCTCGAATGGGCCGGGTTTTACAGTTGGTAATGGGAATTGTGGGAGGATTGCCTGGGACGGTAGTACGCGGGATTTGTAGGTATGCTTTGTAGGGGGGGTGACGGTTGTTTAGGACTAGGAAATAACACACTTTGTGAACATTGCCTCAAGACTTGGATTCAGCGACAGTTTGGATTTTATACGGGCATCTTATGCAATCTGCAGAATAGCTGTGCCATAATTGATCATTCCAGATCACGGGCCAGTAACTTGTGTCGTCAATGCGATACTGGTGCGCATTATGCCCTCTCCGCCAGTTCAAGCACAAGTCAGTTGGGCCCCAACCTTAGCAAATACATGCCATGATTCTCGCGGCACACTGCCTTTTTCAACCACCTATTGATAACTGCACACGGATTGTTCGTGTCTGTGTAGACCCCTTTCGCTCAGTAAAGTGCCTTGGCCTTTTCCTGCTCGGAGTCTGTGTCAATGGGTTCTGGGGTTACTAAATTATTGGGAATGTCTGAGTCCGCTAGTGATTGATAGTCCCTCGTTGATATAAAAGGTTTCTGGTCGTTCATAGCGGGTTCGAGTTTGGCGAGGTTGCGAGCGTCGCAGCGGTAGTCGTTGTGATTTGTGCCGATGCACATCTCTTCGTGTTCCAGTTGGAGTTTGACCCAATATATAGTATCCTTGAGATTAACGCGGCGCCAGGCATACTTCGCAGTCCTGCGGTACGTATCACACGATTGATTGATTGATTGATTTGATTTAACGTTCTATGTGAGTCTGAGACTATGGAGAACGAGAGGAGCTGTAGCTCCTCTAGTTTTTGGATGATGGTGGTTTTTCAAGAGGGAGTAGTCTCTAGAAGTACAAGGGATGGTGAGGGTTATAACCCTAGGTCTTCAGCTTCCCGAAAGCAGCGTACTGGAGGTGCTTGCCCAAGGCATTTTGGAAAGTAAGGCAAAGGTGATGGGAGTCAGATTCGAACTGACACTCTTCTTATAACCTGCCAAGACAGGAAATTTTTAAGAGAACCAGGTCAAGCACTTTTCCCACTTGACCATCCCACCACGTATCACACGATGTTAGCATATGTTTGTGGCCATTTCATGTGAAGTCGCTTACCACTCTGACTTCTCCCCTGTCTTAACATGAGCGTTTTTTCGCAGATCTCTTGACACCGTGTCCAATCTGCAGCCGATCCAAGTTTCTCTAGATCTTCCAGAATCAGTGAATATTTCTCACATTTGGCGCGAGCCTCGTGGTCTATCCCTGCTTCAGCCATATCTGCACGGGAAGGACAGGACCATTCGAATCCGCACAATACAATAATAGCTTGCCGTCTTTTCTTAGACAAATGAGCGCCACGGATATAAGATATGGCGAGCTCTTCGCCAAGCCGAATGTCTTTGATTGCATGGAAAGAGCCTTTTCCGACTCCCGCACTATATGTAAATACTCGGGTTGGGGACACAAGAGTGGTTGATGCGACTACCATTCCGAAATACATACCCGTCAAGCCCGTTGTTTAAGTAAATTGCGAGCGGGTCGCACAGTACAGGGTCCATTGTACGGAGAGCCTGTCCCACTGTTTTCTCGAGAAATGCCTGTTAGGTCGGGTTCAGAGCGTGATCCAAACCAAAGAAATCATCTCTCCCAGGTTTACCTAGGGCCTCGAAAGCGGTCCACGGCTTGATTCTTTCGAACGAAGTGACTCTGGCGGGGAGAAGTGGTGATTCATTCAGTACGGGAGCACCTTTAAGAAAAGATGATGTGGCAACTAGGTCTTATCCTTTCCCAGGTATCGCGATTTGCCTGTATGACATGGTGAGATGTTCGCCTACTTCTTGTCAGGCAACGCTCGTTTCATTGGTTTACGTCAGCTTACTGTTGAGTTACACGGTAGGGCTAGATATCGGTCCGATCGTGAGTGTTCATCTGTATGGGTTCCGAGTACGGCGCATTACAGATGGTAGAAATGCTCGCTTCTGGCGGTTGCAGGTGAAGTTCTGGCGGTTGCAGGTGAAGTGGAACCAAAGTGACAACGTCGGCTGCGGCAGCGTTGATTCCTACTAACCATAAATGCGTTCTGTTCTAGAAATCAACACTTTCCCGCAGCGTCAAACTTTAGGCAGCTTCAACCTCTTGCACGCGAGCCATAATCCTCGCTTTCCACTTTTCATAATCTTCCTGCTGGCGCTCCCCAAGGTAGTCAGTCGCATCCTGCATCATGGTGCCCAAACCGATGTAGTCGCTTCCGCCTGAACGAGATAGTTTGCTCTTGGCTGTTCCGGGATGCGCCATGCTGTCAGTCATTTCAATGCCTTCCATTCCATCAACGCTCTCTTGGTGCTTAACATTCTTCAGCCACTCCATCTGCATCCAGCCCTCTTCTGTCGCCATAGGCATCATCTGCACTGTCTCGTCAAGGACCTCTTCAAAGCTAGTGTTTTGTCCGGCTGGTAGCCCCTGTATTGTGTTTATCGCCTCTTCCCGCCATTCTTTATATTGCTCCGGTGTGACATGCACGTCAGTCATCTTTGCGAAAACAAACAGAAACAATATCACTATTAGGCTGAGCACACGTGCATCGGTGACATCTTCCGAAGAAGCTGGCAAGGCGGTCGTGGTCCGTCGCGGCCGCTTGCTGGGTGTCTCGGCGGCTGCAGCAGACATGCGTACGAGCAGAGGAAATATTGTTTCCACCCCAGTATAGACGTGTGGCACAGCACTGGGATAATCAAATGCCTTTGTAATAGCTCGTATGGTGGGCATGACCCACTCGGGGGGCTCCCCAACATCTTCATCGCCTCTCCTTGTGCTTCGTGGCGTCTTCCTGGCGCTCAAAGGCGTCTTTGGCGTATTGCGTGCGGATGCAGGTGCTAAGGCGGTTGCCTTACGAGGCGTCTGAGGCTCTCGGGTGGTCGTAGTTTGCGGTAACGCGCTGCTTAAGTAATTGTATAGCTTCTTGTATATGCGGGGGGGACATGGTGGGCGAGATGCGATCGTAGGAAGATTGAGACGTTTCTTCAGCCTGTGAGGGTCAGTACAACGTTCCAAGTAAGTGGAAGCAGGCCTTCATGCCTTTCGCAAGCCAATTGAGCACACGCATACGGGCGCGCAATCTCCTCGTCAGACTTCAGCGAACTTGCAACACTTTGCGAGCGTGTAAGCAACGACAGCGCCAGTTGGACTAGGTCGGGCGGTAAAGGTCCATTTAGTGTTGGAATGAGCCCTGTAAGAGCTTGCTCGACGTTTGCCTTGCTCATTGCGGGTTGTGGTGAAGTCGGGTGAAGTTGGGTGATGTTGAAAGAATGACGACGATGTCTGGTGCAGAAGGCGCGTCCGGCCTGGGCGTTCACGTCGTCACGGTCAGCCTAAGCCCGATGCGGACACTGGCCCACCTTTTCACACCCACCTTCAACTTATAACATGCTGAACACTGCACATCACTACACATCACGTATTTGACGCTGGTAACAGGCCTGGCCAGGCCTGACATAGCATGACCGAATCAAGCATGCAAAGCTCGAAGGTCTGACATACATCACCATGATGTCATACATCGCCAGCC
>ML976016.1:217039-259815 GCA_010015635.1 Clathrospora elynae
GGCTCACTAGATTTCGTCCATCTGCAAACCCACCAATCGACCAGAAGCAGTTAGCTACATTATTATAACATGGTCTCTGTCACTTGAGTCCGTGAAGGCTTCCAGGCTGCTGCGTCTTGCCTCTAGTACTCGGTAGAGGCAGCGGGAGCCTTTCTGGCATCAAACTTTACGATTCCCTAGGACATATCACGTGCCGTAACCGTGTCGTGATTCCTAGGTCTTCGTAGCTCTCTCATTAAAATTTATTAAACCCCAGGGTCTGTATAAGACTGCTTGTGACTTGTGAATGCGATGTCGGCACTCAGGAGGGTTGAAGTTCCACGCGTGCGCGCGTGGGTCTGCCATACTTATCTCCGGCCTCGGCACCTGACTTAGCTTCTCTCCGTGTCAGGAACACCACCATCAGCTCACTCAGCTTTCAAGAAGCAAGTCAAATGACAGCTGAAGAATGATGTCATCCCTTTTGTAAAAGCCGCCGGAGCAACTTCCGACAGAGTGATGGTGATGGTGGCCGAAGAGTTACATCATCGGGAGAAAGAGCGGGACGGGACGTCGCCATGACGGATGGTCCCCACCATGAGCACCTCCAGGACTCACTAGTAATGACGTTACATCTCTAGGACCACAATTACGCCTGCCACGTACAAAATGTTCGCTTCATCCGCTTCTCGGTCACTCCGCACCACCTCAGCAGCAAGACTCGCACAAGTAACCCGTCAATTCCAACCGCAAGCGCAGCAACTAAGAATGGCTCACAATGGCACCACCTTCAAGCTCAACACGGGCGCCCAGATTCCGGCCATTGGCTTTGGTACTTGGCAGGACAAGGAGGCGCAAGAACCGTAGGCTTGTCTGCAGCATACCGACGTGTGTTCGCGTGCTAACATTCTGAACAGAGCCGTCACCATGGCGTTGAAGGCTGGCTACCGCCACATTGATACCGCACGTATCTACGGCACCGAGCCCGCCGTGGGCAACGCTATCAAGAAGTCTGACGTTCCTCGCGAGGAACTTTTTATCACCACAAAGCTATGGAACAACTCGCACCACCCCGATGATGTCGAGAAGGCGCTCGATGCCTCGCTGAAAGACCTCGGCGTCGAGTACATCGACCTCTACCTGATGCATTGGCCGTCTCCATTCGCACGGGGCGATGATATGTTCCCCAAGGACAGCGATGGCAAGACGAAGACTGGCGACTCGGACTTCGTCGACACATACAAGGCGATGGAGAAGTGTCTCAAGTCGGGGAAGACAAAGGCCATTGGTGTCTCGAACTTCAGCAAAGCCGAACTCGAGCGCTTGATCAAAGAGACGTCCGTCGTGCCGGCAGTCCACCAGATCGAGCTACACCCATACCTCCAGCAAAAATCCTTCACCGAGTTCCACAAGCAGAAGGGCATCCACATCGTACAGTACTCGCCGTTCGGCAACCAAAACGAGATCTACGACTCTGGAAAGAACATGGGCAAGTTGATGGACGACCCGGTTCTCGTTGAGATTGGCAAGAAGCACGGCAAGTCCGGCGCGCAGGTCGCGTTGGCGTGGGGTATCGCAAAGGGTCACTCCGTCATTCCCAAGTCGAAAACCGAGTCGCGCATCAAGTCGAACCTCGAGGGTGACTTCAAGCTTCCGCAAGAGGACGTCGAGAAGATTACCAGCATTGATAAGAAGATGCGCTTCAATGACCCTTCAGGTAACTTCGGATGGAACTTTTTCAAGGATCTCGATGGCAAGAAGAACTAAACCTCGGAGGTGTTGACAGCTGAGTACTGCGAGTACTTCCAGGCCCTAGCAAGAGTTAGCAACAGTGAAAGATAATCTTGGCTACGAAATGTGTACATAGACCAGATAGGTGGCTCGTGGCATAAGCAAACGAATAAATAAAGTACTATCATGCGTCAGCCTGGCCCCCATGTAATCTGCACCTATTTGCTGACAGCCTCCACGTACCCTGATTACACATCTCACATCTCACATTCTACCCCTTCTCCAGCCGTGCACTCATTCAGCCCCTCATGACCCCTCCTACGCCTCCCTTCACCAAACCAGACATCACCGACGGCCTCCTGCTCCCAAGTATGAAAACCGACAACAACCCCAGCTAGCCCCTCTCCCTTGACATCACTCTTCATCCTCGAACAACCCTGCCTTACCTTCTCCGACCTACTGCACTGCTCGCACGTCAACAAAGCGCTGTGGATCCCGCACCTCCAAACCTGTCGCCGCACTTTCTTCCTGCCCTCCAAGCAAACCGCAACACCGTTTGCAGACGACGAGGTTAGAGTCAAGGATATCACGGGCGTGCAGTGGCTGCGCTGGGATGAAATTCTGCTTCATCCGTTGTTGAAAGGTGCGGTAATACAAGCGTATCCTTGGTGCGGACATGGTAGTGGGGATAAGGCGTGGAGGGCTGTGGTGTGAATACTAGAGATTGAGGAGGCGGAGGTGCTGTGCCGTGTCAAGGATTGTGGGCTGGAAAGGGGGGTGTGGAGGGGCATGTTTGTGGCGTGGCCGCCGGTGAGGGGTTTGGTGGTAAAGGTACAGGGGTGTAGAAGAGGAGAGGGGGAGGAGGTAAGGGTGTACTGTGAGGGTGGGGTTAGATTAGGGGAGGTTGTGGATAAGGTGGGACTACTGCCGGGTGCGATGGAAAGGGAGAGCGACAGGGGTCTAGGGAAGACTTAATAGGGGGGTTGTTTTGTTCAGCTACAATCCAGATAGGAAACCAGTCCGTTTCCTTTTGCACAAGAAACAAAAAAAAGGGGGAAACAAGCCATGTACGGTGAACAGGTAATGCAACGAGACCGAAGTCCCACTGAAAGGTAAGGTAAGAAAGAGTCGTAACAGGTTGGTTCATCTGCATCATAAGCGAAGAGATACACACACGTTTCATCTACATGGCAAACAAGGCGAGGAAGAGAGATAACAATGTGCATCAAAATACAACACATATTTTTAAAAGAGATCAGGGGAAATATTGGGTATAATGAGAACGTAACAGAAGGATTAAGGGGGCCGGGAGACAGCAGGATCAGCATCGTACAGAGCGCTTCGCTGACCTCTTCTTGACGCTCGCGGGTTGGCGGACAGTGGCCTTCTGGTTCGACCGGGTCACAGTGACATGATGTCCATGGAAGAATCTGGTGATGGCGCAGATGGAGCAGGGCTTATCCTGTTGCTCTATGTGGGCGCTGTGGAAAGCTCTGGTGCGGTAGAGCTGCAACGCCAGTGCTTCCACGTCATCTCGGAGGATCCATCCACTACCATGACCGCCTCGGATATACGGAGAGGCGAGAATGGTGGCGGGCAAGATGTGGTACTGCCGCTCTACTTCGTCGACCGTCTATGGTTGCATTAGTAGGTATACGGCGAATACGGCGACTAGTCAGTGTTAGCTTACCAGTGTCTGGCGGTAGAAGCAGTCTTGGCAGGCAGTGGCTAGGCGCTTGACCAGCGGGAAGGGGTAGCAGTCCAATACCGCATGGCAATATACGCATTTCCTCGGTGCATGCTGAAGCCAGAGCCGTCGGTACACGATAGCACTCATGTCTGGGTAGACACAGTTGGAGCCATACTTGTCGAGTAGCGCAAACGGCAGGTTGAACATGGTGCTATTGCACTGACGGACCAGATGAGAGCAGTAGCTTTCAACCAGCTGATGGCAGCGCCTAGATGTCAACGACAGGGCGTTGAGTGGATGGGATAGCAGGTGCAGGGAGAAGAGGTCGGCAGCCCACCGGTCGCAGTCTGGAGGCAATGTGAGATCTTCCCGGTCCTTGATGGCTGTTCTCAGCTCTTTGGGAAATTCATGTGAGCTCTGGGCTTCGGTGAGACCCGGCAGCCGCGAGCGAGGGTGTACTAAATGCGACAATATCTTGTCAAAGAGCTCGACAGGCAGCGTCTCGAGGTTGCTCTGAGACGCGTGACGTCTGCAGCTGCTTGACTCGTTGAGCAAGGGCATGTCGGCAGGCAACGCGTGGGCCAGCCCAGCAAGAAGTGAGGCCATGCGAAGAGGAAAGAGCGACTGGAGTGGGATGCGCAGAAACTTTCAGCATCATGGCAGCCGGCCGCTGGAACCCTTATACTCTGCAAAGAACGAAAAAGCGACGAGTAGCAGCCTGGCGGCACAGCTGTGTGCCCGCAAGCAAGGCCACCGGCTTGCCGACGCCCGTTTCCTCTCTACTGTGACTTGTTGACATGCTTATATTACGTGCAGATGTGGCCCGGTTGCAGCGTGCGATGGTGCGCGCTGCTGTATCATGAGATTGGCGAACGCGCGACGATAACTCAGCGAAAGCAGGCCGGGTGAACTGATGAATGCAAAATAGCCATGGAGCATGCGCCCTCCTCCGCGCCGCCCGATGCGGCTAGCGCGCCAGGCATCACTTCACCCGTGGGACCACCTTCCGCTCTGCCAACCGACCAGTAACGTTGCTGACAGCGAGTACGCGTGGCAGACGACACCATGGCCGCCCATGCCTCAGAGGGAGCCGCTGTCGCCCAAGCGGCCGTCGCGCCGCCTGCGCTGGGAGTGAAGGGGGAACTGGCCCGGCACGGCGCGACTCGACGCATGGATGAGGATGTGCCCGCCACGGACCAGGACGACGAGGATGGCGGCGCGTGGGACTCGGCGTCGCTGTACGAGGAGATCCTGGACGAGGTGGAGGCGTTTGAGTACTCCAGCGACGGTGGGTGGCCTGCTATGCGCCTTTCACGGCAACGCCTGACAACCGCATAGGCATAGATATGTGTACCGCCGCCGATGCGCGTCTCCTGCGCCAGCGGCTGCACGAGGTCGGCGCCAGCCAGTTCGTCATGGAGAACATCACCAACGAGAAGATGACGGCCCGCAAGCTGTGCACGGCGTTCGGCGTCAAGATCCCCAAGTTCCTGGAGGACGCCCCCGACGAGAACTTCTATCAGCTGCTGGGACTAGCCATCAACCGCGAGCTGAACAAGCGCCCGCGGCTGAACCAACACAAGACCATCGACGACGCGGCCCGGCTCCTGCGCGAGCGCACGAATATCATGGTCATCACGGGCGCGGGCATCTCGACGAGCCTTGGCATCCCCGACTTCCGCTCCAAGAACACGGGCTTCTATTCGCGCCTGCTGCAGATGGGCTTCGACGAACCGGAGCAGGTCTTCGACATCCACAACTTCGACACGGACCCCAAGATCTTCTACGCCCTCGCCGGCGATATCATCCCCGACCTCGAGAAGTGGACGCCCACGCACGAATTCATCCGCCTGCTGCAGGACAAGGGGAAGCTGCTGACCAACTATACACAAAACATCGACAACGTCGAGGCACATGCGGGCATCCGCAACGATAAGCTCATCCAGTGCCATGGCTCGTGGGCGACAGCGACATGCCGGAAGTGCAAGTATAGTGTTCCGGGTGAGGACATCTTCGGCTCTGTACGTGCACAGAAACCTGCCGAGTGCAACAAGTGCAAGGAGGAGATTGCCGCACAGCAACCCGGCAAGAAGCGCAAGCGGACCTCGAACGGCAACGGCAGTAGGAAGAAGCGATCGAGCGACGAGGACTCTGAGTCGGACGGCGCTTACGACATCCCGCAGCCGGGCATCATGAAGCCGGACATCACCTTCTTCGGCGAGGCACTTCCCAACGACTTCTTCGACCGGCTGAAAGAGGTGGACAAGGACAAGGTTGATCTCGTCATCGTCATGGGCACGAGCATGAAGGTCGCCCCCGTCTCGGAAATTCCCAACTTCCTTCCCCGCGACGTGCCGCAGATTTACATCTCGCGAGATCCGATCCACCACATCAACTTCGACATCAACCTCCTCGGCGACTGCGACGTCATCGTAGCTGAACTGGCTCGGCGTGCGGGCTGGGATCTCCAGCACAAGATGATACCCAATGGGCAGACGACCGAGGTCGCCATAACCGATGAGGTGGAGCATATATCTACCGTGAAAGTGCACATCCCGGTGCAAACCACGACGAACGGCGTGAAAATTGAAAAGAATAGCGCACGGTCATGAGCATTACGAGCGGTGTTTGGTCATATATATATATTGATGGCGTTTGGAAGGCATTGCGATTGGTGTTTGTATGAGTCGTTCCGACATTTCGAAGGCGCGGATAGTGGGTACTATCGCGACCAGCATGGCGTTGCGACACACCGAGGATTTCAGCATAGGGCGTCGCGACATGGGAACGAACAGAGAGACAAACGGACAGCATGAAAGATACGATACCTTTGACTTTGATTCCATGAGACACTTCCTTTTCTTAACCATCATAACCGTCCCTCTGTGAGATTGTGCTTCAATCTTCCGACATATGGCTGATCATATGCTTACCATACCGGCCGTCATCGTCACTCTAGCTATCAAGGAATGATCAGATATACAGAACTTCGTCTCATCAATCAGGCCGATATTTATAAGTGCACTGTCCAGTGCCCTTTTTCTGCGTATACAGAAGCTGGTTTGTCTTCGCAGGTCCCCCCTACACAAAGGTTCAAGTTCAGAAGACGTCGGTGCGCAGATTCGAAGCCCATGCCTTCTGTCCGTATTACTCGCCACCTCTCCGGACCCGTGTAGAGTTATCTTGACATCAAGCAGATAATCATTGCCTATTGCTCCTTGGCTATGGTTCGCTACAGGACAATGATATAGGCGTCCGGCAAATGCGTCGAAAACTGACCGGCATTGTTGCTTGGCAGGTTGCTGGAGGTGTAAGATTTTCGTAGGCCGTATTGTGATCTTGTTAATACCTGATTTAGGTTAGAAGCAGTGGTGAACAGGCGACGAAAATGAGAGAGAGAGAGTGTGTGTGTGTATGCATATACGATAAATTGGTATATGGATTAGTGTCGGTATACACATCCTGTTGCGCCTCGATCCTACTTCGGTCCGACTGGCACCCCCGCACCAAAGCAGTATATACATCTCCGCATCCATATTCATAGCAATACAATAGCATTCAACCAAGAAGAACATCGTTACTGCTATCACCCGTACGATCGTACAGAAGCCTACCAACAATTAGAGCAATTGAACAATCTAGATGTTTATGCAAAGTTATAAAGGAAAATAATGAAAAGGAATGCAGGGAAAAGTTGCGAGAAATAGAGGCCTAGCAAGCAGAACCTCTATTCGCTTCCCAGGGCGCCGCAATTCTGATGATGACCAGGGGTAAGAGGCCATATCGATGTCGCGGACGTCCTAGCCGACCACCCGTGTTCGCTTAGCACTTAAATACCTGAGTCGTCCTTTTCATAAGGATGCGCAGCGGTGGGCTTGCTGCCCTCAGGCCAGTACGCATCCCAATCATCACACCCGGGCTGTATCATACTAGTGTCCCCGATCGAGCCCTTGATCTCGTCCTTGCGCTCCATGAACTGTAGACCGAAGCCCTGACTAACATGCCACGCAATGTGGCAATGCATAAGCCACATCCCTGGGTTATCGGCAGGGAAAGCCATGAGCATGTATCCAGCAGAAGGCAGTACAGCCGTGTCCCTTCTGGTGGGGTTGTTGAAGTTGAGGCCTGCGGTGGAGCCATCCCATGTGCCGGAACCGCGACCGAGGATGTAGAAGTCGTGGCCGTGGAGGTGCATTGGATGCGGCAGGTTGACAGAGGCTGTGGACTGGATGTACCATAGAAACCAGCCGCTTCCGTTCATGGTGTAGACATTTGAGTTGTTGCCAAAGTTTGTGGAGCCTCCAAGTACGGTTCGAAGTGTGGGTTCGTTCCAGTTAACGTTTTGGGCGGATTCATCAATGAGCCAGCGGAGGAGATTATCCTGGTCGGGGTATTCGGCATCGGTGAATTTAATTTCCTGGTTGGCTGTAGTGACAACATTTGAGGGTACTTGATTGGAGACAAATGGGACGAGGTTACTAGTGGACTCATCGTCACATGTCGTTCGCATGGTGACGGTGGAGGTTGATGTGGGGTTGTCGGTTGTGGAAGCTCCGCTGTAATGTAGGACAGCCCCGATTTGCTTGCCCGAGGAAAGCATGGCGTTGCTTCCGCATTGCCCGTCTGTTCCAATTGAGACGCGCATCCAGTAGTTTCCAACTGTTTGGTTGGCGGTGATTATGATGTCGTGTCGTTGACCTGTATCAATGTTAGGGTCTGTTGTGAATCGATTGTGGACATTTACTTACCAATTGCTAAGCTCAGTTGATTGGTCACAAATGGGACAATAGGTACGAAGTCAGCAGTGATGACAGTCATAGGGTGGCCATCAAAGGAAACGTGGAAGTTAGTATCGACAGCTGAGTTGATGAGTCGGATGCGATACTTCTTGCCATTGACAACGTTGATCTTGGCATACTTCCCGTTGTCGTTCTTCGCGTTGACGTGTGTCCCGTTGATCAGGATGTTGTCAGGTGTGGGCGGTCCACTGGCTGTGTGTTGTGCCTGCTCATTAGCCGTAAAGGCTGGGATGTAGTAATATTCGGTCATTGGTAGGGATCCCAAGTCTACGTCGTAATTCGCGCTGGCTGGTCCGTCGATGATGAGGGGACCCAACACACCATCGCCATACTGAACAGACCAGTGCGAGTGATACCAGGTTGTTCCGAACTGCGTGCATTGGAACTTGTATTGACGTGTTTTCCCAGGGGCAATTGGGCATTCCGTGATCCCAGGAACGCCGTCGTTCTGATTGGTGTTGAGCTGTCTCACCCCATGGAAGTGCAGGCCGGTTCCGTTGTACTGAAGGCTGTTCTTGACATTGACAACCACTGTATCGCCCCACTTGGCACGAATTGTAGGCCCAGGGTACTGGCCGTTGATGAGCATAAACAGCCTCGACCCACCGCTACCATCGAGATTCGGCCTCGTCACATTGGTGATTTCCAGGTTGTACTGAATGAGTGTAAGCATCTGTGAGAAAGTGGGACGGGTGATACATACTGTGACTGTTACTCCAGGCGGGGGAGGTATGGCGTCAAAGTCGGTGGAAATATTGAGGTTTCCGGAGAAGCAAGCTCGTGATTTGGGATCGTTAATGCAGGCGGATACATCCAGTTGTCTCTTGGCCCATTCATCCTGCGTTGGGAAGGGGTCGGCGTGGACTGGAATGGATGCAGCAAGTGCAAGCGACCCAAAGCAGAGCCAACCGGCTATTGTAGGGAGTAGCATAGTGGATGAAATTGTAGTATTTGGATGCAAGTTCGAAACGATGTATGTGAGAAGTAGCCAACACGGCCAAGGAGTGATGACTGCTTGCTGAGTGATATCGATTCAATGCAGAGTAACGACAGTACTTATACGAGTTTTATCTCGAAATCCGCCCGGGCCGCGTGCCATCGTAACGTCAGGCGGGTTTAGCTTTTGCGAACATGGTTTGGACGTCCGGGAACAACTCAGCCAAAGTGGATGACACTACACGCATAGGAGGCCACGTCTGTAGGGCTCAGCACTGACACTATTTTTGTTAAAGTTCAGGCTGCTGGGGGTGATAATTGGTGATCGTTCACACTCGAATTGAACCCTTTTCTGGGCGATGGATCCCAGAAGCTCGCGTGTGATGATCGTCCTAACATCTAGCGAAATGTGGACACAAAATACACCACCAAGTCCTGGCTTTGACGTGGCGCTAGCAAGGGGCTCCCCAGATGAGTACCCTTGAGCGGAGAGGCGTATGAGACTTTGCGAAGGCTGCCTCGGGTCCCGTGCGGTAGCAGGTCAAGCACCAACGGTCTGAGAAAAGACCGGCACCTCGCATGCACAGCATGTGGCGAAGCCCGACGGGAGGAAGTGGGCGTAACCACTGTTGGTCGAGTAACGGCACATGTTCAGTTTGGCTATCCCGAACATATGCCTTTACAGAAGCAACATTGTCGATGCTGCGGTTGACCGAGGGCTGGATGAGCGAGGCATATCTTATCCGCTGGTTCCTCAAGAATAAAGCAAATGACTATAACCAGGCAGCAGTGTCCTCCTCATCTTTTGCTTCCGCTCATTCAACCCTCACTACCCAACTGATCTGGACTTGGCTTAAATTAACCCGATCTGATACGGGATGATCGCAACCATTGTTAGCTGTGCCAGGTCCGTAAGGTTTGTTACGATGGGAAGTTTCACGTATCCTCGCCTGGCACGAGGTGATTTAATGCGGCTTGTTGCACATGTGGTGCAGCTCACGAAGGAGTAACCTGAGTTGTGAGGTCAAGCTGCTTTCCTTGGTGGAATTTACAATCGGCGTGGTCATCCTGGTAACCTTTACCGAGGGAACGATCAGTACCTAGTAAGATCTAGGATAGGGACAGGTACTTTAGAACTTCGATAGAGCCAAAGTAGTCGATTTTCGCCTGGGAATGAGCGGGAGCGTAGAAGATCGATGCGAACAGTCAATCGACTTGGGCGGCTGAATGAGGTGCAGTGGACTGAGTAGGTAATTCAGTCCTCGAAAGAACGACCCTATTAAGGTTAGCAATGAACTATTTCTGCGTGAGTAGGCTGCAAGTTGGAGCCGAGCGATCGAGTGACGTGAACTCTAAATCTGTCAGGGTGCGGCGCTAGATCGCGCATGGACTGGTGGGGCAACGGTCGCATGGCTCCTGCCTCCACTCCTCAACACCATCATCAACGACGTCACAACCATCACGGAGACTGTCCTGCTTACTGCATCCATTACTTCGACTATCCCTCTTTCTACAGTCTTCTCCGGTTTCTTCACACAATCAACCACACCACTAACTCTCACGAAAACCAAACTCCGACCCGGCTAGTTATAACGACCAAATTCATTACATTTGAGGCAACATTCGTCAACAAAACGAAAGTGATTCCCACAGCGTCGGTCACGGCATACAAGAACCAGGGTGGGGATTCTTGGTGATGATCGCTTGAGAATACATTTTTGTATCTTGGTTTGCACTTTGCTGTGCTTGCGAAAGAGCATCTCAACAAAACCCGGCATCAACAATGCCCCGTGGCTGCAGGCACCCTGCATCAACCCCTAAACTGCGTCTGTCGAGTTATCAAAACCTCACGCATGCTACTCCCGGCACTGTCGGTATTCTATACGCATGAGGTACCTAGCAGCATATCGTACCTCAAGCAACTGGGGTAGAGTTCCAAGTAAACTCCGTGCGCCACATCAAATCCTTGCCGCACAACTTTCGTGGTTTTCATGGCTGTCTGACATGCCCACACGTACGTCCTAGGCGCAGCTCCGTTTTGAGGTCACACGTACAGGAGACTAAGCATTCTGACACTTCCATTGGAAGCACATGCAAGTACCACCTCAGCAGTATAAACTTGAGACTTTCGAAGGCTCGTGGTCAAAAATCTACCAAGTTCATTCTGCTGAGGGGGTCGTGCTGGCTTCGGGTCGTAGCGCGACATTTGAGTGCCGCATGCAGGAGGTAACGTGGATGCTTATGTATCATGGGTTCTTGACTGGTAATGTGGCTTTTTTTGATCGCTGCAGGTACCTACCTGGATCTCCGTTCCGACGTCCGAGAGTCCAGAACTAGTGTGAGTGTCATTGCGAAGACTTGTGGACCCATGATGAGGAATGAGAACATGCCAGAGACCTCATGTAGTGACTTGGGTGAACGCTACACCTGTCCCGGCTGACTCGATAAAACATGGCATAGCATTCTCTCCGTTGGATTCGCACAAGATTTCTCCGTGATCGACATTGTTAACGTTGCACGGCAGGAGGATGCGAAGATCCATGCGATGTAGCGCAAGCTTCACCGACGACATGTCTGGCTGCTCCGATCGACAATCGTAAGCCCAGCGATCGTATGTCTTGTGCAGACCTGGACTTCCGAAGGATCCGCGAATCCCCCAGCTCTTTGATGCCAGCTGCACTTCTCAATAGTAAACACGAGTGTTCCATATGTAAGTAGAAACGCCATCATGTGCCTCGGTGATTGGAAGGTTTTGAGCAATCTTTAAAATGAACGGGATTTCGTTCTCGCTACCGAAAGCAAAGAGATGGCGACATGGACTGCGCATCTCCCGACAGTAATCAAACGGCCTCCTTTTATCCCTGCAGCTGCTAACAGCGAATGAGAAGTGGCGTTAACCCAACATCTGCGCTGAGGAACCAGTTCTCGACTCGTGTCTACATGCAACAACAACAGACCAATTAAGGTTCGAGGGTGTATTTTTAACGACTTGCCTCGGGGTCTGGCGGTACGGGTCGGAGCGGCTTGGCTGACCAAACGCCCTGCACCGTGAATCCGAAATGTAAATTTAATGAGCCTTCTCCAACACAAGTTAGGGTTTGACATTAAGTTCAACCATTTCCTTCGCGGTCCATTCGAGTCTTGTCGCGCTTTTCAACGTTATTTCCGCCTCAACAGCTGACATACTGGGGCAACCATGTAACTCACATTCTTCTCTTCCATTGACTACGCTGTCATCTGTGCATCTAATTTCAACAACATACATTACAATTCGATATTCAGGCCCTGAACACAGAACAGTTTGCACAACCTCAGCAGAATAATATTCCGGTTTTGGCCGCACGACCCACTAATAAACGCGTCAATTCTTGTGTGAAGGTAGTGTCTTGGCTAAGGAGGTGGCACTAATTACTACCAAAGGTCTGCTCGGCCGCGCGCCTGTCAGAAATAGAGCCCGTAGATAGCCCAATGCATGCGCCGAAAGTTTCTGGGTCGGAAAGTATCGTAGACGAAATTCTGCTGCATTGCGTCGTCAACTTAGCAATCGTTGTTTTCCGGAGACCGTGGGATCCGGAATGTGGAGGTGGATGTGGAGGCGGGGTGTAGATCCTCGTGGTTGTCATCGCTAGAGCTGCAATCATGCGATATGACGACTCGTAGAGCGCCCGTTGGTAATACAAATTAAGCATCGATCGGTGATTGTCAAATCGGAACCTACACCTCGAGTGATCGAGATGCTTGAGCAACTTCACTGTGGAGGTACTGCATCTTGTCTGCGAGTCAAACGTTGCGTTCTCTCTGCACTCATCCAACATCCTGGCGGCTGCGGGACCTGGGTTTTCGCGTTGCGCAATATACACATCCATAATGCGTAATGAGACTGCGTGATTGTTGAAGGGGTCCAGGCTGGATATTTGGAGTATGCCCTTCTCTTGATGCATGATACTCGTCTTGGGGGAGATGGATGCGCTCGGACGGCATCTTCAGCTCAATTCTCAATCTCCCATACCAGTGTCTCTTGCCCAGCGAATTGCATGACCGTCCAGGCATTCTTGCCTCCGAAGGCTTGCGCGCTCATGGCGAACCACCGCTCCTCCTTCCCATCTGCCTCCAATATAGTGTTCCCTTCCATCTCCACATCATGCATGCCATTATCCCTACTCTTGCCCTTAATGCCCTGACCCCTGACCATGATGAACAAGTCGCGAACGAAAGCTGGTGGAATGAAGCCTTTCCATCGCACGCACACCATGGTCTTCGAAATGACCCCGTTGCCCAAGTTTGGCACCTCGTACCGCGACAGATGCGGATCGATGCGATCCCCCTCACCGATGCGCGGCGATTCGAGGCTCAACATATGGAGCCACTCAAGCAAACTCAGCGTGTCTTCTCCTGCATACAAGCCCGCGAGATCGCTGACCGAGAGCTTTGGCACCATGATATGCCCCATCCTCATCGCATTGGGTACCATCTTGTGTAGCCAAGGTGCGTGCTTCGAAATGGGCTCCTTGCCCTCCGCGAGCGACTCAGCGGATGAGGGATTGAAGTTGTAAAACAGCCAGGTGAGCGACTGATTCAGCACATTCTTGCACGCCCACTCCAGCCTCGAGAATCCGGATTTGCCGTGCTTCATAGATGGGGATCGCAAGTCGTACTCCACGATCCATCGCTGCTTTTTGTGTTTCTTGCCGCCGTCCTCGATCGGCTTGCCTTGGAGGCCGCATCGTTCGTACGTTGGGCGGGTAAGCTCCATGCGCAAGACACCCTCATATAGCTCGAACCGGTCGTCAACCAGAAGCCTTCCTTCGCTAAGCATCATGATGTTTCCTTGCTTGATATAGCTTTCCAGAAACTCGCTCTCGAGTAGCTCTCCCAGCTTCATGTGAACCCTCGCATACTGCGCTCTTGCTGGCCCGTCCACTCGCCACAGTTCGTTTTTCACGAGCTCGTATATCTCCTCTGGGAGTATCAAGTCTAAGCTGTAGCTGAACTTGTGCTGGTTGAACGTCGAGAATGGCTTCTTCTTCGTGGAGACATGCTTCGGGTCGATGTGGGAGGGGAGGACGCTGTGGGAAAAGTATATTCTCGTGTCGGGTGCTGAGTCGGTGCGGTGGATTTCGAGCATGACGTATTGCTTTGGAGTTCTTGCGGTTCAGCGTGCCGGCGTCCAAGATGGCCTCTAGAGTTTTGGAGAGAGCTTCGCGAAGAACGTGGGGCGGAAAATAGTTCCATGGGGCGGGACGAACGCGTTCTCAGCCCTACGGAGCTTGGCGCGGGCACGCTAGCATTAACACCAACATCATTCTGTGATCAGAAGCATCAACTCATTTCGCTCAATCTGTTTTGGACATGCGTCTGCAGTACGTAAGCATGCAATCGGGTCATATTTTCAAAATCTGCCCGTCGATGCGCAAGAAGATCCGACGCTCGAAAGTACCGCAGAGATCTCTCAAGCCACAGTTCACTCACATGACACCAATCTGGCATCCAGAGAGCAGATACCCACCTACGCATCCTTTTGATCAATCTACTCAATATTAGCCTTCTGTCTCCCAGCCCATTTCACGCGCCATCATGTTTTTCTCCACCACTTTCTCCATCTCGCGAACTTTGTACTCGACAAACTCCCCAAGCTTCTCCAGCGTATCGACGAAACTCTCCCAGCTCCAAACTTCCATTAACGTGGTCGTGATTTCCACATCAGGCTGATCAAAAACCCGAAGTTAAGCAAGTGCTTTTATGCCGTAGCCCCATTTGGCGTCGTATTCCAGTATAATGCGGAAGTCTTCGCGTATAGCTTTAGAGTACTTTTGCGTGTATATCGGTGCGAGTTGAGCTGGGGGTTGTGATTAGAGGGGAAATATAGACAACGGGTTCTGTGACACTGACCGGCAATGCGATCTTTCAGATGCTTTGCTCCAGCTCGCTTCACTTGGAGATGAGCCTCTGAGACGTTCTCTCGACTGGACATGCTGGACTTGGTTACTAACATGTCTTTATAGTTTTTAGGTTTGTTTGTTGATGCAGGACGAGGAATCGTCGATCGCAGAAGTTGAAAATTTTAGTCCATCGTCTGCGCGCTGATTATCACCACTTACCTAGTGAGGCAAGGTGGAGCGCTCTTGCTCATAACGCGGAAGGTGCGTACCGGAGCGCACTTCATGACCACCTGCCTCGCTAGCTATATATATACTAACAGCCTCTTACTAAAATTTCTAACATCACACCAAGTCCTTCTCTTTTACTTCAACCCTTCAAGCTACCCTAATCGTAACCTCATTACTCTGGACACCCCACGCTCTCTGACAGATTTTGTAGGAGAAACACTATTATTGCCTCAAAGAACCAAGCCTTTATCTCCACAAACCTCTACTACTAGAGCACGTATAAGCCCTCTATGGCTCATAATATCCTTTCAACTATACTAGAAGCCTGATACTCAGCCTAAAAGACAAGCGATACACCATGTACGAAGAACCGAGTTCTTTGCTGCGGCGGAAAGAGTTGAAGAGCGGTACAGGCGGGTCTAGACTCATTATACAGGTCTTGGATGATCTGCTAAATGCGTTGTGTGCTGATATGGTGGTACGAGTGTGAATTTGTGGATGTCTGGGGAGGAGATAGTGGGGTGCGGGTACCTAGTTGAAGAAAGTTTGAGCGCGTGGATGCTGGTCTAAGGCTGGCGGTGGTTCATATTCCAGCTCACTGTGGCTGTGGCTGTGGCTGTGGCTGTGGTATCTCTTTGCCTTCCTTACAGGCGCGCCTGAGAGGGCTGTGTTGCCGACTTGGATTGGTCTCTGCTTCACCGGTCTTGTCCACAAAACATGTCAACTTAATCATGATTTTCCAAATCTATCCTCTTTCAAATCCCCAATTTCTTCTTAAACATCTGCCAAACCCTTGGCAAAAGAAAAAGAAAAAGATCGTCTTAGCCACGTACCTACGTCCCTACCTCCATCAGCCTTCCAGCTTCCTAGCCCTCTCCATATAAACAACAATGACGGACATCGAAATAGGCTCCTGGACATCTTCTATGAAATCCTCAATCATAGGTCCGTCCCCGCCCGCCCCAATACTCACACAACTACATCTCCCACTGACTATCGTACCATCAGATCATGCACAAGCAATCCACGGGTCAAAATATCCCGCAGGACACAGTTGGAGTGTTCTTATCAAAAAGAAGCTCTCGCGATACACGGCGCATGTTATTGTATATGAGCAACCAGGCTCGCTGCAGCAGTGGAGGGTACTTAAGAGTGGATCGCCGGAGTCAAGAACCATGAAGGCGCTGGACAAATTGCTTGAGGCGCTGTATGAAGACGTGGTGGTGGTGGTGGCGGTGCAAGGGTGGTGAGAGTTTGCAGTTACGATGTTTCGCGGAGAGAAAACAATTTCCCAAAATTATGGATTGAATAAGGGAAAAAGGCTTGTGCGTGGATGGGGGAGAGAATTGTAATATACGATTCTTCCTGGGGTGGTTGGGTCTTAGGAAGTGAAGAGGAGGGTTTTGCGGAGGCAAAGATATCCAGGCGTGTGGATGACCGGTTTTTTTTATGGTTACCGAGCTGTTTCTGAACAGGGTCTCATACCCATGTGACTTTTATCCCAATCCGAGAATGTCCAGAGAACCCCATTCACGAAATTTCGGTCTCAAGCCCCCACCTCTTCTCATGCCTTGTGATTTCATTTCATCGTCGAGTACGACGGAACCACACGCAGCGACTGCCAGACTTCCAGATGGATGCACAAGTGTTCCGACTACCGGTGCTTCCTCTTCCCCGACCTGTACCACTTCATCTGGCTCCACGGCGCCCTCTTTTCTGTACGGATCCCTCCATACCCTCATCTTCCCATCTGTGCTACCGGCCCAAATCTCATGTGAGATACCCTCAATGTCATATGGTGAAGCACCGGCGTTCCAGATGTCAAAGCCCAACTTCTGCTTGGTAAGAGCTTTCCGGCCGGCGCAGTATCCCAGAGAGAGCGAAAAGTTACGGACATCGTAGATGAGCAGAACGTCGGAATGGCGTTCAGCGACGTAAAGATACTTGCCGCATGGACTCCACTTGAGACTTGATACACCGTCGCCCATGATATGCTTTAGATTCTCATTGCGATTCTTCTTGCCATTGATGGTGCCAGGTAGCGAGAAATGTGTGACTTCTCCACCGCCTACAGGATCGTAGATGCCCACGTGGCGTGTCCGTGCGCCAGCTGCCAGAAGACCGTCTGAATGCGAAATAGAGGGTGGTGATAGAGATAATGCTGAGATCCAGCCTTTGAATCCGCGCCCGCCGCCTTTCAGCTTGTTGCGTTTAGCAGGGATGGTGGCAATGGTGTGAATTGGGCTGTCGGTGTCTTCAAAGTCAAATATAGCGATTCCGTCCTGCTTTCCAGCAAAGAAATGTGCGCCATCGTTGGAATAGGTCAGACTGAGAGGCGCAATGACTGCTTCGGTGAGGTTGTTGACAAGCTTGTATGAAGCCAAAGGTTTGGATATATCGATCGGTTGAGTACTTGAAGGCCGTAACTCTTCGGTATCGTAGGCTCGAGTTGCACCCCACAACGCGTTGTGCAGAGTAATGTACGAGTCTCGCCGACTGACTAGCACAGTCGTGCTGCTGGCGTCTTGAACATTAAAGAGCGGATTGAGAGCGAAGGTCCAGATAGGGTTGGCAGAGCTGAACGACGCATACGTTGCAAGAGTGCAAGTGCCGGTCTCGGATAAAATGCCGTTATCGATGGGGTAGACGGAGAATGTGCGCGCGAAGTCTGCAGTGAAGATACACGTCCCGTCCGGCGAGAGCTGCGCTTCCTGGATACAGCTTATATGGCGTATACTTTGTTGCGAGCCGATTGAGCTCGCATCATCGCTACTATCTTGGACGTCTGAGTCTGATGCAGACGCAGAATTTGACGACAAAAGGCTGCTCTGAGAAATCTCGTTGCCGTCGTCCCCCGCTTCGTTCTCATGGATTGGCCCTTCAAGGATTTCATCTCTCTTCAGATCGTTCTCTTCGTCTTCCACTCCATCGTCCTCTCTTCGACCCTCCTGCTCCATATCATCATCTTCATTCTTCTCTTGCTTGCTGCCTTCCGGGACTCTGGTGCTTGCCAGACATCGCACCCTCATACTGGTGCTGTTCATCGCTCAGCCGAACATCCTCTATCCATAGCATAAACTTCGCGCTATTTCTTCGTTTTCTCCAAGTCGTGTCAAAGAAGGTGATGCAGAGAACTGGGGGTGCTATCGATAGTGGTTTAGCACAGACGCGTTATTTCGCGCCCCAAAAGTCATCGGCTCCAACATCGTCATCACTCCGATTCACTCCACGATGCAGCATGCCCTTGATCCCAAGCGCGGAAAAGCATGGGTTGAATCGCCATATATGCGGTCGCTTATAGTAAGTTATCTATTTACATTATCAATTGACGTCTTCAATTCAATTCCTCCGCGTGTCTCTAAATGCATCATCGTCACAACCCATCCACAAGCGCACGCGACATTCAAAAGCTACCCCAAACCCCTTCTCTAGCTCTCTAAGAGTCCCCCCTCCCCCAAATCTTAATCTCAAATACAGCCCTTGATCTGCTACCTCACGATCCATTGCTAACTACGCAACCCAGGCAGGCGGCCTAGCAGGCACAACAGTAGACCTCTCCCTCTACCCCCTCGACACCCTAAAAACACGCCTACAATCCAGCGCCGGCTTTGCAGCCTCTGGCGGCTTCAACGGCATATACCGAGGCGTCGGCTCTGCCATTGTCGGTTCCGCGCCGGGTGCCGCTTTATTCTTCATAACCTACGACACCATCAAACGTTCCTTCGCGCAGCCCCAACCCTCGATTCAGTACAATAATATCCAAGGAGGCAAGCCCTACAAAGAATCACTCGTCGTCGACCCGGGCAACCAAGCACACGTCCACATGCTCGCTGCCAGCGTCGGAGAAATTGCTGCATGCTCTGTCCGCGTCCCCACCGAAGTTGTCAAACAACGCGCTCAAGCCTCTCACCACCCTTCCTCTCTCTCGGCCCTCACACACATCCTATCCCAACGCTCCTCCCATGGCTTGGCCCACGTATGGCGTGAACTCTATCGCGGATGGTCGATTACCATAATCCGGGAAGTGCCGTTTACGGTCATACAGTTCCCACTGTGGGAGGCGCTGAAGCGGTGGCGCGCATCTGTGACGGGAAGGAAGGAGGTGAGTGGGTGGGAGGGGGGTTTGTTGGGGAGTGTGGCGGGGGCGGTGGCGGCGGGGGTTACGACGCCGTTGGATGTGCTCAAGACGCGGATGATGCTTGCGAGGGAGAAGGTAGCCATGTTTACCATGGTGAGCGCGATATTGAGCGAGTCGGGACCAAGAGCCTTTTTTGCGGGCTTGGGCCCACGCGTGGGCTGGATAAGCGTCGGAGGTGCGATATTCTTGGGGAGTTATCAGTGGGCGAGCAATGCGCTGGGAGAGGTTGAGGAAGTCATCATCTGAAACGTCCACCAAGACAGAGTGAAGATACACAATGTAAGTGTGCAAAGGCTTTCCAGGCCGAAGCCTATAGACGAAATTACGCGCAAGCAGCTACGCTATATACACTATACAAGACTTTGTCGCCCCTATCCAAACAACAATAACAATGCACACCAATATCATGCCCCCTGTAACATGTGGACGCCCAAGCCAAGCATCCCTACCCCTACGGCCCAAACACCGCAGCACTCGTCTGACTTCTCCTATCCGCCTCACTACTTGCCTTGCCCTCGCTCGCATTGCTACTACCCGGTCCCGGAGACAGTCCCGCACCAGCCCTGAGACCATGGACAGGACCAGGCGGCGCACCAGATTGCGGACCAGGGTAGGGCGCATGTTTGATTTCCTTGCGGCCGTTTGCTTTGTAGAGGAGGATGACGTCGCCGGCGCCGCGCCAGACGTGTGCGCGGATGGATGCGAGTGTCATTGTGGGGTGGATCAACTACACCATGTCAGCACACTCCTCTTCGCCAGACTGCACCTCAAAAACCTAGTACGTACCTGCCCATTACAATAAAGTTCCAGATACTCCTCAGGCCTCAACACACCCCCTTTATCCGCAGCCTTCTCGAGGTCCTCCTGCGTCGGCGCCGGCTCAATGCGCTCAGAGACGTAGCCCAGTATCTTACGTGCGCGCAGCATACGGTTAGCATTGAGGCGGTTGTTGCTAAGCGTGGAATTAGCAAGGCTTGCGGTTTCGAACGGGAGGACAAAGGGAATGTACCCGTCGGTTGAGATGGAAGGCAGGTGGTTGCCAAAGGGCTCGAGGACAAAAGACACCTTGGCAATATCTTTGGGTGGGAGGTTATTCTGTCAAGTCCTGTCAGCAGAGTGTAGCATGGGGAAAACAGATTGAGGAAAGACGTACCCGTAGTAAGACTTCAGCCAGCCACATCGGTGCAGCCTTCTCGATAAGATCAGCCTGCGAGCCTAGAGTCCCAACCTTGCCTTCAAAGAGATCAGCAACACCACCAGAGTCCGGACGGTCCTCCTGGATGAGGATCGTTGTCATAGCAGGGGGTTTCAGCACGGGCGTATCATTCGGCAAACTCGGTGCAATCTGCGTGTCCAGCTTCATCGCACCAGCCGCCAGCTGCTCTTCGTAACTCTGCCGTATCCGTTGAATAGCACCGTAGAAGTTGTCTTCGATGGTCTTCTCGTCGGTCTTGGTAGAGCGCGAGTCGCTATCCTCGGCCTTTTCGTCGACAGCAGGCTTGGCCGGCTCAACGACTGCTGTCCCGGTGCTGAACTTCTTCATGTTGAACGACATGTTAAACTTCTTACCGAACATGCCTTTGCCCTTCTTTGCTGGTGTGTCGGGCTCCGTAGGTGATTGTACGGCTTCTTCCTTTGAGTCCGTGGAGCCTGCTTTCGTCGCTTCTGTAGTCTTTCCGTTCCCGCTGCCATTAGTTGCGGAAGCTGAACGACCAAAGTAGTCGCCGCCGTCTTGAATGGAGCTTCGTTGTGTTTGTGTCTTTTCTAAATGTGAGCCCTCCTCAGTTGTTGGAGTTAGGTATGGGTTATGCTGCGAGTTGCGTCCTGCACTTTGAGGCGCTGCCATAGGCGTAGCCAAACCGATAGCCAGGCCAGGCGTATACGGTAGATGGAATCCGTTAGTAGCCTTGATGGTAGAGCCAGATAAAGGCCCCATGGTAGCATCGTTCCAGCCATTCATGCCAATATTCGGTAATTGGATGTTGCTAGGGCGAGGTTTCGGTGGGTTTTTTTCTCTCTGTTTCAGAAGGTCGGATCGAAAGTGCTCGTCTCGCTTGATCTCTTCGTCGATGAGGTTCGAAAACAGGTAGCGTAATACCCACTTGCCCAGGTTGACTGTGTATCATTAGTTTGTTGGAATTACTGACCAGACGAGCACACATACTTCTGTGATCTTCCCTAAAATCAATCTGCTCTTTTAAATCGAGCTCATCGGCATATGTTTCGGCATCAAAGCAGTAGTTTTCCTCCAGCACACAGGTCAAGGTTCCTATCCTTGTGTCGACAGCACACCAATGAGCGACAGTTTCCTGGGTATTAACCTCTGGTACGACATCCTCCATATGCTTCTTGCCGTATGACTTGATGGGTGCACACTAGTACGCGTTAGCCAACGATGCATGTCCACCATGGAGTTCAATCCCACCTGTAATAGATCCCATAGCACCACCTCTCCCGCAGTGTCCAGAGTAAGAACCCTCCGGCGATCATTGAGGAGATAATGCTTGATCAGACCGTTCTGGCCTTCGATGGAGAAATCCGGTAAACTGCGAACTGGCCCAATAGCACTATGATCCGGCGCTGCCAAGACGTCGGAAGGTTTTCGTGTGCTTGCTAGAGTCAATGCGTCGGGATCTTTGGTTGCGAAGGCTTGCGGAAAGGGCGCGGTATTCGACATGCGCAATAGGGCTCTAAGTGGTATCTTTGGTGGCGCTTCGTTTGTCGGAGGACTTGTCGCAGGGGGTGAGGGGAATCGTGTACGCATGGTCGAAACGCTATTCCTGTGCCACTTGTAGGGCTCTGGCAGTTCCACTTCTGTTGCAGTTTCAACGTCGTTCCACCTGTTGATGCTCGAGCTGGAGGTTGCTGTCCACACATGGTCGCCGGCCGCAACGATCTTGCTCACGCCTTCGTGCTCTTGACATATGGCCACTGATAGACCCTCGTCCATTTCGTCACAGTTGCGAACGTCGCTCTTGGCTACTATGCCTGAGCGGTCGGAGGAGTAGAAGACGTCAAGTTCGGGCGAGTCCGAGTGCAGCGACCACACGCTGTCGTTGTGCATGGTGAGCGTGTACATACAGCGGCCTGCCGTCATGGACCACACCTTGACTGTCTGATCAGACGACGCAGTCAGGATGGTATCTCCGTCCTGCGCCAGGAGAATGTCACGCACATTGTCCGTGTGGCCCACAAACTTGGTGATGCGCTTGCCCGTTCTCGAGTCCCACAGGCGCACGATGCTCTCGGGACCGCCGCTAGCGATGATGTTGGGCGTTGCTGCCAGCGCGTATACGGAGCCCTTGGCCGTGTTCTCGTCCTCGCCCACTGCAATCTCCAGCTTCTGGCCCGCCCCGTTGAGGTCCCACAGGCTGATCTTGCGGTCTAGCCCGCCCGAGGCTACCCAGTTCTCATTGCCGCCAGGCGACGCGACGCGCTTGACGTAGTCAGTGTGTAGGCCAATCGTCTGCGGCGGGAGCGGATCCGCGGCATCCGGGCGCCAGACCTTGACGGTGATGTCGGACGAGGCGGAGACGAGGGCAGTGTTGCGCTGGGCAAGCACGATGTCGTTGATCCAGTGTGTGTGTGCCTGGACCTGCTGGCGGAACAGCGTGGGTGGCGGTTTGAAGTCGGCCGTGTTGGCGTCGGCAAACGGGTCGCGCTCGTCGGCATTGCTCTTGGTGAGGTCGAGGTGCAGGTCCCAGGCGCATATGACGCCGTCGCGCCCGCCCGAGTAGCTATAGCGTGTTAGTCAGGACAGCGGCTATAGCGACCGGATGCCTACAGGATGGACTTCTGGGGGTCGACGGCCAAGCCATTGACTCCGAGCCTGTGTCCGCCCGCCGAGTTTGCAAGTGGCAGCACTGCAGGCCATGTCAGTCTACTTCGCCCTCGGCTCAGATAGGGCGCACACGGTACATACCGTACGAGATACGCTTCCGCGCGTTGCGTCCCATCCCCCTCAATCAGCCCTGCGCGGACATGCGGTGCAGTAAAGGAGTCGTTTGTTGCTGTCTGTGGGAGAGAGCTGCTACCTAACATCAACGAGTGGCTGGTGGCAGGAACGGGTGCTCAGGTGTCCCCTGCATCATTCTGGGACCAACCCGCGCCTCTTCTGCGGAGTCTGACAGCGGAGTAGCGTGAACCGACCGCAGATCTTGCGGCCCTTGGCTTGGGCGGAGAGCTACGTCACACCTTGCAGCTGAGCAGCGCAGTCTTAGAATCACCAAACCCCTCCAGTGCCCGGCGTCCAGTAGCTGTATGTCTTCATAGCTAAAAAGAGCTTCCACCAGCTCTCCTCCCGACAGCGCGGTACCCACGTTTGGCGGCGTCGCCCACGAGCCTCGAGGTGCAGTCGCATTCGGCACTACGGCTCGTTCGGGCGGCTAGCCGGCTGTGATCCGCTGATTCGGTCCACCGGTGTCGCGACAACCTTGCGCCTCATCGACATACAATTCTTTTTATTTATTTTTATTTCCACTGAAAAACCTAAACACTAACCCCACCAGTATACCTACCTAGCCTACATGAGAATGGATCTTCTACTCATCAGTTGCACACATCTCGCTTTCCTGTTCATTTATTGGACCAGCCCTCTCTCTCTAGCCCGATGCGTCTCGGCAAGTCAACCCGCGAGATGCGCGACCCCATACACCCGAGACAGTGGTAGTACCAGAGCTACACCCTCGCCCCACCCACGACAAGGTCTATGTACGCGCGCGTAAACGTGTCGAGGACATGTGCAAGATGCTTGACGTTGAGCTTCTCGTCGAAAATGCGCAGATGCATGGAGAACTGCGCTGGGTCTTGCATCTAGCCTGGGGCCTCAAAACATTGTCCATGATGGTCGACCGACATCCTCAGCATCCGAGTTCTGGATCTCGAAGACCTTCTCTGCGAACGTCCAACTGCCAGAATATCTCTAGCTTCTTCACAGACGACATGGGCGTAAGCCCGAAATCCAACCCGTCCGCCCCGGCGCGTACAGCACCGAGATGTCCTGACCTTTGCACGCAAACGACGCGAACACTATCTTGTAGACCGGCTCGAGGATCTCCTGACTCTCCACCGAGCCAACAAACGATGCCTGTGCGAGCCAAAACTCGTCGCCCATACTCGTCATGGCGCCATTTGCGCGTTTGATATTGCGCCGCAGGTAATTATCGGCGTCCTGTCCAATCTCCTCGTCGAGGTCCATGACATATGCCCAGACCATATCTTGGAGCTCGCGTGCAAACGTAGCGTGCATGGCTTTGACGAAGGAACGGCACACTCCCTGCACCTTGGATCTGATCTCAGGTCGGACCACTCCCAAGGAACCTCGTACGCAGCACTCGCTAGGTCGTAGGGTGTGAGCGTCCTACTGTTAGACCACGCGCCCCTTATCATCTCGTTGATGGCGAGTTGGGGGATTAGAAGGTATGTATAGATGTATGAACTTTAGCAGCAGTAAATTTAAGAGACAAGCAAGTGCAAAGACGGCAGTAAAAGAATAAACAAGGACGATGGCAAGGTAAGAGGAGGCAGCTGAAGGTGGAAAGGTGGATAAGTAACAAAAGAAACGAAGAAGAAGGAGAAGAAGAAGAAGAAGAAGAAGAAGAAGAAGAAGAAGAAGAAGAAGAGTGGTGAATGCAACACCAACAACTGACACCGAGACTTGATTCCGAGAATATACTCAACCTTCCATCATAGAACTCTAAGATGCCCTAGTTCTCAAAGAGCACCGTCAAGCTATTCACTCTGCACTGATTCCTGTCCACGAGAAAGAAGGAATCAAATAACCAATCTCACTCCTCATTGCAATCTACTCCCATCCCTTCTGCAGACCCTCACGCATACCTCCCCCTCGCAGCCCCAGGCGGCCCCCCCTGAACCCGATACAACTCCCCAATCTCCCTCTCCATCTCTACATCACCCGTCTTCTTCGGTGCTAGCGTCATAGTCAGCATAACACTTCTCTCCCTTCCCCTCTTTCGAGTAAAAGCATAACGTACCCATAGCAGCTCCCAACCTCTCAACCAGCACCCCCAGCAAATCATCCAAACTCTTCGTCATACTCGTCTTCTCCGCCCCGGAAACCACGGTCTTCCAATTCACGGCCGAGTTGGGGATTTCGTACACGACAACGTAGGCGACGTAAACTTGCGTGCGCTCGGTTTGGTGGTGGCGGCTGGGCTTGCTCTCTTTGGTAAAGGTGGTGAGGATGAGGTCGAAGGTGGAGCCGTGGGGGTGGAGGGGCCCGTAGAGGGCGCGGGATTGTGCTGGGATGGGAAGCCGTGTTAGTTGCGGAGGATTCAAAGTGTGAGATTGGTGGGGGTAGTACTACGAACAGAGAATTTGGTCCTTGGCCCATAGCATGTGTGCGGCGTCGGGGGTGCCCATGTCTGTGAGGAAGCCCATGGGAGTGCGTGTGCTAAGTTGCTTGCAATAAGACGAGGTATGGCAGCAAGGAGAAAATATTTGGTTAAGAGAAAAGGTGAAAACTATTTTGGAGAGGACGTGAAGTTGTACTTGTGCGGTTTGGGTGTTTGTTTTCTCCCGCATTCACCGCTGCCTTCACCGCGCCTGCGCAGACCTGATGACAGCAAGTTCAGGATGCCGCCAAAAGCTGCATAATAGAAGGCGTTATGTATTTTTATGCGGTGTAGCAGTCTAAGAGAGCGGGCAGAGAAAGAGATCCTGACATGTTGAACTAGAAGGTGGTGAGAGTTTGCACGGTACAGTACTGGCTCCCAGGTACGAAAATGCCACCGCCTAAGCAATCGGGGAGAAGATTACCCTCAGTCATATAGCCTAGGTCTTCATCAAAGGCATCCTTTCCGCTTTGACAGCCCCATTCTTAAACCAGCGCTAGGCTTTTCCCCTCACACTGGCAGGAGACGTCAGGCTTCTTATCTCCCAAACCTTTTCTCGCAGTAGCCTCCACACACGGCGGATGCCCGGACGAAAGAGCAATTTTAGCCCGGGAAATCAACATGTTCGTCAAATGTATCATGCTCATCAAATGTATCATTGAAGGGATCCTCTCCGCTGTCGTACTACCCGGCTACGACGCTTTACTTGAATTCTGACAAAAGTTAGTCAGTAAACAAAATCCATAGCTTAGATACGGAGCCTTGTACTCACTGATGACAGCTGATGGTTTCTCGCGAAGGCGTTCCAGCAAGGCATCCAAGCTCTGGGCAACGGATCTCTTCCTCTGTATGGAGACAACGGGCTCCCAAGCGGATAAAGTGGGAACCTCGTAAACGATGAGGTGAGCCGAGTAGGCCACGACATATGGCATATCCAGCTTTGTCTCCTTGGTGATGACGGCATCGAATATAGCATCGTGAGAGTGTAGTGAGCCTTACAAGGCGTGGGCTTGAGCTGCGAGGTAGTTATCCGAATTAACATTGCGCGATCATGAGGGCCTACGGGAGGGGACAACGTACACATCTGTTCTTTCATCTTGGCCTCCCAGATGATCTGTGCGGAGTTTTCGGGCTCCATTGTGGTGAAGATAGATTGTGAGGATGGGTTGGGGTGGATGGAACCGTGGGGTGAGGAGAGAGGAAGAGACTGGAAAGCTTTTTATATGTCCGCGCATACACATTTATCTCCACCTCTCAAGTCAAAGCTTTATTTAACCGATGACGAGTTTCCAAACGCCCGCGAAAGCTATGGCCAAGTCTCTGCTAATACTGTCGTACGTATCGCGGACCATGGTTCACCATTCCATACCGCCTGACTCTCAACAACATCCTACTGCTCTGATTCCGCATCCTTATCTGCGAGATGGCAAAACAGATAGAAGAAATAGGAGGGTGTGCAGGAGGATGTGGCATTACAACTGCAAGTGTTGCATCAAGGGGCTCATGGCTCCCAAAACATGCACTAGTTGAGCACTCAGTGCGTGTGATGATGCGGACGTGCCTCACCAGGTTGAATCGAACTCGAATTTTATTCGTAGGATCTTGAAGGGTACTGGTCGTGTGACATGGATATAGTTCGTATGACTGGCTCATCATCTGAATAGTAGAACCCACAGTCGCGCAAGCTGGTATCGTATTACACCAAACGTCTCCCTATGGCGATGCGTGCAGATGGACTTCTTGAGCTTCTACGAATTGCAGGTCGATGGAGCGGGGGTCAAGGCGAATTCCGGATTCGGTAGCATGCCAAAGTTCATCGCCATCCTCCAACTCGGCCTTCATCCCATCGCTCTTTCCGTTCCGCCCGAAGATAGGCAACCTTTCGGCCCTCTCTCAGCCGTCTCACGAAGTCGGTCACCTCTCGCTCGCTGGCAACGGCCTCACCGCCTCCAAAGCCTTCGCCTTCGAGAAAGCTCTCCTCAAGACCCCTACACAGAGCTTCTTGCTCGCCAACTGCGGCACTTAGTCGCTGATACAAGGCTGGCGGACTGAACTCTCTCAGCGCCTCATCCTGGTCCGCCTGCTTTGCTCTCCACTGGCGTTCCAGAGCCCGTAATGACAACAACCGTGACTGGGCGCCGTCACGTTGGTGCTGGACATGGGCCTCGAGCAGTTTGAGTGACTCGGTTAACCCTACATTCTGCGCAAGTAGTGCCTGCAAGGGCGCGATAGATGCAGGCAGCGAGGGATGTGTGGTCTCAGGATTGTGAATTATTGCATGCTGTAATTCGGGGGTCTGCAACACATGGTGCAGGTCTTTCGTCCTGCTCGTAATTCAGTATTGCAGCCATGTGCGTTTCAAGTTGGACATACTGCTTGTCTTTCAGAACATCGGGCAGCCAACCATCATCTGGCGGCTGAACGGCCAGATAGTCGGGACCTGCCTGTGGTGGATTTTGATAGACATTTTGAGAAGTTTGCTGCTGATCGCCGTAGGGCTGTGCCTGGCCTGGCGGGGGTGGTGGTAGTGGAGGACCTCGCGATGGTGTCGTAGGTCCGCTTGAACGTGATGGCTTTGGCGGGGGTGGCGGTGGAGTCGAAGCGTCGTACTGGTAGAAGTTTTGTGAATGGCGCGGAGATTGGTATGCCATGATGGAGGATGTGTTGAACTTAGTATCGTTAATAAGATTCAAGATGCGTCGAGCATTACAAGTGCTTTCGGTCGTTATGCCTGACGTCGGCGGATGATGTTCCAGCCGCTAGCACGTGTCAGTCAGGCACGTGAATGATGCGCTTGACTAGCAATCACAATGTGAGATTACGCCACAGGGGTCTCAGGGGTCGCGTTATTTTCATAAACCTTGCCGATAGCATAGATAAGTGGCTAGACTGGCCTGTGGAGGCCTCGCCGTGAGCATTGTCCGTCGGTTCGTATGTAAATATGGAGACTGCCCCTGCCGCGCTTGGGACAGCTCCTTCTGCCTAGATTGATATCTCAGCTAGCGGCGCGACTTCCTCTTGTGGTACTGAAAAACGAAGTTGAACACAGGCCATCCGTTGCGGGTACTACCTCAGTATTGCACTGCTAGAATCACGACGAGCTACACTATCTGGGCTTGGCAGACAATCGATCGAGGTTGGGAGTGTTTCATTGCCCTGCATGACAGCCCGTGACCCCAAGGTATTGAACCCACCTCAAGAGCAACGTTGGCAACGTCAGCTGTCAATCGAGGCGCGACACAGAGAACCAATACCAATCTTGAGTGTCGAAAACACGCTCGCATCGCCACCACAACACGAACTGATAGTCAACGACAGCCTAAGCGCCTCGTAGACATTCGCCTCGGCCGCCGCCGCTCATTGGCCGGATAAACGTGTACCTGCAGCGCCGGAGCTATTTCCCCTGACGCGGCTCGCTCCACTCTCACAGCGCGAGCCGGCCATCACGCAAGGTCGGCGTGGGTGAGCGCCTCGCCTTCGACCAATTCCATCGCGGCGATCTGCTCGAGGGCCCTGGAACGCCCCCTTCTCCGGCACATGCGCGTCGCCCGCTAGGGCCTCTCCTTTTACGAGCAACCCTCTTGGGCGACTCTCCACCTCTCTCTGCGCCCATCATTTGTGCAAGGCCATGTCTATCGCGGGGGGATAACGCGAATATGCAAGCCGTCCAAGCGCCGATTGAAGGCGCGCCTCCTCCCCAAGCGTCGCCGTCTCGCCAAAAGCCCTCGTCTCTGGCCTCGATTTCCATCGCGTCCTTTGCTGCCTTTCGATCGCTGGCCTCTGAACCCGTGCTCGTTGCCGTCCAGTCTCCGGTCCGACGAAAGCCCTTACCCGCGAACTCACCCGTTGTTGGCCGCTTTACTGCAGATCACTATAATAGCCTACCACCTGCTGTGCCACCTAAAGATATCCTCCCATCCTCCCAAAGATCGCGTCTGCCTGTCACCGCATTGGCACCGCCGTGGAGTGACGACGACCTCTTTCTACCCCGGAATCTTGACGAGTAAGTAAGCACCTGGCCTACTCGCGCCTTCCCCGTTGCTGATCAGTATAGCAACCCACATGGGAGGACTCCACTGACGGGAATCGCGCCCCAGCTCCCCTTCCCATCCCGCAAAAGCTCCCTCGCTGTCGCGAGAAACAGCCCTGCCCCCGTCCCGTCTGCCTCGCGGCATGACCGATCGGCCAGCAGCGTCCACCCCCAGCGACAGAGCAGGACAGAGGTGCTGAAGGCCTTTGGAAGCAGAGGAGCGCACGCTCGGTCTCCCACCATGCCCAACATGGCATTCATCCCCGATTCACGTCTGCCTGACCTCAAACTCAAGTTGGACGGTGTGACGGAAGACTTCATCGATGATTACGGCGCCGAAGACGACTCGCGCCCAAGGCAAACAAACAAACCCAAGTCGCCGGGAGGCGCTTTCACTTCCTTCTTTGGTTGGAATTCACGGCCGCAGAATGGCGCCGAGTCTCCGGGTACCACATTCTCGGAGAAGTCATTGTCTCCCGATTCTCCCCGCCACAAACAATCCAGCATGTCTGCCAAGACAAAACCCAACGGCCTAGACATTCCAGCTGCCAACTCACTCGGCTCTTACTTCAACGTCCCTGGAACTCCACTCCTGTCATCGTCACCCCAGATGAATGCCCACGTCGAGGAGTTGGAGCGCGAGCTGCGCGAGGTGAGCTCGGAATTAGCTGCTTCCATCCAAAGGGAGATGGAACTGGAGGATGAGGTTGAACGCTGGAAGGCCGAGAGCTCCACCACCTATTCCGACAATCGAAGGACTAGCGACTACTACTCGGATTCTGGCACCAGTTCTGTTCGATTTCCAATTGGGGACCCCGAAAGTAAAATGGAGGAGCTGGATACGCTTCGTAGGAAAGCGGAGCAAGAGCGCGCATCGCTCAAAGTGCGCATGGCAGAGCGCCTGCAAGAGGAGCTCAGAAGGCGCAGAGACTTGGAAGAGCAGGTGCAACAACTCGAAGACCAGGTTAGCGACAAGTCTAGATCAGGCTCACTCGTGGAGACACCCAAAGTCAAGCAGCTTGCATTGTCATTAGAAGATGCAAAACGGCGTTTGGTTGAGGAAAGACAGGTCAAAGAGAACTTCGAGGATCTCTTAACCGCTCTCCGCGAAGAGCTCGAAAAGCATCGCAATGAGGCCGACAACTTGCGAGAGGAGGTTGTTCCTCAGCTCAGGGCGCGGCTCGAAGTGCTAGAAACAGAGGCGGCCGACACAGAAAGGCTCGTATATGAGACCACGCGCATGCAGCAGGAGATACAACAATTGCGCACCGCGAATCAGTCGCTTGCCGCGGCACAGAGGACACAGCAACAAATGCCGCCTCCGCCAGTCCAATTCCAGTCTATCGCAGAGGAAGCAGACATCGCACCTCTGCCCAAACTGCGTGTTGGCTTGACCCGATCAAACTCTCTAGCCCGTAGCTCGGCCGGGTTCAACTCCAAGAGGAGCTCCCTGTCACGATCGAACTCTGTAAAGGACCGATCGGGCGACGCATCTCCGGTGGGCGCACCAACAATCAGCAATCCCGTAAAAGAGCTAGAAGAGCAGCGAGATGCGCTTCACAAGGCCTTGAAGCATCTCTTACAGCGACAGGAGATGCAACAAAAAGAATTTCAACGACGCATCAAGGAGCTGGAGGCCGAAAGGGATGCCGCTCTCAATCTCACCCCTCGACGGACCGCGTTCCATAAGGAGGTCACGGGCCTTAGACAGGAAGTGAACTCACTCCGACGTCGCGCTGACGATGCGCTTGAGCAAAAGTGGCAATGCGAGAAGGGTCTGGGTGGATTGCGAATGGATCTGGATCGCGCACAGCAAGAGACCGGTTCACTCCGCGATTTGCTCCGCGAGCATGACATCTCGATACCCGAGATTCGTATAGAAAACGAACCTCTTGCCTTAGACAAGGCGTACAACGAGCTACGAACTACTCACGCCTTATCTCTCGCACGAGTGCAGCAGTTGGAATCTACTGATGGCGACTCGCTCGGTGCTGCGGGTGCTGAAGCCGAAAGGACACTAGAGCTGTTGAAGCAAAGTATCTCTGACGCTGAAGCTGAGCGTGACTATGCCCAGGGCGAAGCTGAGGAGTACCGCAAGCAGGCTCGTTCTCTGCAAAAGTCTGAAATGGGCCATCTGAGCAAGGAGCAGAAGCTCAGTAGTGAGCTGTTCGCCGCAGCCACCCGCATGGACGAGCTCTCTGAAAAGATCCAACTACAACTCCGGGCCAATGGTGCTTTGCGCACTCGACTTACTGAAGCTATCATGCGTGGAGAGCAGGAGCAGCAAAAGTCGACGCAGCAAATCATTCAGCTCGAACAGCGACTCAAGACAGCGGAAGATAGGGTTATGTTTGCTCAGCAGTCGTCGGAAGATGCCGTTGCACGGCACGAAGACGAAGTGCAAGCTATCAAGGAAAGCCATACCAGTCACCTGCGTCGTGTGAGGTCTGGGCTGCTCAGCCCTGCGGCCTTTTCGCCAAAGATGCCATCATCTCCGGTATTCGCTCAACGATCGCCTCGTCTTGGGGTGACAACCAGCGGACCCGCGATGACGTTTGCGGAAGCAACCAAGACGGAGATGCTCGAGAAGCGTGTGGAGGAGCTCGAGAAGGCTCTTCGGGATGCCGACCACGAGATGGAAGAGGTTGTTGGCCGCATGAACACTGCTCAGATCGAGGTTGCGGACCTGCAGTTCGAGAGGTAGGTTGACGGATCATTCATGTCAGTGTTGAATATGCTAACACATTGCAGGGACGAGGCAATGAGGAGGACGAGAAGACTACAAGCCGAGATTCTTGCCGAGCGCGAAAAGGTCAAAACCCTTATGGCCCTCTAAATCCATCCTTGACGACGCCCGCTGGACTCGACAGCCTTGGCCAAAATAACTTCTCTTCACTAGCCTACACCTGATACACCTGTTATCGGTCTTTGGGATACTTTTTTTTTTGGGACACACTCGGCGTTCTTTTTCCAGGCATGGCATTTACACAAGCGTCACGATTCCACGTATCTTGTTACACTCTACATTACTAACTATTGTCTTATTACACCTTCCCGGGGCTGAGGCTACCGTTCTATACCCGCCAGTGGTTACAGCGCCTCGACGCACCTTCTTTCGGCGGTTGTCTTGCGTTTTAGAAAGCGGACTTGTTCAGTTTGGGGCTTTGAGCATTTGTTTTGTTTGTTTGTTGGATAGTTGTGTACCCCTCGCTAGCATCTGTAGTTGTGCTGTTGCTGTATGTATACTATAATGGTGGAATGAAAGATGGTTGAACGCAGTCGATTTGTCGCGTTGTGTCGGTTTTCGGTTTGTGGGTAGCGATGTCGTGCCAATCAATGTGCCGCTAGATAGCTGTGTACGACTATTGGTGGATAGCATTCTAACCTCAATTGGATGCCGCATTGTGCGTGGGTGAAACGACATCACGCTGCTTTTCCCCGCGTGGCTACATCGGTGTGACTTTGGTACTTCCTGTTCGGGCACATGGCGTATTCAGAGCGGTAACTTTGACGCACTCGGGTATGGTGTGAATAGAGACTGCGGTCAGCACCAGGCTCGGCTGGAAAACGCTTAATGGCCTACATGATTCCATTAAAGAAGCTTTGACTAGGTAGATGCTCCCGTGGCATCCATCCTCGAACATGCAGGTGTCTGGTGCTTCCAAATCAGGTCGGGTGCTTGAAACTCGAGTTGCCTGCGCCGTTCCCCGCCTACCCTACCCGCGGCAGTCTAGCGCATACTCATCCCTGACGCCGATACTGCGACAGTGCCCAGCACCTTCTTTCTCCTTGCCAGCTGTGCGCTTCAATTTACTCTGCAACGCCTGTTCGTATTTCCCGCCGTCTGTGAGATTGCGGCACTGTTGATTGCGGCACTGTTGCTGTGTCTAGCTTCTCCCCGCACTGACTTGGGCTGCCCTTGCCCAACACATCCCTGCGAAGGCATCGCCGACGCTCCTCCGAACCACCACCCGCACCTTGCTTCCCCGACACTCGCCGTACTGAGGAGACGAATTGCAGGGCGTATTATCTCACTCTCTACCCATCATGAGCAACAACCAGCAGTCAAACCGGCTGCAGCTCAACTTTGGCTTTGGCGGTGACCGCAACGACCAGTACCAGCAGGAAGTCGGCCGTGCGTTTCCGACCACTCCCTCGACTTTTCCGCAGCCCGTATACCCGAACCAGGCTGGCCAGCAGGAGGTGTGGGGTGCTCAGCAGCAGGGTAATGGCAATGGCAATGGCAACGGCAACGGCAATGGCTATGGCGGGAGCGGAGGCTACTTCGTGAGCCCCTACCAGCAGGCCCAATACCAGGGGCAGCAGGGAAATCTCCAGGCGCCAGGCAGCCAGCGCTTCGATCAGAGTGCCAATGGCCTTGCCCAGCAGCTGTCACACCAACACCTGGGGGGCAGTGGCCGCTCCGGAAGCCCATACGGCCGCAATGCTTCGCCCAATCCGGGGCGTCCCCGCACTGCAGACAACAGGGGAGGACACAGCTATGGCAGCTATGGTGGCAGCGCTGGACCCCGCCAGCCGTCGCTCTACGACGAAGAAGCCCCGCGTCGTGACCCAAGCAAATACACGGAGAATGTCGACAAACAAGCCATGGTGTCGAAGAGCCTCATCAACACCTTCTTCAAGGACAGTGTCCAGCGGGCACGCGACCGGAACCAGAGGTATGAGGCGACCGATGCATGTCCATGAGCAATACTAACACCGGAACAGAGCCCTCGAAATCGAGTCTATCCTAAAAGAGCCTTCCTATTCCGACAACCGCAAGGCGCAGAAGGAAAACAGCATGCGCCGCGCCGAAGTCGAGTATCTCCGCTTCCTGCGAACTAAGGAGAGACCCGAGAACTTTTCCACCCTAAAGGTCATCGGCAAGGGTGCTTTTGGAGAGGTCAAGCTCGTGCAACGGAGGAACGATGGCAAGATCTACGCGTTGAAGTCGCTTGTCAAGCAAGAGATGGTAGGTAACACTGGCTACCTGATGACGAGACCGCGCCTTGCTAACTCTGGCAGTTCAAGAAAGACCAACTGGCTCATGTCCGCTCAGAGCGTGATATCCTCGCTGAGGCCGACAGTCCCTGGGTTGTCAAGCTGCACACAACGTTCCAAGACAACACTTTCCTCTATATGCTCATGGAGTTCTTGCCGGGTGGTGACTTGATGACTATGCTCATCAAGTACGAGATCTTCACAGAGGACATCACTCGTTTTTACATGGCCGAGATCACGCTGGCGATAGAAGCTGTGCACAAGCTTGGCTTCATACACCGGTAGGCATAGGCATGTACATTTGAAATTTCCCGCTAACAATAGGAAGTGACATCAAGCCTGACAACATCCTGCTGGACCGAGGCGGTCACATCAAGTTGACGGATTTCGGCCTCTCGACGGGTTTCCACAAGGAGCACGATGCCGGATACTACAAGAAGCTGCTCGCCGGTGGCGCACACAAGTCGGCCCGGGACAACCGGCAATCCATGAACCTGGACCAGATTCAATTGACCGTCAGCAACCGTACCCAGATCAACACATGGCGAAAGTCCCGTCGGCAGCTCGCGTACTCGACTGTGGGAACTCCCGACTACATTGCCCCGGAAATCTTCAGTGGCCAGGGTTACGACTTTGGCTGCGATTGGTGGTCCGTTGGCACCATCATGTTTGAGTGCCTCATCGGCTGGCCGCCCTTCTGCGCTGAAGAGCCGCATGACACATACCGCAAAATTGTCGACTGGCCGCGCAACCTACATTTCCCTCCTGATCAGCAACTCGGTGCAGAGGCGGAGGATTTCGTCAGGCGGTGAGCATCCCTTGAGTTGACCCATTTTACATGCAGTTGAAGCTAACGAATGATGCTTCTAGCCTCATCTGCGACGCTGAACACCGTCTCGGTCGCATCGGTGGTGCCAGCGAAATAAAGCTGCACCCGTTCTTCCGCGGTGTCTCGTGGGATGGACTCCGACGTATCCGTGCGCCGTTTGAGCCGAAGCTGCAGTCCAACGTTGATACACAGTACTTCCCTATCGATGAGATTGACCAGAACGACACGAGTGCGGCGTACAGAGCGCAGGCTGCGCAGGCGAATGAAGACGAGTATGCGGCGAGCTTGCCGTTTATTGGGTACACGTACAAGCGTTTCGATGCTTTCCGGGGTAACTAGGTGTACATCGACGGGTTTGCGATGCTGCACTGCAAGTTTATGACTACGACACACGCCTTTGCACGAAGGTTCAATAGACCAGGAAAAAAAACTCGAACTGATATGAGCATCGTATGGGCGCTTGGCCTTGCCTCCTTTTGCGCTCCTTCTTTCGTTTGAGATTGCCGCCGTGTCTGTCCGTGCTGATAGCAGCAGTCCATGGCGGGATGTGTTCAGTCTCGAAATGTTTGTGTATCTTGATTCAAATCATTGGTTTTTGGGGGAACATATGTGATAGAGTAACAGGAGTCTTTTACGATATGAGAAAATGAACATGTTGCGCACGCACATGACTGTCATGGTGTGCAAGATCCGCAATCATGTGAAAGACTTGATTTTACCCTTTGTGGTATCTTGACGACTAGTCATGTCGCGCTGTTGCTATGTGTATGTATCGTGGCCAGAAAGCGTTTTCTTCGCCAGAATTTGCCTGTAACTCCATGCCAAATGCCGAAATGATTTGGTACAACTGCATTATTCCCACAGTCACTCACAATTGTGATGCTCTGTGAACGCCACCCTCCGTCTCGTGTATCGCTTTAGCATAGCTGCTTTTCGCAATGTCGTGCGTGTCGCTCCGCCGGCGTACCGTTTCGCGCGAGTCGTGCGCCTCAGCGCGCTTCGAACTGCACCATACTGTATGTAATCTTATATTAGCCCTGTGTGTCTCTCTCTCTCTTCACGAATCTCCTCCTCTCCCACGTTTTCCTTGCGCCGCTTCTCCCCCCACCTCCCTCTTCCTGAATATAGAACTATACATACCGGTTCGTCCTCTGCTTATACAGCACACGATGGCCACAGTTCCTGCACCGGATCGGCTCGCCGCGCTTCAGTGGCACATCCATGTCGCAGTCGCCGCATTTGTAGTGGACGGTGCGCGCAGTTGCGTCGACGGCTGCTGCAGCTTGTTCGCCGGCTGTGGTTTGGGTTGAGGAGTAGGCGCCGCTGCCGCCGCCGCCGTTGTATTGTTGGGACATTGTCGCTGGTGGTGGGTTGGGGTTGCGCGGTGGGTTGGTCGTTTAGTGAGGTTGGTGGTGGAGGGTGTGTAGGAGTGTTGAGCGTGTGAGCGTCTGTTGTAGTGGGAGTTTGGGGTGAGAGTCGGGGGTGTTGATATGAGCAGGTAGGTAAAAATGCTCGAGTTCGGCCGGCGCACGATGGATTGATGAGTCGAGGCGCTAAAACGAGGGTTCGCGCTAACACGTGCGTGGGTGGGCTTATCGATAATGGACCTACTTTTATCACTATTCTTACGACACGCACACGGCGAACTAGCTTCTAAGCTTACAACTTCAATATTGTGGTCCCTAAAGGGAACAGATAGGATCTTCATCTGCAAAGTCAATAGGGTATAGGCTGCTTTGCTCTACATTGAGGTGCCTCAGAGTACTCGCTCACATCGACTTGCGACACTATCTTCTACATCAACATGCAGATTAAGCTGCAAGAACTTTCTACACACGCTCGTTCACAATACTGGGCATCATACAGGTAGGTAGGGTCTCGGAAAGATGCTGTGCGGGTGGCTGTTCCCCGCACCTTGTTAAACAAGTGGGTTGGAGTTATCCCCGCCATGTCTTGATCGTCTGTACCTGATCATTCACATACTACATTTCTTCTCTGTCGTAAACATCTCTCACTCTGAGTCTTACGTTGGTCTTGCAAGTATGGCTGGCGATCACAAAGCCCCTGGCGCCCCTAACAACTCCATCCCAGTTCCCCTAGAAGCTCCCTCGTCAACAACGCAAACGCATCTTGAGGCTCTTCTTTCTTCGATCGAGCCGCTGAAGACTCGCTATGGACATCCGATATCGAGAAGCTGGGTCTCTATGCAGGACCAGCCGCTCCGCCATCCGCGAAAGCTCCGTGTAGTAACTATCGGCGCTGCCATCTCTGCTATGAATATGGCATATGAGATACAGTATGGATATGGCAAATTAGGGATAGAAAATGAATGAATAAGGGGCGAGCTCGAAGACATCGTCGAACATTGCATATACAAAAGTAGCGCCGAGCTGGGTGGGACACGGCTGGTCAACACGTACCCGGCTGTAGCTTGCGATGTGTCTGCACATATCTATACCTGTAAGTTTATGGAACTATAAAATGCAAGACATGTGTATCACTGATGGGCCTGAGAAGTCCCCTTCGAGCCAAATCCGGGCTGGAGCGCGTTCTATGCTGGTGGCAAGGAGATTCATGACTACTTCATGCGGACTATCAGGAAGCATAGGCTTGACTGAGATGTCAAAACTTCGTACAACATCGTCCATGCTGAGTTTGACGAGATGAAAGGTATCTGGAACCTGAAATTAGAACACAAGGGCGAGGTCTTCGATGACTGGTGTAACATTCTCGTTAGCGCGACCGGCTTCCTCTCACACTGGAAATGGCCCGAGATACCAGGCTTGCAGGACTTTGAGGACTTGAAAGTGCGCTCTGCAGCCTGGGACAATTGCTATGATCGGGAACGGTAGTTCGGCGATCCGGATCATGCCTGAGCTGGCAAAGACCGCCAAACAAGTCACGAACCTCATCAGGAACCCGACATGGATAACACCAAGCTTAGGCAGTGCTGCGATCGGTGACAAGGTCAGCAAGACTTACTCAGAGGAAGAGGAGCGAGTGTTCAGAGAAGACTCGAAGAAGTTGAACCAGTACCGGGGAGAGATTCAGCATGCGAGTAACAAAGCATTCGCCATAGTGAGCAAGCAATCTCTTTCTTCCTTTACCACGAACCAGTTCCATACTAACTCAATGAACGCAGTTTGAGAAAGACTCCGAAGCCCGATGTTCGACCGCCTAGGAGGCAACGAAGAGCTTGCAACAAAACTCACACCCAACTGGGAAGTCGGCTGTCGCCGCGCAACCCCAGGACTAGGCTACCTAGAAGCCTTCACACAGCCCACCGTCTCCCTAGTCACAGACCCTATCTCGCACATCAGCACAACAAGTATCGTCACAAAAGATGGCACACACCACACCTTCGACGTCGTAGTATGCGCAACCGGCTTCGATGTCTCGCACCGCCCGCCCTGCCCCATCATCGACCTTGACAAGACAAACCTCCGGGACTACTGGCGCGAAGAATCCCTAGCATACATACCCCTCGCCTGCCCACTCATGCCAAGCTACTTCATGTTTTCCGGTCCCAACAGGCCAACAGGCCACGGCTCACTCATGGCAGCACTGTCGTGGATGGCGCAGTACATCGGGCAGTGGGTCACCAAGATCAGCACAGAAGACATCAAGTTCGTTTCCCATTTACCCAAGGCAACGGAGGAGTTCAACACATATGGTGATGAGGTCATGGAGAGGCTGGGCTGGAGCGGTGGGTGTAGGAGTTGGTACAAGAGTAACCGCGTTGATGGACGTGTGACTGCTGTTTGGCAGGGAAGTGCGCTGGGGTTTAGAGAGGTGGTGGAGCGCATACGGCCCGAGGATTTTAGCCTTGTGTATAGGAGTCGGAATCGGCTTCGGTGGATGGGCGGTAGGCGGACGGGGATTGAAAGGAGGGCGGGGGCGGATTTGGCGTTTTATCTCAACAAGTGATAGCACGGAAGGGGATGGTCAAGGGTTGTGGTGTAAAGTGCGAGTTGCATGCTCTTGGCAGGGCAGCTAGTGGAACGTGAAGGTCAGTTGGGGGGATAGGTGCGTGTCACTGCACTCACTCAAGGACAACAATCAAATCTACAAGCCAAAGAGTCACCCGGAAACCATGTCGAAGCCCACCGAATATGAGAACGCGATAGTGGAGAAGTACTTGAAAGAGACCATTGTCTGTGAGTCACTCAGCAAAGCTATCGTCGTCGTCGAACCTGCACTAATCGCCATTTTAGCCCAAGCCCAAGCCCTCTACAGCGAGAAATACCCCGGGCATCAAAAGTGGGAAGTCGTCATCGCAAAAGAGAACGGCTATCACCTCGCGCACGTTATCGTTTACAAGGAACCCAACCGCATGAGCGGCAAATGGGTCACTGTTGATTCCACCAGCATGAAGAGAAACACAAAGGCCGCTCTTGCAGAGCTTCTGGAGAGACTACAGACGCAACTGCCTGGGTACATTGAAACGAACGAGAAGAGCGATGGTGGTGAGTATATCTGTCTTTGCTGGTTTGGTGGCGTGATTGAGCGCCCTGCTGACAATGTGAGACAAAGATGGATGACGACGAAGGTGGGCTGAGAAATATCGAATCTGCTGTACCCATCAAGACTGAGACGGACCTAGGGGACCGTTGTCATGTGTGACGTCGGATGATGCAAGCAGCGCTTCCAACCGTGCGTACTACGGTGCTTGGCAAGCCAATCGCAGTACGTACGGCCCGCGCTAAGGCCCGATACGTACGGTGGTGATGGAAAAGGTATGAGAGACGGCCCGTAGTCGTAAAATAGCCGTACAGCGTCGTAATACGGCCCGTGTGGCTTCTTATTGGCTGGGAATTTCGCTTGGCAGTGAATCAGTCACTTGACGGGCGTGCTTTTTGTCGTATTCTGCCACGTGTTTCTCCAAATCCTTCAGTAAGCTCTTCACAACGCCGCAGAGTAGCCAGTCCTTCTGCAGCTGCAGTGCCTCAATCGTAGCGCCTGCAAGTGAATTGCGATCACACGTGATTGTCCTTCTCGCCTTGCTGAAGGCTCGCTCGTTTGAGCAGCTGGTTGCTGGGATTGATAGGAAATCGATGGCGATTTTGAACAGGATTGGATAGTCGGATCGCCCTCGTTGAAGCCACCACTCCCATGGATCGCCCTCAAGGAGCTGCTGTTCATGCTCACTCTCACTGTTGAGGTCGATAGATTGGTTGCCAAAGTACTCGTCGAGTTGGCCAACGCGTTTCTGACGTTTGGCGGTAGTGTTGGTGAGTAACATAAGATCAACGCTCATTGTTTGAGCGTACAATGAGCTGTGATTAACAGGTAGCTTGCGGCGTGTTGGTGGAGGTGCTATAGCCTCGTCGGCTTCAACCTCAGCTTCAAGGTATTGCGCGTACACTTTGCGGATATCGGCTTCAGCTTTCTTGTACCACTTAGGGTAGTGTTTCCAATGAGTTTTGAACCACGTGAGGCAAAGCTTAGGGTGGAGGGCAAGGGCTACAGCGTAGTAGCTGACGTCAGGTTGTAGGAGTAGTTTGTCAAAGTAGGTGTCGAGTTTCTCTTTGCCGTATTTGATACCGGCCGTGATAAATTTGCTTCGTGGGCCCTCCCTTGGCCTCGTGTAGATTGCCCACAAAGACTGCAAATTTATAAGCGTTTGCCATATAGATCCATGGCCCGAGGTGCCTAGATCGCCCTCGAGGAGCTTGCAGGCCTCGTATGGAGCTTGGAGAAAGTCAACTAGCTCCTCAACCTCATCCCACTCCTCGTCAGTGAGCTTATCCGCCAACGGATCGTATTTGTCGGTTGCCGAGGCAGTAGAGTTGCTGGTGTCGTCATCGTCGTCGGGGCACTGCTCGCGGATAAAGCGCTTGATAGGTCCTCTCAACTCTTTGCAGCGGAGCAGCATAAGATACACAGAGTGCCAGCGCACGCCGCCATCCTGTACGAGTTGCAGCGCAGTACAATTGTATAGTAATTGCTCCTCGTTGTACTGCTTCTGTATGTTGTTGAACGCCTCGCGACGCTTGTGAGATGCGCAAACTGCGTTCACGAAGTTGTGAAGTTTGCCAACAGCTCCGAGCTTTCTAAAGAGCTTGAACTGATCCATTGGAGTCGCTGCAGCAAGCTGCTCTTCGAACTTGCTGACTCCTTTGCCGTATATTGTAGCTTTGACGACAAGGTTTATTATATGGCCCGCACAGCGTATGCGGTGGCTAGAGTTGAGGTTAATATCAGCGTGTTCGTTGAGGGCGGCGATGGTCTCATTGTCGTTGCTGGAGGCGTTGTCGCCCACAAAACAGTGAAATATTTTGGTGATTTCGTAGGACTCAAGTACGTTGATAATAACAGACGCTTGGGCGGCGCCCGTGTGGTCTCCATAGAGGTTGCGGAAGGCGATAAGTACTGTACGCTGCTGGTTGTTCGCATCTGAGAATAAGTCAGCATCAAAATCCGGCTGCAAGCACTGTTTTGGGTGGCTAGCGTGGCAGCTCCCGGAGCTATCCAACGCTAACACGGCTGGAATTATGCGTTTCGGGCATGCTAAGGCAAAAGTACCGACTTACCAACAAAATGAGCCACAACACCAAGAAAGCTCATGTAGTTACTCGACGTCCACACGTCTATACTTATGCTTATTCGACTGCTCGACGCCCTCAACATTGCTGCAACCTCAACCTTACGCTCACTGCAGCGCTTCATCACGTACGACAACATGGTGGACGGCGATTTGGGCAGCGCGGCGAGGAGCTGGCTTCAATTCCATGTAAGTAGCCCGCGCGTCATGTTTGAAGTGGCGTTGAAGAAACTAACGTCCTTAGCAATTACCCAGTCGACAAGCGCGCTCTGCAGTGCGTCTTCTTGCCAAGGAGAGTGAGATACAACTGAAGCGCTGCCGGCAGTTGCAGCAGCTTCAAACGGCGAGTTGAAGGCTGGCCGCGATGGAGTTTCAGGTAAGTAACCCGTACTCGGATCAATCCCATGGACTTTCTGCATGTGCTTAGTAATAAAAGCAGTACCGTCGACACGCCTGACGTTATTGAGTACATGGCCAAGGTGGCAACGCTCGCAAAGCCACAATCTCGACTTTTTCATATTGTCCTCCAAGTACTCCAACTCCATCCCATGTTGCCATATCGGAGCCGTATCACGCTTGCCCGCAAGCTGGCTCATATGCCTCACCCGATATCCCAAACGGCTTGCAACTAGGCGACCT
>ML976016.1:259855-343457 GCA_010015635.1 Clathrospora elynae
AAGGTCGACAATGAGCGTGAGGATGAGGGCGAGGGGCTTGGCGTGTGCTGGGCGGCAGCAAGGCGTCGGGAGGCAGCTTGATGGAAGATTGGGGCAGCAATAACAGGGGCTTGAGAGCGTTGAGATCGCTGTGATTGGCTCATATTGAGGGTAGGTGGTGACGTTTTGGGTGTGTAGAGCAGCTGCTATATACCCAGGAAACTCACCCAGCCACCTCCCCAACCCCCTCTGCACGGCTCTGCGTAAGGCCTTCCAATTTTGTTGGGAAATTGCTAACAAATTGGGAACAGAACAGGCCTCACAGTGGCCCGCAGGTACCCACCCGTGCTACCCGAAATTACGCCGTACAGCCCGTACTACGGCTCCCAAATCGTCACCTGAACGCGTACATTACAACTCAATTCACCCGCTAGTACGTACTGCTTACTCAGCCGTACAGCCGTACAGTGCTACGACGTACTACGCACTGTTGGAAGCGCTGGATGCAAGAGTCGGACTTGCGGTACACCTGGGGCACATGTAGTGCTGCATTGTTTGGAGAGATGGAAGGTGTACTTGGAGAGCTTTTGGGCAAGTTGAAGAGGGGTTTAATAGGGTGTCAATGGGGGAGTGAGAGGGAGCGAGGTGAGTAATGCGAAGGAAATGGGCTGGCAAGGGTAGAAGTATTCACCATAGGGGAGGGAATGATTAGGGTAAAGAGGGCACACATCTGAAGCTACTAATGGAAATCGTGAATTTTGTGTAGTGCTGGCGTCGTTTGGAGCAGGACATGTTATTCGTTTGGTCTAAAGTATTGTCAATGCCGAAGCAGATCAACACAATACAGTGTACGTAACAGCTATCCAGAGACTCACTGTAGGTGTAATTATTGTCCCGACACCTTTTTTACTGCTTCATTAGCGTGCAACTGCGTTGCTTTTCATTATCTTAGATGACTTGGTGGTATTTTTAGCGATCTAATGGCGTGTAAAAGTGCACTGAAGGCACCCAGCCCGCACTATGCGCTTGCTCTCTTTTCCTTTTAACGGTGGTCAGGATATTCAGGGCCACCATCGAGTAGTCGTGCGGCTTAGGCATGAGAATTGTGCTGGACGTCTTGTAGGACATGTTATTGAACAATTGGAGAGTTGGCACTGCCTTTGTGTGCGTTGGCGCTGAATGTCGTGATTTTTGTAGGTTGGCCATGGAAACCGAGAATCAAGCAACAGACGGATTGTAGTATTGAACAGATTGTGCCTTGAACCCGCATTTGTAATGGGGGCGGTACTGAGACGCGTTGATGGTTCGTGATGAACTTCATACGTTGTCGACGAGGAACATGCATAACCACGATGGCGTATACATGGAGCATATAATATGCCTAGAACAAATGCCCAACATACTACCTGAAATGTTCAACAATGCCTTCTCGTCATCTCCATCGCCCCCTCGGCTGTGGTCCCCCTTTACTATTCAACAGCAAAAACCCCACCATCGCCGCCAAAGTACCAAACAACATCCATTGCGGCACCCGAATCTCCGTCTCGGCCTTATTCCTATATCCCCGCGCTTTCTCAGCATACTTCTTTTTCCTCTGCACCAACGAGTCCTCATACTTCTCCTCTTCCTCTTTTTTAACATAACGCACATCACTCCTCTTCCTGCCCTCCTCGTTCTTAGCCTCCACGGTACCATGAAGAAGATAACTCCGGATAAGCGCATCGTCCGATTCGCTGAGATCAATCCACTCCCTCTCCCTCTCTCCGTGATTAAGCGGACAAGCAATATTCAAACCGCCGAAAACACCTTCCTTGCCCTCCTTCCTCGCCGTATTGATCGTCCCATCACCAGGTAACCATTCCTCCAGCATCTGTTCTGGCAGTGTGCGGAAAACAAGACACATCCACATCTCAACAACATTGAGCAGTAGCCCCGGATCGTCCATGCCAGGTAGCGTCATATTGCCCATATTCGGACTCGGCAGCACCACCAACGCGCCGATCGTGTTGTAGACACTATTCTGCATAGCGTGGTAATGCAAACTCGGATTGTCCCTCCTGTAGCGGAAGTTGAGGTGCTGGGCAACGCGTTGGCGCATGTTTATCGATTGGCCCACGTAGACGCGCACGCGTTTATCGAGCCCGAGCACGCCGTCGAGATAGATGCCCCGGCCTTCATAACGGAGGTCCCCCCCGACGAGCTTGAGGGCGTCGAGAGACCAACGGCCTTGAAGGAAGGTCCATACTTGGGGCCGGACGCTGCGGAATATGAACTCTTCGAGTTTTGGGTGGCGCTCGGCCCATTTTCCGTAGCGAGGGTAGCATTTTGAATCCGTTTCTTTTAGTCTTCCGAGCAAATGGGCAAGGATGGTTTTGGCTTCGAGTTGGGCTGTTGTAAGCTCGGTGGGAAGGTCGTACATCCTTGATGCTGGGGCGGGAGAATTTTGTTGAGCATGAGGTTGGGCGAAGAGGGATGGCGAGGGAGAGCCATTGTGAACCTGAGCTGTCGCCATTTTGATGCCTTTTGGATCGGATTGAGATAGTTGTGACTTTCATGCAAGATGTTAGGCAGCGTCCCGGACACGGTTAGCGCCGAGGCAACAGGGGGCGAAAGACAGAAGGGATTCGATCTGTGTCGCGCGACCATATAGCTGTGCGTTCGATGCCTGGCGTGGCTGAGAGATGCCAAATTTCAATTCGAGTTTGAATGTTGATGGAAGGCTGGTGCACGGCATTCGGCGTGTCACTGAGGCTGGAGTTAGCGCCCGTTACAGACGACACCAGATTCGGCAATTACGAGATATTTGTCGATTACGGGCGCCTCTCTAGTGGCGCAGACTCATGACATACTATAAATAAAACGCTTTACATGAAATACGCACTGCCACATACAAGCGATCATGATAGTGTATAAAGTCGAGCTAACGTAACACGTCATGGATTATTTTTATTGACTGCTCATACATGGTCTCGCGGCCCTTGACATGCGTTCTGCCGTCTCTTCAGCCCCTTCCCACATGCCCTACTCCTCAATCGTCTTGACGCATTCCCATCCACCGCTCAATCTCTCCTTCCACAGGCTGACTCGGTTGTCGCCGGTGCTGACGGCTAGAGCATTGCCGCTCAAACTCCAGCTTACGCGCCAGGCGACGGCATCGACGTTCAGAGAGATGGACTTCCATTCGTGTAGGTCTGAAGATGTCCAGATGCGCACAGTCTTGTCCTGTGATGCGGACGCGATGTACGATTTGGAGAGAACGGTCGGTGACCAGGCAACGTCGCGCACCCAATCTGTGTGGCCTGGCAGAATCTGCGTGTTCTGCCAGCTGCCGGTCTCCGCATTGAAGTCCCAGAGCTTGACCTGGCAATCGCTGCCGCCAGTGACGAGTCGCCGCGCCGCGCCTGCCTGGTTTCCGCTCGCGCTGATGACCTGTCCTGGCGCAACAGCAGGGGACCAGGACACGCTGTTCACGCCGCTGCCGCAGGCCTGAAAGATCTGATGTGACCAGGCGTTGTCCTTGAATTCGAGAACCGAAACGTTGCCGTCGGAGGAAGCGCAAGCGAGGAGGCAGCCGGCTTCGTGGGGTGCCCAGGCGACGAGGTTGACCGACGCGGTGTGAAGGGCGACTTCGTAGATCTTCTGCCAGGTCGACGATTGTTCGCGCCAGATGATGACTTTGCCGTCGTAGGAGGAGGATGCGAGGATGTTTCCGTACTTGGGGTGTGCCCACGCTACGCACCATACAGCACCCTCATGCCTATCAAGCTGTCAGCAGCTGGCATCTCTGTCCTATGTGACAAAGAGTACATACCCCCTCAGCGTCTCAACCAACGTATGCTTCTCGCCCTCCACCTCAAAGATCTTGATCGTCTTGTCCGAAGAGCACGTCGCTAACCGCCTGCCGTAGTAGTCCAGTACGGCGTCATGCTGTACCTCGTTAGCCTCGATCGAGAGCAAGTCGACATTGCATGCGCCGCCTGCCATAGCGTCGTGTGGCAGTACAGCGTTGTGTCTGCGAAAGATAGGTAAAGGTAGAACGTACGATCATGTCATCGTGGCCGGAATTCGCTATAACGTTTGCCTGAAATGCGGAAGCCGCGAGTTAGTAAAGTTCGGGCGGGTTCGTGTGCGGGTAGGAGGGGGATTATGCTTGCCATTTTCGGCGTGTCAATATGCGGCGATTATGGATTGGTTAAGTGGGAGGCGGTGGGAGGGCTGGAAAGGCGAGCAAGTGCGCAAGTCAATGGGCGCGTTTAGATGTGTCGGGAGCTTGGGATGTGTTGATGCTGCGGTGGCCTCAATGCAGGGGTGTGCTGATGAGATTAGATTAGATCGACCGCGGCACGCTAGCGTCAAATGTGTAAGAACGCATGTGCAGTCCTTTCGAGCATTCACAAGCATCACAAGACTCAGCAGAAGAACAACGTTTTACGCACGATTTAAGCATTTCCATACAATAAGCTAAACATCTACGTATACGCGCGAGCCAGAACATGTACAGAAAGAAACGCCCATACTCCAAACCCAGATGTATCGCGAGAGAAATCAAAGGCAATGGATGCCAAGACATGGTACTGCGTATCCTATGGAACACTTGACCATTGTACTACAGCAAATTCATAACAGGGCACTTATCAAGGTAGTTCTTTAGCGACTCAAGCCACTATAGCAACAAACACATATGCCTCAAGCCTTAGCCTACACAGCAGAGCGCTGGTTGCGGTGGGAGTAGTCGTTGCGCTTAGCAATCGTGCCAATCGTGCCATTCGTACACTTGGTACCCTGAGCGACGGCACCGAAGACAGCATGACCCCAGCTGCAGATGGCGAACTGGGTGCCATCTGCTGAGCAGATGAGGGAGCCATCAGGGGAGCATGTGGTACCGGTGGCAGTGTCGTTGCCGGAGGTGGGGGCTGGAACAGCGCAGGCGGGAGCCTGGGGTGGTTGAGTGGTGGGCTGAGGCGCGGGACTGGCCAAAGGAGCGAAGATACCGTCTGCTGCTGAAGTGAGCGGTGGCATGGGGGCGTGCACCGTCTTGATGGTCCGGAGTCTGGTGATTGCGATGACGGAGGAGGTGCTGTCTGCGGCGGACGAAGATATTGGGGCTGCTGAAGATACTGGGGCTGTTGAAGAAACGACTGGGTTGGCGGGAGCAGGAGCTGGAGCAGGAACCGGGGCCGGAGAACTAGCGCTGCCGCTGCCTGCACCGCCGCCGGGAGCTGCACCACCTGCGCAGAGATCTACGAACGGACCTGTACCTCCAGAGGTCTTGTACTTGCCGGGGTTTGCGAAAGTGTAGTCCCTGCCTTGGACCGTTGTGCACGAGTCCCCGCCGCTGTTGGCTCGCGCCATATCGGGCAGGCCGTCGAAAGCGGCCGTATCATTAGATCCACCGGTGACTGTGACGGGCGCACACGCCATATACATCTCCCGATTTCCCACTTTATTCCACCACACCCAGGCCATAGTGGCTTGCCCGTTGGGGAGCTCTGGGATAACCTCAAAGGGGAAGGTGTTGGGGTCGTCTTGGCCAGGCAAATCGGGATAGTTGCCAGGAATGCTAGCTGGGCAGCCGCCCTCGAAACTGTGAATCACCTTGAACTTGGATTCCTTCGTAGGCTTCGGATCGGTGGTAACAGCAACTTGGCATGAGCCACCGCCGTGGACAGCAGTACCGATGAAAGCGAGCTGTTGTGTTGAGCCGACAGGCCATTCGTTCATCGTATTGACGGTATAGGGAATACCCTTGCAAGGGAAGTCAGAACCATCGGCCGCGAGGGGACCCTTGGTCTGGACGCCGTAGGGGTGGGGTTCCTTCAATATCATGTGCGCGTGTGTGGACAGAGGTGCCATGGCTACCATGGTCGCGACTGCCGAGAGGGTCGATTTAGCGGAGAACATGTTTCCTAGACCAGCTGGGAAAAGGATGGTGTTCTGTGTCGAACTGTTGTTTCGGAGGCGTAGGATCGGAAGCAGAGTTGTCTGAGATTTGTCGCAAGCGTCTGTGCGAAGAGTCGCGCTTGAGTGGTAGGTGTGGTAGTCTTGCCTCTGCAATCGATAATTTAGTCAGAGAATTTAAGCAGCAGGATTTTGTAGTGTGGAGCTAGAGACAGCGTGACGGTGGCCCGTAGGATACAATAGGTCTGTTTAAAAATGAATGTGACAATAGCTTCACAGTGAGACAAAATGTGGGGAACCTTGCACTCTTGAACAGAGAGGTGAAGGTGAATAATGACTGTAAGAAAGTTCATTTCTGCGACATCAGCGAATCGTCTTGCGTGATAGCAGACATTCCACGGCTACTGGCAAGGTCTACGAGGGCCTAGGCCAGCGCGAAGAGTGGTTGAGAAATCTATGCTCTATGTTCTTCGCATTGTAAGGTCACATCAAAAGCAGATGGACAAAGGAATTCGACATTGAGCGAGAGACAATAAAGAGCATGAGGAAGTGAAAGCCTGGAACAATGGCAGGTGAGAGCCAGACAATAAAGAGACTACATAGGGTGTAGCGAGTCGCTCCAGGTACCATTGTCACCCATTGCTTGGTGTTCGGCCTCTGTGCTGATTATTCGAATGTGCCATAGTACAGGGCAGAGAGATATCTGTTACAGCAGACACGATGATGCGTGTTTTTCTAGCGACCCAGCGTTCATAGCTTGAATTGAAGCACTGCCAATGTCGGTCGGTGTAATGTATTGCATGCAAGAGGATGTGAAAGGACGCGTGAAGCGAGCGAGGTGAAGGGAAGGATAAGCTTGACCCAACGCAGCCTAGCCTCTTGGCAGAGCTAGCTGCATCGCAAGTGGACCGCGAACGCATCCCATCAATCGCTAGGAACGCGCGCATCTGCAAATCGAACGAGTACACAGTCGTGCGGTCAGCCTGGGAAATCGAAATCTTGACGGTCGTGGAGGAGTCCTGCGCCCGTGTGTCAGCATCTCGTGCACCCTGTCGATACTGCGACGCGTCCGTGTTCACGAGCTTTCGAGCTTCCTCAGTTTTCGCATACCACCCGTCGCACGTGTCAACAGCCATGTTTACGAGCACGGGGAAGACGGCGCCACCGCAGGCCTTCATATCCGGCTATGCGCCGCGATTGCGATCCCACGGAAACTCTCTCATATCGCCCATCGTTCCACCTTCAAATACGCTGCCTGCGCCACGCGTGACGAAGCGCGGAACCGCTGTACTCAGCTATGCAGAAGACGCCTACGACGACGACGACTTCGAGGAAAGCGACCGTCCGCGGCGCGCGACTGGCCTGCGCAGCATACAGCGGGCAGACGCCTCGAACGCAGACCAGACAGCGCAAATAGCAGCCTTGGGGGAGGAGCTCGTAGCGCCGGTGGAACTTCAAGGCATATGGAGAGACTGGATGGGGAGGCCGAAGCGCACATTGTATGCATCCAGACATGGCATCTCGTGGTCGATTGAGGGCTAACGAGTTCAAGAACAGAGAAGCAAGTCCAGACGCAGTCGGTCCTGCCCGTCACGTTGATACCCATTCGCATAGACATGGACATCCAAGCCTTCCGTCCAGAAGCGCCGCTACCAACACCCTCCAACTCTCAAGGTTTTGGCGTCAACGAGAACTTGGCAGCCTACAGACAGCCAGAGATGACGCCAGCCTACAGGCTGAAGGATTCGTTTCTCTGGAACCTACACGAAGCCCTCACCACGCCCGATCAGTTCGCAAAGCAATTTGTGGATGAGTTGGACCTCCCCAACGACAGAAAACCACTCCTGATATCCCAAATCGCAAGTCAGATCCGGCAGCAACTGGAAGAATATGCAGGCGTTGCGCTGCATCCGCTCTTCCACTCGACATCACCGCCTGCGCTAGAGGGGACGGCCGCGAAACCCACACTCCCCGCCGTCTCTCGCGACGGCACTTCGACACCAGTAGTACCAGCCACGAACGGCCTCTCAACACCCATCACGAACGGCGCAACACATACAGAAGGTGCGCAAACACCAGCAGGCATACCTAATGGCATCAACGCTACTGCAACCGCACTGCCGTCTGAGGCACTGCACAACCCGGATGACACCTACCGTTGCATTGTCACACTGAACATCAACCTTATGAACCGGCTGTACACCGACAAGTTCGAGTGGTCACTACTACATCCACCAGGATTCGCAGAGATGTTTGCCAAGACCACATGCGCAGACCTCGGATTATCGGGGGAATGGGTGAATGCCATGACTCACGCAATCTACGAAGCAGTGCTGCGACTCAAGAAGGAGGCCTGCGAAAACGGCGGCCTAGTCGGCGACGGCGAGATCGACAACGACGCAGTGGAGCCCTCAATCGGCGCAGGCTGGCGATACGACCAAGAGCACCAATGCGACGAGTGGGAACCAAAGGTCGAGATTCTGTCGCCTGAGGAAATCGAGAAGCGCGAAGGTGATCGCGAGAGGCAGATTCGGAGATTACGAAGAGAGACGGCCCGTTTCTCCTCGACTGCGAATATGACGGGCGCCCCGGCAAACGAGTTCTTCAATAACATTGAAGGGCAGGAGAACATGGGGCGTGGCGAGCGCAGCAAGAAGAAGCGGAGGTTTAGGAGTCTCAGCCCTGTCGGACGCGGCACGCCTGGAGCTGGGTCAGGGTATGGTGGGCAGGACGGAGGGCTGCAGGAAGGGTGTGTAGACAGGTTGACACGAGCTTTGAGGAATGTACTGACACGTATCTAGGGAACGGCAAACATGGCGATGCGCACACTGCTGGGTCTGGGGCACGGCTGTCTGGGCCGTTCGAGATGGTCCCAAGGGTCCGCGCACCCTATGCAACAACTGCGGATATCTCAACGAGCGGGACAAGAAACTTCCGCCCTGGTCCGAGAACCTGTTCTACCACGAACGACCACAGCACGAAGTCCAGCAATATCGACCGCAGCGTTGATTTGGCTTGTTCTCGCGTTGCAAGATGATATTCTTCCAATAACGGTTCCATCCTCGAGCACTTGCTCGCTCGACGGCGCTACAACCTTGACTCTGGGGGAAGCGCTCGTCAGATTTGGATCTATATTAATGTGTTATTCATCAGCGTGGCGTCTCCGGTTATTACTGTACCAACACAGAGAGGCGGCCGTTCTGCCGAATTGACAAACGGGGTCTGGTGGATGGAAATATGATGAATTTAGTGGCTACGTAGCGCGACAAGTTTGGCCGTAATAGGCACCTTCGAGTCTACTTTTTACGTTTCTTTTTTAACCTTGCCCAAAATCTGTTGAAGCTATCCACCACGGCAATGATCGCGGCACCTGTGGTCTGCCTCGCTCCCGTAACGGGCAATAGAGTCCTGGCTTGCATAGCAGCAGAAGAAGTTCGCCGATGGACGAATAGATGATGCTAACAATAATCTTCTCATGCCGAGGTGGAACAGATGCAGTATCAATACCGAGATTTACGGCATCCATACCTCGTTTTATCACTCGAGATCCATTGGCTTGCCATTCCCGTTGTTCTTTTTTGCACGGTTGCTTACGCGCATCTCCCCCCTCCCCCCGCCAACCAATGGACCCTGAAGACGGTTCAAAGAAGGCTCAGAATTCTCGGATCAAGGCATCGTGGCGTTCACGGAAATGCCCGTAGCTTTATCGTGGGCGTAACGAAAGATACGTGTGGTAGCTCGCGGCGGATATACGGCGCATCGTGGCTTCGTGGAGAGGACTTCTTCACAAACAGGTCTAATAATTGTGTTCAAAAAAGATTTAGCGTATCTTTTTTTGCCACTATTCCTGCAGCCAGCGCCTTGCACACCATCTGAACCCAAGGTTTATTGAGTTTTGCTCGCAACAAGAAGAAGCAAGACAGGCAGACTATTACTAGGCGACGTCGCAGCAATCCTCCGTTTTCAAGCAGTGCAGCAAACATTAGAAGAAGACAAACCTACTATCTTATCTAGGAGAGAGGAAAGGGTAAGGTTGGAGCAGATGATTCCGTAGAAAGTCTTTGGTTTGGTTTGGTGTGGTGCCACGTATGTAAACGTTCCAAACCTCAAGTTCCCGCCCCGTTGTTATTGTCCATGGCAAAATCCTTCCTATTGTGCATCTTAAACCCCATGACCACCTACTATCGAACCCCACTGAAGCCTGAACCAAACAATGTACACCAATTCTATGATGCTATTGTCGCACGCGCGCACGCAACAAACTGCCGCTTGCATTGCCTTGCCTAGCCACCTGATCTTCGTACAACGCAGCTCCATCTTATTGGCTACGGCACATGTCGAATGGTCGTGAGTGGCTGCACACGCAAACTTCCTCGTATCCTGCCTAGCGCAGCCTTATTGACTGACGAGGGGCACAATAGCAGCAGTTGTTTGATTACGGTGGAGTGTTGCAAGCTCGGCGCGGGAAGTCGCAAGTTGCTATTGTGTTGTGGGTTTCATTGTCTTTTCAATAAGCGGTGGGAACTGCATGCGCATGGTATATATTCATGTGTGGTATGCTATGTTGTTGTTCATCTTCGCTCAGGGAAGTTTGACGAGTTGCTGCTGCACTACTTAACGACTAACAGGTTTAACACTGTGAAGTTTTGGAGATTTCTCACGGCTGGAATTTTTGGAATTTTTGGACATCACCTTTTTTCCCATCTAGGGCTTTCGTAAGTCGACCAAACGTCAAACTTGATAAAACGTTGATTGCTAATGGCTTGTTGTGTATAGAGACTTTGCCAATACTGGAAGAACAATTTCGAGACTCTTCTCCTTAGCGAGTAGGACACGTGATCGTCGGCCACCTCCGTCTGTCTGCTAGGCCAATCTACCGGATCAAGTCTTCCTGTCTTTTCTTGTCGTCGTGTAATATCAGCCGGAAGACCTCAGGCCAGCATCACACCACAATCTCATCATCACGATCACGATACCCCACAACAGCACCACTTCCCAAACAGGTACTCCTATACATATAGATATCTGTAGAACGATGGACCCCTTCCGCAATTCAGCCTTGCAGGACGCAAAACTGCAATCACTTCTACCACCATCCACGAATCGACTGGAAAGTCAAACATCGGCGGAGAACATGCCAGCACCGCCAGCCTACCACATGGTCGTCGATCCCAAGTTGCCGATACCAAATATGCGCAGTCCGTATGATGCCGAAGAGAGGAAGGAGGAGGATGAAGAGAAAGACGAAGACGATAGCCCAGAAATCACCATCAACGCCGCGACCCAGGTCCGCGGGCACGGAAACATCATCTCCATTGCGCAAATGGACAGCGTGCGGATAGCCAACCTCATCAACTCGATGCTCAACGGAGACAAAGCAGCACACGTCGCCTGTCCACCCTCACCCCAGAGTCCGCACACAGCGACGCGGGCAGAGGAGACATCACGGACAGAAGTCAGGGGCGTGAAGAAGTTTGCGAATATCAATATCACCGTCAACTGTGGCGCGACGGTAATAGGGGATCGGAATATCGTTGGGCCTGGCTTAGGTGATATCGCGAGGCAGATGCAGATGGCACAGCGGAACCAGGCGGCGTTGCATGCTCAGCAGCAGGCACAACAGGCGGCAGCGGGTCAGGGTCAACCGCAGAAGGTGCCGTCGCCGACACAGGGGCGGAATACGTTGTCCCAAGCTCAAGCGACGACTGCGCAACATCATGGGGTGCCGTATCCGGCGCAAGCTCCCATGCTGCCCATGAGCCGGAGTCCGAGTTTGGGGAGTGAGACTTATGCGGGTGTGAAGAGGAAGGCGGAGGGTGATATCGGGAAGGGTATTGCGAAGAAGCAGTGTTGAGTGTGCGTGTTATTCAAGTTGTTTTATCGGGCTGTCTTTAGGTCAATTGGTCTTTGAATTGTTGTTGGTGGTGTTGTTGGCTTCTTGTTGAGCGAGCATGTTCGTGATGGTATGACGAGCGGGCATGAAGGCATGTGGAAGTTGTCTGTTTTGTGTTAGTATGATAAACTACTTCACATTAATTTAAAATGGTATGTTCTGAGAATAAGAACCGGCATGCAAGGGGGAGGTCATATGGCTCAGGCGCCAAAACTGAGTGCTAGGTGGCCGTCTGTCACCTGATTGCCATATCGTTACAGTGACGCGTGTCAAAAGACTTTAAAAACGATTAATGCGCCCATTTGTATTGGCCGGGGGTACCGGTGTTACCGTTCCGCAGTGACACAAGCTTCATGCGCCAGATGTGGCCTTTCCAGACAGACGTCTCCACCGCGCCGGGTACGGTGCTTACCCTGGATCGAATGCAGCCACTGAGCGACGGTGAGTAGCAATGACAAGTCGACGAGACGGGTTGTCACCAGTAGCGAGATGGAGTTGAGTTCCGCAAATGCCAAAGGCAGCGTTCACATTCGCTCACCCAGGTATTGAATCTAGGAGTGACGCACCTGCCCCGGACCCCTAGCGCCACTAGCGGTACCGAATGGGCAAGCACCGAAGTACCTCATCGACCTCGGGAGCACCTTCACTCTGCGACGTCGCCAATTCCTTGCCTCCCACCCCATTGTTAGCCCAGACGTCTTCTGACGCCCATATACGGCATTTGGAACTTGTTCAATCTCAATTAGCACAACACAGCATCCACCGGGTGCGCAGCGATCGGGGCTACCATCTACTGCGGAGGAGCTCCCGACACCATTACCTGGCCTCTTCTCGCAACGCCACCGGGACCGTTGCGTTTAGTAGCTCGTACGACGCCCAGCGACGCCAGAATACTACGCTCAATTGGAGGGCAATCCATCTCCCCGTAAGCCCTTCTGTCTGCTACTCTTTGCTTCATGTTCCCGCGTTCCCAAACTCCCTCGTTGGAGCCATCACCCTAGGGGTTGCTACTCCTGGCCGACCGCCGTCCCCCCGCACACCAAGTTGCTACCCGCACCCAGTACCTAGTTAACATTGGCCGTTTTATAGGAGTTTCGCTCCAAGTGTAGCAGCGCCGTTGTATCATCACCCGAAGACATCTTCCGAATCATCGTTTACTGCACATCCTCCACCATGGAGATGTGGATGAGCTGGGCCATGTGCCTGGTGATTGGAGGCGCAGCCTACTGGTACTACACGAACCAGAACAACGGCGCCATTGCGCGCGGACGGTCGACGACTGGCAAGCCGACCACCAACTCGCTCAAGGACGCACTCAGCTGGGCCGAGTCAGAGACCAAGCCCAAGGCGGCACCGAAGGTCGCGAAAGCGAAGGCACCGCGCAAGTCAGTCAAGACTGCCGTGCAGGAGGCCGGCAACAAGGCAGCGGCTGCCCTGTCCCAAGCCTCTACCACGGCCGGTGCAGACGCAGACTCCTCGTCTGTCGCGTCCCCCATGGTTGCCTCTAACAAGGCTCCAAGCGGCAGGGATGTCTCGGACATGCTGGGTTTCCAGCCTGCCATTCCCTCCGTCTTGAGCATCAAGCCTGCCGACAAGACAACTCGTCCCACCAAGTCCCAGACACAGAAGTCAGACGTCTCCCAAGAGACCAAGAAGCAGCGTCAGAACAAGAAGAAGGTCGAAGAGGCCAAAGCCGCGCGCGAGGAGGAAGAGAAGCAGCGCCAGGTTCTTCAAGAGAAGCAGCGACGTACCGCTCGTGAGGCTCGTGGAGAGCCAGCCAAGAATGGTCTTCAGCAGGCCAAGGCCCCCACCTCGAACGCTTGGACTGAGGTCCCCTCTCGCGGCGCTGTTCAGCCCCCTAAGTCGGCTCCCTCCGGTCAGCTTCTCGACACCTTCGAAGCTGCCCCCGCCGCCTCCAGTGCCGCTCCCCCGAATGGCACGGCCACAATTTCGGCCACCTACAACAACCTTCCCTCTGAGGAAGAGCAATTGAGGCTCGCCATGGAAGACTCTGCCTGGACCACGGTCCCCAAGGGCGGCAAGACAAAGCGCAAGACTGTCAACGAGGAGCTTATGGAAGAGCGCGGCGACGTTGGTGTTGCAGAGACACAGCAGCCGGTGAAACCTGCTCGACCGACTCAGGCTATGAAGCCCGAGAACGCGAAGCCCAGCTCTCGATTCGAGGCCCTTGCCGATGGCTTTACTGTTACGGGCAGTGACGATGCCGACGACTGGGCTGTCATGTGAAGGTGCAGCCTGCCTCAAACGGATCTCGAGGCCAACCCTTTTCTTGAACTTCTGTTATTCTGGGGGCCATTTGCACATTGGCGTCCTTATATTCAGTACTCATTGTGTACAAACAACTAGGTACAACATAAGAGGGAACGCGACAGGCTGGCGTACATGACTGTATGTTCCGGACGGGACAGAGTTAAGGCGACGGTCTCCTTTTTCGGTTTTGCTTCACTTATTCAAGGGAAAAACATCGGTGTATGGGATTGCATTTGGTCTTACTGCGCAAGCTTCCCTTCCATTCTCAACATGTACGTTTCCACTACAACTCAATAGATACGCCGCATTGCGCCGACATGTGAAACGTGTTCGTTTTTCGTTTTTTCATCCTGAGACCCGCCATGTTCGCTCCTCCACGATGACCTGTCGTACGCAGAGTGTACTTCTGGTTGAGATGTGCGCCCAAATACATGTGCTCACGCATTGTCGAGCTACGAGGCTGCTGATGTCCTCCGGTATAGAATGGTGAGGTGGACTATGAATTACTGCAGCGCCTAGTAGCAGTTCTAAGACGAGGTCGTGTACTCAATTTGATAAGATGCAACTCGGTGTTTGCAAATGTGACAATCTGAGTAAGAGGGGTGAAGTGACTATCTGGCTTCATTGAGCCTCGAAACCTGTGGGTGAACCGTGGTAAAAGTTCCCTAACAAGCCAGCCCACCATGCAATATATATATATAGCCGAACGTCACGCAGAACGGTAAAAAAAAGCAGTAGACTGCAACCCACTTTACCTCTGTAACAAGAAACGCCTAGTGAAGCTTTCCGAAACTTTAGCTTGTGCGGGAGCATTCCAAGGTTGCGGCCAATCGGGACTAGCCAAGGTAAGCTTGTGGGAATCCGACACCTGGCCTCGCGGTTCGACGCCTCAAAGCAACAAAACACACACACGTCCACGAAGCGCCGCTCGCTTAGCCCTCACCTTTTACTCTTCTTCACACGCACACCAGCCATGGCGCAAATACGCGGCACAGCCGGCTACCATCTGGGCAACCAAAGCCCGTTCGGCAACTCGGGGCGGAACGATGAGACCAGGAACGATCCGAGTCCGCTGGAGCAGCTGCGGGCGCAGACAAGCAAGCTGGAGGATCTGCTGGACACTGTCGCGGATCCGATCAAGCCGTGAGTAGGCCACAGGACTTGAGAGAGCCGAAGATGGCTAACAGATTAAACAGCTATCTGCCCGCAATTGGCCGCTTCCTCATCGTCGTAACTTTCCTCGAAGACGCGCTGCGCATCGTCACACAATGGAACGACCAGCTCACATATCTCCACGACTACCGCAAGAGTATGCCTCCCCCCACTCTCGCCATGCGCAGGACATAGTGCACGATTGCTGACAGGTACCTCTTAGTCTGGAATGGCGCCACCCACATCTTCCTCATCGTAAACGTAATCCTCATGGTGGCATGCTCCATTATGGTCATCGGACGGAAATACTCCGATTTCGCTGTGGGGGGTCTCATGCTTGTTGTGGTGCTGCAGGGCATCGGATACGGCTTGGTCTTTGACTTGAACTTCTTCCTGCGCAATCTCTCCGTCATGGGAGGCCTGCTGATGGTGCTCTCCGACTCGTGGGTCCGCAAGAAGTTCGCGCCCGCCGGTCTGCCGACGCTCGATGAAAAGGACAAGAAGATGTACTTCCAACTCGCTGGCCGCGTCCTGCTCATCTTCCTGTTTGTAGGCTTCGTTTTCCGCGGCGATTGGGGCTTCTGGAGAATTGTGGCCAGTCTTCTCGGCCTAGTTGCCTGCGTCATGGTGGTTGTTGGTTTCAAAGCCAAGTTTTCGGCTGTCATGCTGGTGTTGATTCTCAGCATCTTCAACCTCTACGTCAACAGCTGGTGGAAGCTGCACGAGCACCACCCGCACAAGGACTTTGCGAAGTACGACTTCTTCCAGATCCTCTCGATTGTGTAAGTGCAAGATTCGCGTTGATCGACAGCGCATAGCTAATAACTATTAGTGGCGGTCTCCTTTTGCTAGTCAACATGGGTCCTGGACAGTTCTCCGTCGACGAGAAGAAGAAGGTCTACTAAGCATAGACGGCATCTACGCTTTCCAACGCGTATTTCGTCTTCGTCTTATGAACAACGAGCCTCCCTTGTATACGATAACGCGCACTTATCAATTGGGAAGAACAATGAAGCGACGACTTGGGATCGCTGGGTACTCAAAACACCAGGAGCAGAAGGAGAGGGGCCAAAAGTCATCTGCAGGTATGAACATGTTTAGACTACGAATGGTATTCGGCCTTGTGTTTAGTGAGCGATTGGGGCAAATCGCATGCGTTTGGAAATTTCCCTTTTATTACTGTCAAATGCATACAGTCCGAATTACGGACACATCTCAAATTCATGCGCCTGGCCATATGACATGAGCCAAGTCAAGGCAACTCCCCGGCCCCACAGTGGAGTGTCGGCCGGAGGCCTCCGCATTCTAGTGGTTTGGTGTGGTATTGAATTGGCGGCACTAGTTATGTAAACATGTACGCCTAGCCGCCGACCAACGTGGAGTAATAAGTACTTTGAACTTACTATCGCAAACATCACGACATCAACTTTCCAATAACTTTATTTCTAGAAAAATGGCTCCTAATAAGATTATCATTGATACGGACCCTGTGAGTGGTTTGGATGACTGCGGGGTACCCCTAAAGCCAAGGCTAACCGTAGTTTTAGGGCGTCGATGACATCCTGGCCATGTTACTCGCATTTTCGGCAAAGGCGGAGGAGCTGGACATTCTTATGGTTTCGCTGACGTTTGGTAATGTTGAGGTGCAGAAGTATGTCTCTCGAGTCACCAGTATTCTGGGTGCACCACCCCCGCCTTTAACTATCCTTCCAAATACTCCAACTTGATCACGTCTTTGGTGTCGGAAGAATACTGCTGATATGAGTTTGATGGCAGTTGTCTGAGAAACGTCGTCACGCTGTTCCACTACATTGAGAAGGAGCGTGCGTGGCGGAAAGAGCATGGCAGACCTGAGGGGTTCGAGACGCTGAACACGAGGAAACCTATCGGTAGACCTTGGATATCTTGAGATTGATGATGCGAGATTGCTGACACTTGTGTAGTCGCTATTGGTGCTGAAGAGCCACTTGCGGAACATATGATGGTGGCGGACTTCTTCCGTACGTCACGATTGTGAACAACTACGAGTAGGAAGAGCTGACAAAAAGTAGATGGTGTCGATGGACTGGGAGGTATACATCATAGCGTAAGTACCCCTGTCAACTTGAATGCAGCATTAGACTAACACAAGCTCCAGCATCCACATCTCTCGCCAGCAGAGACATGGAAATCGCTGTTCAAGCCCACACCAGGGAGCATGTCCAAGGAAGAAGCAGCAGCCCTCCAAGCCGTTAAGGATCAGCACTCTCTCTTCACGCCTTCTTTGAAACCAGCGCACGAGGTGATGCTCGACTTGCTCAGGGAGAACGAACCAGACACGGTTACGATTGTTGCAGTCGGTCCCTTGACGAATCTCGCCATTGCAGCTGCCAAAGACCCAGAGACATTTCTGAGAGTTAAGGAGGTCGTCGTAATGGGCGGAGCTGTCGATGCGCCCGGAAACGTAAGTCCCCATCTTCTTATACCCTTCCCTCGCATGACATGCGCGCATCTGAAGCGTGCCCTCATCCACAACGCCTCCACCTAATCTGCTCCCCCTCCCAAACCCCAACCTGATAAAACAACCCAACACGCTCTTGTACACAGAAAGCTAAACGCAAGAAACCAGATGACACCCGGCGCCGAATTCAACACGTACGCCGACTCCATCGCCTCTGCCCGCATCTTCGCCCTCACCTCGCAAAATCCGCACCTAACTATGCCCCCAACCCTCGCAGAAAACAAAAAAGAACAACTCCCCCCTTACCCCTCGTCCACCAAGCTCTCCAAACAACTTGTCCTCAAACTCTTCCCCCTCGATACAACCGAATCCCACATGCTCCCCAAGACAATGTTCGAAGACTACATCAAGAGAAAAAACGTGGCAGGGAGTCCGCTAGCAGAATGGACGGCTTTGTTCCTCAATATCACCTTCCAGAAGAACGCGACTTTGAACCCGCAGCAACAGGTTGATTCGGTGCCTAAAATGGGGCTTCAGCTCCATGACCCGCTGACGGTGTGGTACGCGCTTTGTCCCGCCAACGCTGCGTGGACGTTCAAGACGGAGGATATTCGTGTCGAGACGAGTGGGCAGTGGACGCGCGGTTGTCTTGTTGTTGATCGTCGTGGAAGACCGGTCAAGGCGGGGGAGGGGCCGATTGGAGAGGAGGAGGAGGTTATGGGGGATGCGGGGGGTTGGCGGGATTCAAGGAGGGGGAATAGAGTGGCGTGGTGTACGAAGAGTCCTGGGACGGAGAAGTTTGCTAGAGTGATTTTGCATAGAGTGTTGGGGGATGGGGAACAGTGGTAGATTGGAGGGGATGGGCATGGAGACTGAGGTAGTGGTGCACTGCAATACATGCAACGCATTTGCCATGTTAGATGAGGGTTTTTTAACACTTGGATATATTGCATGCTTGAATGGTGAGGATTTTTGGCAGGGATGAAGTATTGGTTTGCTCAGATTGTGCAAACAAGAGGGAGGGCCATTTGGTACATTTCTTTCCATGTCCGAGGTCCGTCCGGCTTCCCACTTACCGCAGTAGAGATTCAACTTTTTAGCATGTGTCAATTCAGTCATCAGTCGTTCACAGCCAAGGCTCGGGCCGAACACGTTGTATCAGGTATCGTCATCATCATCATCATCTAGCTCGCTTCTTCATATGATTGCACAACCAACTTGTAACACTTCCAGCCCAACAAGAACCAGTCAGCTAATGAAACCTTTTCTCCATCCAAGGCCTACCGCACTCCTTCAGCCGCGAAAGACGGAAAGGGAGCAGTGGCTCAACGTACGCCGATAGAATCCGCAGCCCTAAGCCCATTACACTGTTCTTACCGAGGGCGGGCGTAAAGCGTATGAACGCTCCCTGGTCCGGCATATAAATCCGACCGTCAAGCGCCTCGGAGAACAGAACGGGCTCGAATCTGCGGGATCCTGCGCTATCATGCATGCCGTTTCCGGCGAGCGATAACACTACCCCCCCTCATTCCACATTTCTACATTACACCCAGGAGAACTAACATGCCCCATCCAATGTACCCGAATGGCAAACGACTGCGTCGAAAGGCCAGTCTATGATTACACGCACGAGGAAAGTTGCTGTGCCGACCTTGCTGCTTTGCTTCTTCTGCGGTTGTTGACGAAGATGGGTAGGTAGTTTGTTTTGACCTAATAAAAAGGCACAAAAGTCCATGCATGCATTAGTGGGGTGAGGTTGTGTCTTTTGTCGAATGAGACGGTGAGGGGGTCATCCGTTGGCGGGGTATCTAGGTCCGTTTGACCGACTTGTGTGTTTTGCTGGAACGGTTCCAGGGGGCGGGGATGATGCAAGATGGCTTTTCGAAATCCCCTTAGTTATCCTCTCTTCTTATGTGTTGGTAACTATCCGTTTTCATCTTTCGAGTCTGTCCCTCATTGGTTTGTTTGTCAGAGAAGTGGGTTGGTGATACGAGTGCTCATACATGGTGTCTTTGCTAGAATTTTGGATTCTTTATCGTTTGGCTCGAGCTATACAGAGTGTTGCGCACCTGGCCTGGATAGATGTGCCGAGACGTTATGAGGCCCAAGGTATTGCTACTGGGTCAAATTGAGCAGTGAGTGACGACGCACCTCCTTATGTTAGACACAAACCCTCTTATGGGTCAGACTTGCTTCTGGGCTAATCTGAATCGTATTGCGTGCACAGCGCTGTAGTATCTTGGAATTCACTTTCCTCTGTTGCAGATGTAGTCAAGCCAACATCTCGCAATCGCAGCGAGTTCCTTGCGGAGTGTAAAAGCGGGGTGCTGGACGACGTAGTGGTCATATATCGAACATTCGAGAGCGTAGACCTGACTGGGAGATTCGATGAAGAGCTTGTATCTTCGCTCCCGGGCAGTGTACGATTCGTGTGTCATAACGGTAAAGAAGCTCAAGTTCTCAATGTTGTCCAGACCAGAAAGAAGAGGAAGAGGGTGTGGTGGTAGTATACCGTCGTTGTCGATTAAGGGAGAAGCTGACGGATATACATAGGTGCCGGCTACGATCAAATTGACGTCGACGCCTGCTCGGAACGAGGCATCAAAGTGTCCCACGCGCCCAACGCTGTAAATGATGCAACGGCCGACGCCGCCATATTTCTCATGCTTGGAGCACTTCGGAGATTCAACGTGCCAATGACAGCGCTCCGCAAGGGTCACTGGAGAGGATACCCTCCGCCGCCGCTTGGCCACGATCCACAGGGAAAGACGCTGGGTATCCTAGGTATGGGTGGCATCGGCCGCAATATGAAGAAGAAGGCGGAAGTATTTGGCATATGCGTTGTCTACCACAATCGAAACCGACTGAGTAAGGAACTTGCTGCAGGCGCTGAGTACGTGTCGTTTGAAGATCTGCTGGCTCGCAGCGATATTATCAGCATCAACATCCCTCTCAACGTTAGTAGCATTTTGGAGTATATCGGTTCGTCTACGGGCGTTGTCCGTTAAGCGTCCTGTCGCTACTGTGACAGTTCAGCTGACTTGTCGAAGACAGATACCCGACACATGATTTCGACACGCGAGTTCGAGCAAATGAAAGACGGTATGGTACTGGTAAACACCGCTAGAGGCGCTGTGATAGATGAAGGAGCACTAGTCAAGGCCTTGGATAGTGGAAAAGTGGCTTCCATAGGATTGGATGTGTATGAGCAGGAGCCGAGCATTCATTGGGGCCTGAAAGCAAACCCAAACGTCGTGTTATTGCCACATATGGGGACATGGACCGTTGAGGTGAGTCGACAGAATTCATTGGTCGTTCTTCAACTCCTAGTGCGCTTGAAACCCCCGGAAATGAAGGGTTACCACTGTGGTACCAGCATGCGTCACGCTCCCGGTATTGAGTCAACTGGCAGAAGCTTCCCACTGTAACGGCAGCTCATGGAGCATGTTTCGCAGACAGCCTGGTGTGGAAACACAAAAGGCTGTAGCGTCTCATGGCAGGCTGCACCTTCCTTTTCCTGTCACGCGGTGTGCCTCTGGATCTCGCGCTCCCCGGATAAGGGTTACACAACAGGTAGGGCCAGGCTGACGATAGATACAGACGCAATCAGCCATGGAGCAGCAAACTATTGGAAATGTGCGCAGCGCTCTGGAGACAGGCGCATTGAGAGATCTTGTTCCAGAACAGGCCCGTCACGAATGAATGCATCCGCGCTGTAGATGTTGGATATGTGTATAATGGTAAACTTTGACAGGTCAGGATAGAGACTGAGATTCTTTGATGTGGAGGTCCTTACATGGAAGTGTTGATTGGACGTGAAGCTTCAAGCCATAATTTCGGTATCCGCCTATTTGTATGACGAATGTCATCACAGTTGTGTGTACGGAATCAAGGGAGAATCTTCGAGCACCGTTCGTCACGGGCGCTTATGTGAGGCGGCAGGGAATATCCTGAGAAGACATCTAGGTGTGACGCTGGTAGCGGTCAAGACACCGGGCGATCTGGTGTCTTGAACTTGGTCGTCGGCACTCGATAAGCTGCGATATTAGGTGCAGCAAGAATCCGGGTGAACTCTTCTCGAGTGTGCAACCGTTCGCTGACCCTCACCTATCTTTGCTGCTAAATCTTGAGGTGGTCAACAGCCACGAGGTACTTTCAGTGTGAAACCATGTACCTTGGTTTACCTTGAAGCTATCTAAGATTTTACGTACGTTGGACAGACTGAGAATTGAAATGCAAATAAAATGTTGCAGCTCCTGGCGGCGAGTGAAGGACGATGACAGCGCCATGCGAGGCTGCCCGTTGTGCGTTACCATAGGTGTGATGTCGGCCTGAAACATGTATTTAGCGAAGGGAACCTGCATATGGGTTTTCTCGGGCGCGGAACGGGCGGCGGTAGTGATGTGGAAAATGTACGCGAAGTCATTAGGTACCGATGATCCGATGCATTGGTGGAGGGACCATCATTTCCGACGCTCTATCGCTAAGGTCCATGGGCGTGGGGTGGAAGATGCGCAAGCTCGGTTGGCGCACAACTTGTTCGAAAAAGCTTCCATGCTTTTGCTTTGCTGGGGTATCCCTGACCTGACAGTTTGGTGTAAGTGTTGCGATAAACGAGATCTCACGTAGCATCAGGCCTTCATCCATAGCAGAGACTTCGCGAAAGCCATGAGAAGATGTAAGCAGTTAGTTCTTGATGATCCTGCAGCTCTGAGTCGCACAAACTCAGATTTCGCTGCGCAAACTTGTCAGCCCTGAAATCAGGGTCTATGCTCGTGCAACGGTTGATCGGCAGTGCCCTCGCTTTATGAACATTTGTGCCAAACCTAGGAAACTGAGCCAAGCCCGCAGACATTAGTGGATGCACTATGTACGCGACGTCGATAAAGATTGAGGAACACCAATATGCTGAAAAGCAGAGGGCTGGATAAGTTCGGCAACCTTCACGTGTTGACAACGTCCAGGCTGGACTGTGCCTCGCGGTGCTACCTTTCTGCTTCTGCCTCCCTCATACAACGGCTACACGAGTTGGTCAGACCGTCAGGCAACGGCTTGGGTCCAGTATGCGCTGAGTTTATCCGCTGATAGCCTTCGGTAGGACATAATATCGTTTCCGGTACTCAGGCTGAGTCTAGCATCATAACGCGTTAAGGACCCACCAAAGCGGAGTGGGTGCTTCCAGACAGCTCGTTGTGGCTGGCATTTGAGGCTGTTCCCTGAGATCTCGCCGTTTGCGGGTAAATGGAATTGAGAATGACATTAGAGGGCATTAGACAGACGGATTTTACCTTGCCTTGTCAGCATCTCTGCTAATATGACGATGCGCATCGATGAAAACGGAGGCCGGCCCGGACACGCAGGCCCGAGTCGTATTTATTCACAACTGTACAACGGGACCTAGATGACATCTGCACGTGAATATCCTAACGATGCCCTTGTCGCTATACAGGCGACTGAATCGTTGAGGATGATGAACACCTCGGGCTACTAGAATGGGCGATCACGGATAACAGACCGTGAGCAAAGCGGATCGCACTAGGCGGCGAAGCGAGGAGTGACGGTCGCGGTTGTCGCAAGCAGGGAGACAGGGGAGCTCATGAAAGGCATGTTCGAGAAGACGTTCCCGCTCGCTCCGGCGGCGCCGGGGCCCAGGTACTGCACAATCAGCCTTAATCAAATCTACCAGGCCGGGTCGGAAAGAGATTGGGGCGACGCAAACGGTTCTGTACCAGCTTCGTAGAACGCGTCAAAGCCGACGACGCGCCTTGCTGCATGTACTGTATCCCGTCGGCCCTAATAGCACCAGGACGGCTAACACTGACAGCGGGTGATGAGATGACATCGCACGCTGCATGATGGCTTGGCTCAGCAAGGTGCTTGTCCACACACGTAGTTCCAATAGAAGGTCGCGGCAAGGCGAAGGGGGCTCACGTTGGAAGCTGATTGCAGGAAGAACAGGCCTGGAGGATTGAGATATGCGAGGGCCTCCAGGATCCACGTTCAAGGGTGAACATCTGGAAGGTGCCCAGGTAGGTGGAGGAGACTGCGCACACGTGATTGGCTGGATAGGGCTAGCGTGGCCTCCATGTTCTTTTTCCTCGAGCGGTCAAGGCAGCCAGCATGTTCCACCTGCATCGCAAGCCCTCCCTCAGCAAGTGCCATTGTCGCCGGCGCTGCAGTGTTCGATACGACGCGTCAAGCGAGACGTGTGTAGTGAGCCTTACCTAGGTATGTCAGTAGGTCGAAGAGGCGGTCCCTGCCGCAAGCGAAGGACAAGCGAAGCGGAAGCGCAACGCAGCGTTCACTCACTACACTGCCACGCTCACTACCTGCTAAAGGCGGCTAGGGGCAGGCCGGAGCCTGCAGCACCAGACTGCAGCAGGCTAGGTATTGGGGGCGCTGTCGCCCTCCCTTTAGGGCATTGGATCGAAGCATGTCGCGCATTCTTGACGTGTTTTTCTCCTTCTCGTGCGCGTGCAGCAGACACCCTTTCGCCAACGCGTGCCCTGCTAATCTATATCGCGCAGTGCACGACTGCAGGCCAGCTTGCAGGCCACCGCGCAACCGAGTCGGCCCCCCTGGTAGATCAGGTCGGCGCCATCACTCGCCAACATCCCAGTCCCTGAGTAGCCGTCCCTCCTCCGTCCGACCTCAGCGAGGCACGGCTGCTGTTGCTCGCAAAAGTCCAGCCTGTGTCGCGCCCAAGTGGCCTCGTCCCATTGCTAGCCCATGTCGCACGATTTTTCCTCCCAGATCAACGCTGCGCCATACTCGCCCGCGCCCACGCACTTTTCACAGTCCAGCATGGCGGACCCCAGCATGCAGCAGGCGCGACAACAGGCCGTGGCCTATCCTTCACCGCACTCGTATCCGTCGCCGTCGATGCAGGCGACGTACACATATCCACCGCCGCAAGGCCAGCAGAACGACGCATACCGAGGCTCTCCGCAGGGTTCCAGTATGGCGCTGCCGTCTCTCAACCTGCCACCGATACGCCTGCAGGACGGCCAGCAGCCGTCGGCGCAGTCTCAGCAGAACCAGCAGCCCATGGGCTCGCCGCTCCCGCCGCAACACGGTATGCCGCAGTACTATGCCCACCCAGGGCATGCGCAGCCCGGGCAGCCGATGAACATGGGCAACATGGGTCCGCAGTTCACCGCAATGCGATACCAGCTGCCCCCGCAGGGTGGCGAGCAGCGCGTGCTGTCTGGCGGCCGCCACAAGAAGGAGATCAAGCGCCGCACAAAGACCGGGTGTCTGACATGTCGCAAGCGTAGAATAAAGGTGAGTGCGGAGGTCAATGGCATGCGATTGGTGACCCGAGTTGCGCGAGGTGAACGACGAACTGGATTAGGCGAGCCAGACCATGGCCGTGAAGCGAGGCCGAGGACCCTCCAACCCAACCTCACACTGTCGCTTGGACGTGCGCTAACATATTCTCGACAGTGCGACGAAGCCCACCCCATGTGCCGAAACTGCCAGAAGAGCAAGCGTGAGTGTCTTGGCTACGATCCTATCTTCAAGCAGCAGTCGGGCCCAGCGCAAATACAACCAGCACCCAACTCTGCGCCCGCACCCCACCCCGCAAGCGCACCGCCCGCACCTGCCCCACCCGCGCCCGCCACATACAGCCAGAGTCCTGTTCCCCAAGGCTACGCGCCTGCCTCGTCTGCCGCGTATGCGCCTGCCGCATCTGCGACCAGTGGCGAACATCAACACCCGGACGGCTTCCACGCCATCGACCCTGCGCTAGCCCAGTCAGGCCCAGCACTGCACTCCAACCAGCCGTCCTACAGCAACGGTGTGCACGCAATGGACCCCGCAATGAGAGCGCCGCCGAACGCATACGCTCCTGCCCCTCCACCTGAGCCGCTCAAAGGTTGGTGCTTCCCAGTACACGTGCATTTTGTCTATCGTCAGTACTAATCTGTATGTACAGGCCGGCGTCTGAACATCGCCGAACTCTTCGGCATATGCAACCACAGTCCGCCCGAGGTGCCTTCGCGGACTTCGCCTGTGCCCCCTGGAATTGACGACGAGTTCTCCGCCATCTTCATTAACGACTATTGCCAAGGCCTCGATATCGTGCTGGAAACCACCTGGTTTTCTTCCAACAACAACGCGCTGAACCGCGTCTTCGCCAACAGGGCCTTGCACGAAGAGGCGGCCTACTTTACCGAGACGATTAGGTACAAGGCTTCAGATGCTGACATGACTGGTGTCTTCAGTCAGGAAGCCCGGCTGTTATGGCATTTGTTGGAGACATGCAAACATACGCCTCCGACCACCAACGGGACCAATGGGTCTTCGTCCAATTTCGCTGATAGTGAGCATCTCTCGCTACGAGAGGTTCGAGCACGCTTCGATGTTTTGGAAGCTCTCCTGACCAACCAACCCATGGAAACAAACCCCTTGCGCCTCATATCATACCCCGGAGATCTTCACGAATCTCAGAGGGCAGAAATCGAATTCTGGCAGGCCCTAGGTGATTTTGTCCAGTACTCTGATTCGGAGACTGCGCCGCTTGGTGCTGCAGATCACGCCCTTGCAACCATGCGCACCGTCCTGCTCATGCAGGAGGCGCGCGACGCCCTCTACTCGATCGCCATTGCACGTCACCACGGCAGCCGGGTCGGTGGTTTCCCAAATGCTCTACCAGTTCCGGTAGAACCGCATGCAGAGAGCGAACTGAACAAGCTTCTTGTCGCCATGTCCTTCATCAGTCACGAGAGTAGATCGGCTGGCCAGCAGGTCCTCGCGCGTATTTGCGATATGGCCATGTTTTCGTGGACGGCCTCGAGAATGCCATAATACGGAATCGAGACCGGCCTGCCGCCGCCTCTTCACTCGGGCACTTTGATAGATATAGTAACTTTCTAGTTGCTTGCGTTGTGTTAGCTGGAGACCGTCGAGCACGTTTGAGGTATCAATCGACAGCTGTCGGGTTTGTGCAGCCTCGAAGCAGGCCCATTGTACAACTTATTTGTATGCTTTTCAAGCGGGCGTTCAATCCCGTATCTTTTCTCACGCGCCTCAGTACTCAACTTTCGCCGCTTCGGCATTTTTTTGCATGCAGCGTTTGGAGCTGGTGGTATCAGCATTTGGGCAGGCATCACAAGATATACCCGGTTCGTTTTGATCGTGTCCTGCGCCCTTCATTTCTCTGGTCCCTGCAACGCAGGCCATTCCTAATTATAAGACTGGTAGCTGGAGGGACATATGTTGGGGTGACCTACGACATGATTCAGAACGAGGTGCAAACATCGGGAGATTGGGGAGAGACAGTATCCAATGAATGTGTTCAGACACTCGTCCTCGGTCTTTTACAATCCCTTGGAGCACTTCGCACAGCTTTCGTACCACATGCATCTGAAACGCATGCGAAATACTCCATCGACCTTTACTGCTTCTACATGCTGACGAAAGGCTTCGACAGTGGCCAGGAATATACACCAATTTCAAACTAACTTTTGAAGGCGCTTCTGATTCCAGTCCCCAACGCTGGACAGGCGCCAACGCTCAGAACAACGCCTTCCACGCTGTCACGCAACAAGCCTTCGGCTGCAATATCCTCACTGGGTCCGCCCCTCGACTTGGCATGCATCCACAGTTTCAAACAATCGGCACTTGCGTCGGCTCCTTCAGCTGATGTCGTACATCGGCGTCATCGAGTAGTACAGCGGGGTCCGGGGCATTGGGAACCTAACTAACAGCACCCCTCAAAGTCATGTTTGATTAGCCATGACTGTGCTTATCCAATTACTGACCAGCTTCGCCGAGTAGGAAGCGAAGGGGAAACGCAGCTGTATAGAGTGCAGCTTCACCGCCAGTCCCGTGTGACTCGCGACCATGGAGTCAGGGAGAGAATCATGTTGACGAACCTTCGCTGCGACTTTCGCAAGAGAGAAAAAGACGTCTAAAGCTATAGTATTATCAATATTTAATGGCCCAGAAGCTTCTTTACGACCCCTTCTTCCCTACAGCATTCATAACAGTCTGAAAGAATAGGATCAGCACCCCAAATCTTCTACTTCGTACACACACAAACCTTAGAGCCATCGACGGCGCTGGATCCGCAACGCTGCACAACATGCCACACACACAAATAACCGTTCGGAGAATTTCCACTGCCCTGGGACTCCCCCCGCCGCCACTGATCAACGTACACACATAAACCTTAGAGCCACCGACGGCACTGGATCCGCAACGCTGCACAACATGCCACACACACAAATGACCGTTCGGAGAATTTCCACTGCCCTGGGACTCCCCCCGCCGACACTGATCCACATGCTGTGTTCCTTACCACTATTACTTGAAGCGATCCATTCGGCATTGCCGCCGTTGTGCGTCACGCAAAACATGCGGTGGTCAACAGGAAAAACTGACGCCCGAACTCCTTGGGCGAATTTTTTTGGGTCATACTGTGCGATATCTGGGTAGTTGCGGGTAGATTCTGGATGGAGAGGATGGAAACACGGCATATGGAGGGCGGGTTGTGAGAGGGTTGGGGGAGGCTGGAGAGGTCGTTTGACGTTTCTGAATGTGCCGAATATGGTGGCGGAGGTTACTAGTTGTTGTTGGATAAGGTGCAACTTGTGGATATGTATGGGGCTGGCGTTGGGCGTTGAATGGAGAGAGAAAGAGAGATGGCTGGGGGGCGGGGGGGGCTGTTAGTTCTAGAAATCGGGTTTTTATGTCACATGTATTTTATTAGTAATAATGGTCTTTGTAAAAGTCTGGGAAATGTTAGCCTGGGAAAACTTTGAGACATACTTCTTCGTTGTCTTGTTGTTGTGCGTTGTTGTGCGAGGTTGTCCAAATGGAAGCTCGCACGATTTGGGTGGTTCTTTTTGGATACACGAACGGAAGGGAGAAGTCATAAACCTCACGCCCCACCGCTCCCTCCAAAACTTTCACCTCCCCACCATCAATCATCTACAATCTCACCACTATCTCCACTGATTAGCATCAGCCTTTCTTGATACCTTTTTTTAATTTAGATTATAAATTTAACAATTGGTTTTCCTTCAACAATCACGTGCAATAAATCAAACACGGTCGCTTAGCTCAGTTGGTTAGAGCGTGGTGCTAATAGCTGCTTCCGCTATGATACGCCAAGGTCGCGAGTTCGACCCTCGTAGTGACCATTTACTTTTTGCCCACTTGTAGTGACCACCTTCACATGTAGTAGGGGCGCAGCGCAGGGATACTTTTTGCTTGTATTACTCGCACAGAGCAATGCATTCTAAAAGATGTATTTTGTTCTTAAGTAGCGTGTTTCCAAGCGAGCGGGCCACCTCACCAAAACACTGCACCTCTCAACTTTCAACCGCAATGCCTCCACAACACAACGTGCAAAGGGCCTACAATGAAGGCTCATTACAGCTAGCTATATCAGCTATTGAACAAGATGATATTGAGAGCAAAAGACGTGCTACACCAGCCTACAATATTCCTCAAAGCACGCTCCAAGCCCGGCGCGCTGGCCGGCCGTCCCAACGCAATTGCAAACGCAATTCCAAGAGGCTGACCAAACCGGAGGAGGAGGCAATTGTCAGATATTTACTCAATCTTGTAAGAGGATAGACCCCACGGTCGCACCGATGGCGATACGCAGATGACTGATGAACGAGATGGAATTGCTACCGAGCTATGGAGGGAAGTGAACTATGATCAACAGGACAGGGAGCGGGCGGGGTACGGGCCGAATACGGACCGAAGGCGAATCAATTATCTACAGATAGAGATCGCGTGACAGACAGGAATCGCATGACAGATAGGAACCGCATGACGACAGCTACGCTCACAGCGTAGTGCGTGTAACGGGCTCAGCCCGTTACAATACCGCCCTCCTTCTAAGCAGCAGCACTAGAATGGGTCAGGGGACAGCTGGTGATCCAATGGTCGGCGGCACCACAACGGAGACATAGGTCGTTGTTGAGGCAGTACGTGCGGCGTTCTTTAGAGGATTCGGACAGGGGTCTGGACAATGATTTGGACGACAATTTGGACGACGATCTGGACGAAGATTTAGGCAAGCGGTGGACTTGCGTGCGGAAAGAGGATACTCGGACAGATTTGACTCAGATCGGATCATTATCCATGTGATCGGATTGACGGCTGGCTGATTTCAATGGCTGAACTGGCTTTGGCTGCTGAAATGGCTGAGGACGGCGGGAACGACGATCGAGACTCTGAACAAGCTCGACACATTTGCCGTATGGAATGCCGAACAGAGAGTTTCTTGTCTCTTCAAGGAACTGGCGGAACCACGGTGGAGCACTGAAATGCGGAACGTATCGGGCCAGGAAGACGCGTTGGCTTCGTACGTCAGGCGTTCAAATCGTGCCAGGTATGCTATGAGAGACTCCTCGTCACGTTGACGGACCAAGGAGAAGCGCTGGATAGCTTCCTGTTGTTCTCGTGGGTTATGGCAGAGGCGCTGGAAGAAGGAGAAGATGTCTTCGACATCCCATGTATGGCAGTCTTCAGCTAGCTGGCGGAGATGTAGGACGGATGCCTGCTGCGGTTGCTCTAGGCGGTCCCACACATAGCGCCGGAGGAGACGCTAACAGTTGGTGAAGTACTCGGCTTAGCTGCTCCTGAAGGTGCTGGTGGGTAGGAGGGTAGTGATAAGCCTGCAAAGAGGGTGCGCACAGAGAGGCACTGCAGCCATTGCGGCAAGATTGGACACAACGCACGCACCTGCAAGGTAGAAACTGAGAACGCAGTAGATAGCTATGAGTCTCAGTAATGTTTTGGTATCCTGCAATTTACAGTAGCTTGTTGCAGTGTTGAGTTATTTGCGTGCAAAGGTGCGTAACTTAGCAAGTTGGTCCGTTCGGTTGGGGTGGCCAGCTCGCTTGGGAAACACGTTAGTTATACAGTGAGTAGTGATAAACAAAAGCTCCGAGCTCTGCCATGAACATGGAGAGAAGCTGCTCACAGCGCGCCATGACAGGCCGTATCACCGCTCCCTCCAAGCACACTGCATACTGCTAGGTGTGCGTGTGAACAACACAGCTGTCGTTCACAAGATCTAGGTACCAAGAAAGCATCAATTCGGCGATATGTCAGGCCATACGGACACATTGTGACGGAGGTCTTCGCGAAGCAAAAGCGGTACCGAGGATTGCCGCTGTGTCACAGGTACAGCTGCGTGCGAACGACCAATGAGCAGCGTTAGTGTGCGGCCGCTAGCAAGAACTAACGCGAAAGAGCGTTAGCACGTGGATGTGCGCTTTCCTAGACTGACCACGGGGTACGACCCTTTGACGTTGCTTGCATGCGGAGATCACTCCGCGTCGAGCTGGGAGGTTTGGTATCTATATAAGTTGAAGGTATCGCGGTGTGGAATCCGGTGAAGAAGGATACCATGAGAGTTTAAAGCTTTTAGGCATCTGTTTCTGTTGCAGTGTTTTGCATTAGTCCGCTCGAGTGGTGGCACACTCATGTCAATTGATCATCATTTGTTGTCCGCGGACTGAGTTACCTGCAGGTGAAGGGATCCGGGCTTCATTTTGCTCGCGGGACTTGAAGCAGCAGCATTCCAAAGGCACCACCCATAAAAGCCTCCACGCCGCGTGTTCGGTTTCTGTCACCTGCCTTGCCCTCGGCCCAAACTATCCGAGCTGACACCAACACTCCACTACAGCATCTCTCCTTGCAAAACACAATGTTCACCGAAACATGTGACAACATCCTCACTGCTATCCTCGCGCTCGTCCTGCCGGTTGTAGCAGCTTGCTATATTCACAAGGACTACCGTGCGTTCCTCGATCTCGGACCAGGCGGCACACCCGCAACACCACTCGGCTACCTCAAGATTAAGCTCCTCTCACTCATCTGCCTACGAGATCCGTTACGCCCCCTCGCAATCCCACCGCACTTCCGCCCGCAAGAGGGGTACTTCACCCACGCTGCTCTCCCCCACCGCACAGGCTCAAAACCAATCGTCGAAGGCATCGCACCCCAGCGGCAGCAGACGCAAAAGAGCGACGAGAAGATCTACAGCCGTCTGGTCGACAAGATCAAAGAGCTGGCTGGTGATCCGCGGAACAGATTGATGGAGCGAACGTCTTGCTTCGAGAAATATAGCTCCGGCCTCTTTACCTCGAGCCCCATAACGCGAACATGTGGCGGTGAAATCTGCCACGCTCATCCTTCGGACGGCTCCATGCACATGACGCTGCATCCCGCAGACGCGAATCTCATGATTGCCAAGGGCTGGGGCGAGCGCCATCCCCTAGCACGCGGCGGCTGGTGCAGGAAGTTTGTCCCGCGCGAGTTCGTTTTGGTCTACGCACCGAGAGATGAGACAGAGGTTGAGACGGTAACGCGGATCGTCGCGGCGGGGATCTGGTGGGTCAGCGGCATTGATGTAAATGGCGAGGACGTGGGACCTAGGAGGAAGAGTGCGTATATTGCGGCTGTGGGGGAGGCGATGGAGGGCAAGGATGAGTTCTGGGCATGTAAGTTGAATGGCTGGGGGGGGAACAAGGTGAATAAAATTACTGGTAGTGCGTGAGCAGGGTAGACGAAGAGGGGTGGTAAGACCCGACAGACTGATATTCGACGGGTTTTGCTCGTTCAAGCGTGGCATCTGGGTTTATTGGCGTCTTATGGCGGGCGGTTCGAATACCTGTTCGATGTATGGCTAGCAAAAGTAGCCAAACATTTCTACATTCGCATCTTGGCTGTCCATCCCTGTTGTCGTGCTCATACACCCTCATCTACTGCTTCCCACCCTGCCTAACCCAGTCCTCATACTCCCTCCTCTTGCCCTTGACATCCCAGAACCCCCTCCTCCCCTCGCCCTTCCCACCAATCCCGCCATCCAGCCCCAAAAACGCATACGGGTCGCCCTCACTCAGCATCTCCTCACCCTCTCGTGTGTACTGGCCCTCTCCGTGCCTCCCTTCCCGCGAAAGCTGGCCGGCCCATTGCGCGTATTGTATCGGCTTGAGGGGCGCAAAGGAGACAACAATGCCGAGGGAGAGGAGCAGGATGGAGACGAGTAGCTCGAGGGAAATGTCGAGGGGGAGTGGGGTTGAGGCGAAGGTTGCCGTGTGTTCGTGCGTCGAGTATACGCTGGGGGGTGTTAGCGACTATGGTATAGCTATTTTGCGCATGGAGCTAGAGTCATGGACATAGGGTAGACGTACGCATGCGTGAGCAACACCGCGCCCGCGCCGTTGAGTGCCGTGCCGAAGACAGCCATTACTGAGTTTAGTGGGACTGTGTGAGGCTTTTTGAGATATTCGGGAGAGCTATCGTAAAATATGAAGTTGGGTTCTCTGTATATGCGCTGGAAAATCTTGGAGTGTGCGTCTACGTAGCAGTAGATGATGGTCGATGAATGTCGAAGTTCATGATGATGCGAAGCGATGAGCTTCAGCAGCTTTCCTTGGCGTCGCAATCCCTTGAGTTCCGCTCCGAGACTGCTTTCACTCACCGGCGAGCTTAGTGTCGCGATTTTGCTTCTTATCCGTCACGCAGCCAAGTTGTACAAGCATGATGTGCTATTCATTCCGTTCGTGTCAACTCCCTGCTCAGCGACCAAGCAAGGTCAAAAGTGTCAGGCCACCGCGTCATCCCACACATCATCATCAATCAAACTATGGGGACCCCGTGTCAGGCAGCAGCAAACCGTGGAACTTGATTTGCTTTCTCTAACGCTGCTGTACACAATGTCCTACGACAGCTGCGTGTCAGACGCGGAGGGAACGGGCGGAGAAACAATCGTCGTCCGCTTACTATTCGGAGATAACCATGGGTAGGAACAAGGCTTCGATAATCATATATAAGCACTAGACCAAGTTCTGACATTTTTTCATTTACTTTTTGCTTTCATATCCTCCATCTAGTGGACGAAGGTGCAATACTTGCCTACCGCCATCTCACATCTTGTCTCACACTCATACCAAACATGACTACCTCGATATCACCACCCAATTCTCCAATGCCCCTCAACATTCTCATCGTCGGCGCCGGCGTCTGCGGCCCAGCTCTTGCCCTTCTCCTCCAGAGATCTAACCCAAAACACACAATCACAGTCATCGAACGCTTCCCCTCGCTGCGTACTGGCGGCCAGCAAATCGACCTCAAAGCCCAAGGTATCCCCATCATGAAGAAATTAGGCCTCCTCGAGACCGTGCGGTCCTTCTGCGTCAATGAGAGCGGCATGGAGGTTGTGGACAAGAACGGGACTAGCTTGATCAGGTTCGGCGTCACGGGTGCCGAGGCTGAAAGAGGAGCCTTTGAGGTGACCAATGAGTTCGAGTTTATGCGTGGGGACTTTGTGAAGATGTTCCACGATGTGAGTTTGGAAGAAAGGGACCGACTCCGTGCGGGGGGAGAGAAAGACGGAGGGTTGAGGTACGAGTTTGGCACGAGTATTACGGCGCTCAACCAGTCCACAGATGATGCAGTGAACGTCACCTTCTCCTCGGGAGAACAGAATACGTATGACCTGGTCGTGGCGGCAGATGGCCAGAGCTCACGAACTCGTCGTCTAGCCTTTGGCGAAGAAGCCCACGAAGACGCGTTCAAGTCCCTCAACATCCACGCCGCCCTCTTCAACATCCCGCGCATCCCTAGCGAAGACAGCCTCGCGCGCCTATACGTTGCCCCCGGGGATCGCGCGGTTATGACGCGGTCGGGCGACAGGCCGGCAACACAGGTCTACTTATTCGTAACCAAGAACCAAGAGCGCGCAGCCAGAATGAAAGAAACCCACAAACTGCCCCTGGACAAGCAAAAGCAAGTCTGGAGCGACATATACGCAGACGCAGGCTGGGACTGTCCCCGCTTCCTAGCCGGCATGCAAAACGTCGAAGACTTCTACGCCACGGAAGTCGCCCAGGTCAAGATGCCACACCAACAAGTGCATAAAGGTCGCGTTGTCCTCCTCGGCGACGCAGGATACTGTCCTTCAGCGTTCACCGGGAACGGGACGACGCTTTCTTTGATCGGGGCACATGTCCTCGCTGGCGAACTCGCGAAACACGGCAGCAATGTCGACGCAGCACTCAAGGCCTACGAGGATACCATGAAGCAGCCCATTGAGGAGTGCCAGAAGTTGTCTGGACTAGTGAACGGCAAATTATTCCCGAGCTCGGCCATGGGGATACGGATTTTTAATAGTGTACTCTGGACGCTGTCGAGCTCCAGAGTGGACAAACTGCTTGGGTGGCTTGCCGGGTTCCTGCCACAGGGGAAGGAGAAGGGGTGGGAGCTACCCGAGTATTCTTGATTGCAACTCGGGGGTGAGAAGACTTTGTGAGCGTGCGAAAATGGCCCATCATAGTATAGTATGAGCGACAATAGCATGTGTAGGCACGGCGCTGAAGCAAATCAACATATCCCTACTTAAGCTTACATGCACGCAAGATGCATCTAAAGCCAAACTACAACTTCCTACTCCTAACCAACCCACTCTTGATACCCGTAAGCTCACCCCCATAACTCGCACTCCCCTTGGCCGCAGCCGCCTTATCAAATACGGGCTTCATACTCTTGAGCTTCTTCTGCTTCTCCTTGTACTTCTCCTTCTTCTTGACCCTAGGATTGCGCACACTCTTCTTGCGATGCGGCGTCAATCCCTTGTTCTTCGAGATCTGGTAAGAGATCATGCGGCGGCCGTCTTCGCCAATAACTTCTTCCTCGATGACCTGGGCGCCTTCTTTAGCGGCGAGGGCGTAGGCGGCCGCGCGATCGAGCTTGCTTTGCTTCTTGGTGTTGGCGCGCGCGGCGACCATGTCGTAGTAGCCTTCTTCGTCTTCGAAGTCGTCGCGGTTGGGTGGGGGCGCGGGGTTTTCGTCGGCGGAGCTGGCGCCGTCGTCGTCGCCGAGGGCAACACCGGGAGCCGTCTCCTTGTGCTGACCGCGCTTCTCGGCTTCGGCTTGGAGACGGGCCTGCCGGTCCTTTAGGCGTTCGCGATGCGGTATGTCAGCGTCACCGCCGCCGTCTTTGCCAGCTGCGTCGCGCTTATTGGCCTTTTGTGCGATCTGTGATGTGTAGAAGCGGAGGGACTTCTTCTTCTTTGCCTTCTCAGCAGCCTCGTGCGCAGTGAGCTCGGTTTCTTCGCCAAAGTCAGAATCCTCTGCGTTGAGAAGGTTGAGCTTGGGCTCCACAGTCTTCTTCTTGCGTGCAGCCTTCTTGAGCGCGGCCTTGTCGGTAAGAGTGTCGAGTGATGCGAGGTCGTGTTCGGCCTTTGCCAGCTTCGCAGCGCGACGTGCTGCCGCTTCTGCTTGGGCAATCTCTGTGGCGCGCTGTGCTCTGCTCTTCTTCGGTTTGGTGATCGTCTCCGCGGCGAGTTCATCATCGACATGGATGGGGTTAGCTTCATCCATTGCTGATAGGTCCTCGCCATCCGCAGCCTCGACCATTGGGTCGGCAATTGGCAGACTTTCTACCCGCGTCCACATCTTCTGGCACTTCAGTAGGCTCTCCATAACGGGATGTTCGTGTAACTCAGCAGGGTCCAGTGCAATGACGGACGAGCCATGGTCCATCGCAGTCGAGCCGAGGACGGCAAAGTACATGGCTAATGCAGCAAGGTAGGCCGCACAAGCCCGGTACTTGGTAATTGCCATCGGCGTCGCTGGGATTTTCCCATTCGCCTTCGCTGACTTCGAGGCTTGTGCCTTAAGGAGTCGCTCGGCGGCGTTGGCTGTAGCGGCCAATTCATCGTGCAACGGCTGTAGGCGAAGATACTCTTTGGCTAGATGCTCGAACTCTGGGTATCGCGTGCGCATGATCTTCATCCGCTCCTCCTCGGACATGCTGTCCGTGATCTGAAGCTGCGGCAGGACCTCGGTAACCACAGCCCCAGACTCTCCATCTTTCTCGCCATCCTGCCCTAGCCACTCGTCTTCGTCGAAGCCAAAGTCTGCCTCGGTCATGGACTGAAGCTGCTTCTTCTGTATGCGCCGAGCTTCCGCCTCTTCGTCCAGGGCATCCTGCTCCGTCTCTATGGCATCCGCATTGTAGTAGTCGTTCTTCGAGTCGCCCCATCCGCCGACCTCGTCGTCTTCTTCCTCGGCTGGCTTGCGCTGGCCGGAAATGTCGTCATCAGATTCGGCGCCGCCATTGACATGGTCAAGATCGTCGTCGTCGTCGTCGTTGTCGTCGTCGCTGCCAATGTCGAGAACTTCTTCATCGGAGGGTTGCAGGAATTTGTCTAGAGCGATGTCAGCTCTTCCCCCTACAGCGTACATCAAAATGTTTAAACTCACCCTCTTCCTGCCACTTCCTCAGCTTCTTCGCGGCCGGTCCCTCGTCCAGGAGTACTTTGTCGCGGTTCATGTGAAATTCATCCTCGGAGTCGGCGACATCCTCCCACGTGCTGATGGCAAGTTTCGAGTCTTCTTCCTTGGGCGCTTTGGGTACGCCATATGCGCCGCTGCCGGCCTTTCTCTTCTTCGCCATGGTTGCGGCGTGTAGTGTGTGTGGCGTATTTGCTGCTGCAGAGCGTTGTGCCTGACTTTTTCATCTGAAGTCTTGGCTTACCCGCGGGGATCGGCGTCGGCACGCTAGTGACATGGTCCCACATGGCTTCGCGGCATGTGAATTCGACAACCCTTGACGTCTTTACACAGGGCTAGTCCTACTATTTATACAGGGTTACTACGTAGGTATAACGAGGTTATAGAACTAAACGTGTTGTGTATTATCGACCTATAGAGGGCCTCCTGCCGTTCATCGTAGGTTAGTTCCTTCTACACAGTAAAGCTCCTCCCGCACGGACCCGCAAGAGGCCGTGATCCTCCTGTGAGGCCGCAACCACCTTCACACCAACACATACCGCTTTCCTTCACCGTTAGAGACCGTGCGCTGCACAGTTTCCCGTGTTAGGTGTGCACCCGTGGACCAGAGTCGCTGTTATTACTCTCGAGCATTACAGACGTGAGCATCTTCCAGAAGTTGTCTTCTTTTCCGTTTCGTTAAAGACGTTCATCCATATTGCATCATGCCTCGAATGTTTCTCGAAGCGATCGTTTCGATTCTTCTCGGAATTGTTGGTGCAGCCATGGTAGCTGAGATCTGGAATTATACAAAGAGAAATCAATTCCCTGTGGATGGCAAGGTAAGACTACTGTACTACTGTCCTGTCTTGAGAGCACAATGCTGATATAATCCATAGACGGTCCTCCTTACTGGTGCCTCCCAGGGAATGGGCCGTGAAATCGCACGTCTCCTCTCTGCCCGCGGCGCAAACGTCATCCTCGTGGCACGCACAATCGCGAACCTCCAGGAAGCCCTCCAGCACGCGCAACTGGGCGCAAAGAACCAGTCTACCCAGCGTTTCCACTACATTTGCGCCGACGTCACATCCGAGACCGAGAACGCGCGTATCCTCGACGAAGCGACCATCTGGAATCAGGGCAGGATGCCCGACATCGTCTGGTGCGTCGCTGGCGCTGCCTCACCGGGACTGTTCATGGAGACGAGCACCGACACACTCCGGAGACAAATGGAGCTGAACTACTTCGCAACCGCCTACATGGCACACAAGGCACTCCATGCATGGTTCTACCCCGCAGTGCCACACACCCCACAGCAGAAAGGCGTTGCTTCGGAGACACCACGCAAGTTCATCATAACATCTTCCGCTATCGCCTTTGTGAACCTGGCAGGCTACTCACCGTACGCTCCGGCCAAAGCAGCTCTGCGATCACTTGCCGACGGCCTCCGGTCAGAGGTCCAACTCTACAACGCAGCACGTCGGTCGACGAGGGCTGGTGACGGCCCAACACCCGCGCCTTTCGATGTCAACATCCACATCGTCTTCCCTGGCTCCATTCTCTCCCCTGGCTTCGAGAAGGAGAACAAGACGAAACATCCTGTCACCGTCGAGCTCGAAAAGTCGGACCCCAAGCAGAAACCGCTGGAAGCCGCAACAGCAGCGATCGAGGGTCTGGAAGGCGGGAACTTCATGACGCCGACGAATTGGCTGGCAAATTTGATGCGCTGCGGTGCGCTGTCGGGCAGCGAGAGGAACAACGTGGTCCTGGACACACTGCGGGCGTGGTTTGCGCCGGTTATTTGGTTGTACATGGTGGGGGACCTGGACCGCACGGTCTGGAAATGGGGTAAGGAGAACGGGATGCAAGTGTTCAATCAGAATGCGCAGTAGAAATTCGTGAATGGCAAGGCCTGGGAGGGGGGAGGAACGGGATGTGTCGATATTCACGTGGAGCGCACAGTATCTGCGACACTGCGACGACCGTATGCTTTGTATTCGATACCCATTGCTAGAAAGCATCAGCAGGTTGTAGTATATACATAGATCTTTTACGAAGAAAAACTTCATCGTTTTCCAACAAATAACTCCGGATACTGTCCAAGGACGACGATACCTTCCTGGCAGACTCCCGACCCAGCTGCTGTTCGGATCGAAGTCTAGGAGATCACAGTCTGCTTCCAACTGACAAATGATGTGTGAAGTCGTCTAGGAAGGCTACAACCGCTATCGCTCTGGGGATTGAGATTCCCATTTCCGCTGCAGATTCTTTGACCTATACGCGAAGATAATGATGAGCGCCGAACTAGGGTGTGCGCCGATGCATGGTTCGTTCACGGATCTCCGGAAGCGTGCCGCTCCGAACGTAAGCAAAGTGGATCGGCTCGCGGGGAAATGTGGAGCCACTTGGCGGAAAGCAGCTCAAAATTAATCGTATCAGTAAGCTTACTACTGCAACTTCGGGATCAATTACGTTGATTAACTGGCTATGAAAAAGCCTTCGTGTAAGCGCACATAGATTGCAAGTTCTCAACGGCAGATCCCTCAGCTCATCCCTAATTACTATCCGAATTCCATTCATGCAAGGGCGACCACGCGCTCACAGCAACTTCCCACTTCGGACTTTAGATGCTGCCTCTCGCTTTCACGTCTTGATATTCTAGCCAAATAATCTACGCAGGCCGAGAAAATTAGCCGTTCTTCTATTCTTTCTTTACTGCGAGAACTATGATGCTGAGCTACATCAGTCAGGGGTATATTTCGGCCACCAGCGGATCTGTGGATACCTGGTTTTTCGCTGCTTTTGTAAACAACGAGTAGGTGGGCTTACTTGTTCTATTAGCAGCTTTTTCATATCAGTAATACCCAAAAGACTCATAGAACGACTGCCATAGTGCGCCATCACTTGCCAGAATTTAGAAAGCCTGCCGTAGCCACAGCTTTAACCGGGTAAACGAGCCCACCAAACATGCCTAGATGCAGCAATCCTTGTGGCACCCGAATAAACACCTGAATAAATAGATGCGAAGTCCAAAGAGTTCTCATGGCAAGTCGACCGGCTCTGTTCTCTAGTCTTTGTCAAAATGGGTCGCTTCTCACTTTTCGCTCCTTTGCTGTTGGCAGCGAACAACGTTTTAGGTGCCAAATGGATTGGTGAGGTCAAGAAGGTAGACGGTATTGAATATCAGTGCAAGTGCTATTCGGACAATTCCTGCTGGCCTACGAGCAAGGACTGGGATAAGCTGAACAAGACTGTGGACGGTACACTGCAGCTTGCGATACCACCCGGCGCTGTTTGCCACAAGAGCTTCGACAACTCAGCCAATATATACGATGCAGCGAAATGTGCGGATGTGCAGGCCAACTGGGGCAACGAGCAGTGGCTGTAAGTGGCGTCGTCTGAAAGAAAGGCATAACAGAGCTGAAATGATGGCAGGACTGATCACCCAATTGCCGAACTATGGCCGTTATACACAAATAACACCTGCCTGCCGACCGATGACCCGTCCACACCCTGCACTCGCGGCTTCTACGGACGCTATGTCATTGTTGCGAAGACGAAGGACCAAATCAGAGCTGGCGTCAACTTTGCTCGCGAGCGTAACCTGCGTCTGATCATCCGCAACACCGGCCATGACTTCATGTAAGTGGTGCAACGCGTCTCTTGACATAACGAAGCTTACGAGAACCAGGGGTCGCTCGACCGGGTTTGGCTCCCTCATCATCAACACACACAGTTTCAAGGGCGTGAGCTTTTTCAAGAAGTACACTGGTCCCGGCGACTGGATGGGCAGCGCAGCGACGGTTGGTGCAGGTGTTCAGGGCCGTGAACTATACCGCCAGGCTTTTGCTCAGAGCCCCAAGGTTGTAATTGTGGGCGGAGAGTGCCCGGTAGGTTTGCAATGTTTCAACATCCGCTACACAGCTGACGAACTGTAGACTGTTGGCTGGGCAGGCGGATACATCCAAGGCGGTGGACATGGCCCGCTCTCTGGCATTTACGGCATGGGCGCTGACAACGTGCTCTCATTCGACACCATCACCGCCGAGGGCAAGTACGTCACTGCCAACGCGAAAGAGAACAGCGATCTCTTTTGGGCGCTGAAAGGTGGCGGTCCCAGCTCATTTGCAGTTGTCATTGCGATCACAGTCAAAACCTTCCCCGAAGTGCCCACTGCGGGAACCATCTTGAACATCAACTCGACCCACACCAACGACACGGCTCTCTTCAACAAGGCCGTTCATATCTTCCACAACCTGGCCAACCACTACAGCAATAACGGTATGTTCGTGTACTTCGAGATTGGCCCTGGCCCTCAGCGCCTCCACATTGCTCCGTTCACTGGTCCCAACATGGACGAGACGAAGCTCAACGCGGTTTTAAAGCCTCTGTACGAACAGTTGGATGCAGCTAAGGTGCCTTACGACACCCACACCAAGGCGTTCCCGACCTTCTTCGAGTTTTACATTGACATGTTTGAGGACGAGCTGCCGAACCAGCAGTCGATCGTTGGAGGTCGTCTCTTTACGCAGTCTGATATTACCGACCACGGCGACAAAATCGCGGACACTCTCATATGGGCAACCATGCCTGAGCCTACGCAATTCGGCATCAACATTGGACACATTGTCAATCCCGGCAATGCCCTCCCGACGGTCGACAACGCCATCAACCCGACATGGCGCAATGCCAGCAGCTTCGTCATCACCAACGTCATTCTCAGCGGTACCGAGAGCTGGGCGGTGAGGAAGGAGCGCGAGCACTTTAACACGAACGTTATGGGTAAGAGGTTGAGGGAAGCTTCGCCAGCGGGTGCTAGCTACGTCAACGAGGGCGATCTGAACGAGCCCAACTGGCAGCATGCATATTGGGGCTCCAACTACGCTAGACTAATGAAGATTCGCCAGCAGTATGATGCCAACGGTGTCTTCTACACGCAGACGACGCCTGGCACGGAGAGCTGGGACGTGATTGACTACGGCACAAAGCTGTGCAAGAAGGCGCCAAAATAAGCGCAGAAAATAAATCAGGGGTAGCGCCTCCTTCATCTGTTGACCCGTGACAACGTGGAGTGGTGAAACATTGGAAGCTGGGGAAACAGGCTACAACGATGACGGAAGCATCGCGTTCCACACTAGTCCAGAGAGGGCTAGCGGGACCCTCACATTCACGAGCCAATCTGATGATGCAGGTAGAATCGCCAGACCTCGTCCCAACTGTTTGCGACGTCTTGCTTTCTATCGCACATTAATGCGCCTTAATCAAAGCCTGCACGCCCCACAATCACTGCGCCAACACCACCCCCCTCCCCCCTCCCACAGCCTCCGCATTTCCTTGGCACCACTGCAGCAGGCTCCCGTTTGCGATAGCAGCCAGCGTACCACGTACCGGCCCGTCCGGTGTCTATCGCGAGTGCACATGTCCCGCGCATGCTGAACTTCCCGCCGCGTCTCGTGAATGTCGATTGAATGCCTCCCGTGCTGAATCCCTTCTTACGGGCCTTCTTCCGTAGTGCACTCCCCAGCCAGTGCCAGCCAGTCCAGCACCACGTACGCTCTACTGCCACTACATGAGGGGGTCGATTACTAAGACTGCGTGCTACAGGTCCTTCTCGTACCCACCACCGAGGTCCTCCTCACCGCGCGCGACAAGGAATCGGGCACACTCTACATCGACCTCAGCGGCTCCGAAGACTTCCTCGCGAGCCACGTGTTGCGCGTGCCGGGCGGCGTGGGTCCCAACAACCATGTCAAGGACGCGGGCAGCTTCAGGGAGACGCGGGGCAAGGCAAAGCAGTTCAACACGGCCAATGGCAAAGCGGTGATAGTCAAGGACGCCTTCGTCTACAGCAACAAGGGCTTCAAGACGCTGAATCAGGCCCAGCTCTTGAACGACACCATCTTCTACCCCGACTCCTTCGATGCGCAGCCCTGGCTGGTATACTTCATATCGCGACCCCTGATAGGGACCTGGGAGGCGAACTCTGTAATACCAGCGACAATCGAGACCAGGAAAGATGCGGGCGCGCTACAATCGGGGGCGGCGAGCTCGTCTGGAGGCGCCAGCTCGTCGATGCCGCGGAAGAAGGAAGTCAAGTCTTTCACCGACCTGCTGAACCACTTCCCCATGATCGCGCGTCAGATGCACCCAGGCTTAGAGAGGCTGTTCAAGGTGTTTGGTAAAGAGCTGGAGAAGCCGTTGCCATTGACCCCTTCCACGAGATCGCGACGCTCATCGATGAGTTCACGGAGGCGCGGGTCGGTGTCGTCAGCAGAGACAGCGCCGTTGTCGATGCACAGTAGCATGTCCCAAGGTCCGAATGGGTTCATCTCGACTCTGGAAATCAGCGACGAGGAGGACCAGATGCGCAGATCGCTGGAGACTGCCGTGACAGCAGCGATCGACCTCTTCCAAATGGTAGACAAACAGCAGCTATCTTTGCTGGGTGCGACGACAGACTTGACCGGCCCGATTGTTGAGCGCATGATCGAACGCTACATCTCGGAGCAAGTACACCACACTATCCTGTTTCCGCGGGTACGCGAGATACGACAGTTGGAGGATGCCGAACTCGAGCGTCGAACGCGACAGATGGTGGACATCGACATATCGCAGGTTGGAATCGATATAGGCCATGGCCGCAGAGGCAAGCAAGAGCTGGCTATACGGCTTTCGAAGGCGGTAGACATGTTCAAGAAGATGGGCGTTGCAGGAAGCCCTCAGGAGATGCTGGAAATCCTGCTCGGCGTGCAGAAACACATCACAATGCCCGACGAATCGCAATCAAAAACCGACCCTCTGTCAGAAAAACACGATCATCTCCTCACCATTAACGCAGACACGCTCGTTTCACTGCTGCTCATAGTAGTGATCCGAGCTCCGGTGCGGCATTTGCAGGCACGACTATCGTACATGCGCCATTTCATCTTCATCGATGACGTCGAAAGCGGCGAGATGGGCTATGCGCTCTCCACGTTCGAGGCTGTTCTGTCATACCTGACTCAAGATTCTGGAGGTCTGCGAAGAGCCAGTCGGCGAAACAGGGCTCTATGGCAAGCAACAAAGTCCGGCGATCTTGCGACAATGCAAGGCATCTTGGAGCCCGACAGGTCCTTTCACGCAGATCTGGATAGCTTGTCAGATGAGAGCAATACCCCGCCAAGGCATCGCCCGGTTAGGTTTGCGGCAAGCTTTTCAGATCTGCATTCTCTTGAAGGTACCACCATGAACGGCGACCACGAGCCACGTAACAGACGCAGAAGTCCATCCCAAAACAAGAGCACAGGCGAAGACGGTCCTCTAGCGCACATATTTCCCTTCCAGCGAGCTCAAACACCTCCGCTGCCTGGCAGAGCAAAGATGAAGAAGAGGGTCTCGATGGATACACGAAGTATGTCGAGCGGCTCGGCACGGTCGTTCAGATCTCGCACGACACTAGACTCTCGGGTCAGCGCTATTGAGGGCGATATATCCATTGAGAAGCTCACCATGACACAAGGACCTGACGGCGAGTCAGTGCTGATGATGGCCATTGAGGGCAAGCAAGACAAGGCACTGCAATATCTGCTCAGCCTTACGGAATTCTATACCCCGTCACATATCTTCGAGGACTACAACAATGAAGGCACGAATTTGTTGAGTGCAGCAATCCAGTTTGCCCATGCCAAAACGACGGATACAATACTCAACTATGTTCTGGACAACAGTCCAAGTCCAGGGGCGCTAAGAGACTATCTCGCCAAACCGGATTTGAAAGGTAGGTGTGTAGCACATTACCTTTTCAACCAACCTCGACTTATCGACCGCATTGGACATCTCCTTTCGTGGCGGCTGAAGGATAAAAACGGTCAAACTCCCGTCTTCGCTTTGTGCAGATCTTACGACCATGAAGAGTACCACGACATGGTCGACAAGGCTCTACTAGCTGCAACACATTACCAAGACGATGGATCACCTCTACATCTGGATGAGCACGTCGATAACAAGGGTAACAGTCTGCTTCACATCATTACCGATCCTCAGCTTGCGGCCAAGTTGCTGTACCGCTGCGACTCGGATGCCAATGCGACCAATGATCGAAAGTTTACACCACTCATGGTAGCCAGCAAGTATGGTCGAACAGAAATGGTGCGAGTACTCTTCCAGGATCCAAGAGTAGATTTGTCGCACAGGGATGCGCGTGGTCTCACAGCTGTTGAGCTTGCCAAAGATGACGATGTTCGCAATCGCATCGACGACCTCGTGCTATTATCGAATGAAGCCGGACCTGATGGGCGAACTACCACTGTCGTTCGCTCTTTCTTCGTGGAAGACGGGACCGTACGCCTCGTACTGAAGTCTGGAGCACCGAATGACAACGGTACAATAACAGTCACGACCTGTCGCAGGTCATCGCAGGACTTCGAGAATCTCGCGAAGTGGCTTGCGCAAGAACATCCCGCGTCGTGGCTACCACTGATTCATAATATGACTTCACCATACCTCATACCATCAAGGCCTTCACGATCAATCTTACGCGACATGCAGCTGAGACTCGACGCATTTCTCAAGATCTTACTCCGACATCCCACCTTCGCAACGCATGAGATGGTATGGGAGTTCTTCCTCGTCCCCGACATCGATTCCTCCATGCTCGCCGAACGCTCAGCCCGCAAAGCCGAATTGCGCGTCGAACGCCTCCGCGAAGAATACGCCCCCATCTACGACGTCCGAGAAGTCGAACTCTTCGTCCAGCACATGCGAGAAAACATCCGGGCCCTACATCACGCCTCGAGATCCGTGCTTCGTAGAGCCAACAAGGTTCGTTCAGCGGCATCGGACCTCAACGATGCGGCCAATATCTCAAATACCGCTCTCCACTCACTTATCTTCCTACCACCGAAACACTTGAAAGCTCTGGAACGCTATACCAAGACTCTGGCGCAGAGTGACGCAAACCCCATGGCAGGTTTCTACTACAACATGCACGCCATCTCCAGCACCATCGCCGCAATCTTGACTTCTCTATCCCGCCCCTCAACACTCATCACCTCCATGTCCAACACACAAAAGGCCATCGACCGCCACAATCTCTCTGTCCGCCGCTCAGACCGCTGGCCCCTCGGTCTTCTTGACGATGCGAGGAGCAGGGTGCAGCGCGATGCGCAGGAAAAGATGGATAAAAGTAAAGTCGAGCTGGAGGACTTGGGCAGGGAGTTGAGGTATACGCAACAGGTTGTTGCGCAAGAGTTGGCGAGCTGGCAGGAGAATCGTGTTGAGACGGGGAGAAAGGCGCTCAAGGGGTTGGCAAGGAATATGGTGGTAGTTGAGAGAGCCAGGCTTGAGAGTATGAAGAGGGCTGTTAGGGAACTGGGCATTGCGCTTGGGAAGAGTAAGCAGGATGGTGATGTTCAGGTCAACGGAGATCATGGGCATCCTATTGACCTTGAAGTCTCCGAGGCAGAAGTTCAGCAAGGCAGGATCGAAGACGTCACAGACCAGGATATCGAGGACGGTCCCGGTGAGGTCGAAGACAGAGAAGAGGTAGGCATGGTCAACGGGGATGGCGTGGCTGCTGCCGAGGAGTCGCCTCCTGCTGATGAGGTCACGCAAGATTTGCAGCAGTCCAAGGAAGTGCCTGTATCTGCGACCGAGGAGCAGAATGGCTCCATCACGTAATCTTTCTCGTCGATACCTTTCGTATTTGAAAAACGTTCTTGTGTAGATGGCACTGGGATTGGTGTACTACAGGGTTCTTGGATGAGCGATGGTGTCTGCATTTAAGACAGATGAAAGAGTAGTAATTACATGGTGTGTTGGATCTCTCAGCATTTGATATGCCTTGTTCGGCTTCGTGTTGTATACTTGAAAAGGGACAATCCTTCTAGCTCGTTATTTCGTTACCCCCGGCTTCGATCTATTCTGGCGAGTCGTACTGGTTACCGAAGAAATGCAGATCTAGCTAGATCTGTTCATGTTCGTGAATGCTACTTATCTTGATGCAGCACCCCTTACACTGCCTGCTGACACACAAGGAAAACTCTCAAGAGCTAGAATTTCTCAAGCGAGAGACTGTGTATGTAGGTATGAAGTACCTCGCTGTCTATTCCAGGTCGTTTTGCTCACCTTGATAGACTTATGACAATAAGAGGCATCGCAGCAACGCTATTTGGTAAAAGCTAGGGAAATCAAGTCATAGCTCTGCATCCAAGGCTCGTCAGTCCCTCGTCACTATACGGGTCTCGACAGGCACGAGCTTCTGCATCACGAGACTGCGTCAACTTTCCTTGATATTACAGCGTGAAGGGGGTCTGTGACTGCTGATTTTCGGGATTTAGGCGTTTCAACACACGTTCCAAGGCTGTAGATACGACAGCACGTCTGAATTTTGCAATGGGCGTTTTTTCCTGCATATTTATACGAGCACCTATTTAGTTATCAATGTCTCAGGTTTGGCGGTCAGTCTTACTCTTTCACTACCTAGTTTGGATCTCAAGACCCGAGAAACTGCAGGGTTGATAGTGAACACATACCAGGCGTCTGACAAACATGCAGCGGGCATGAAGCTTATATTAGGAAGGGACAGGGATACATATCACTCACAATGAGCATCTTCGATGTCAAGTTGAGCTATTATTACATATTTTTACCTGCTTCATGTGCAGAAACGTCATCACTTGGCTCGTATACCTTGGCCGCGCTCTCTCGTCCCTCATTACCTGGTTATTATGCACCATCAAATTTCGTTCCCAGTCGGATCTTAACCAGGCAATGAAAAAGTTCTGGGTGGCGGGTACAATTAGTAAGCATGCAGTGCCGCATATAGATATGGTAAGGCTTAGTAGATCTATCTACCGCAGTAGTGCAGAACGTGAAAGGCTTCCAAAACCGGGTTCATCGTGTTACGCATGTAAATTTGTACGTTACACAGATATCCAAGACACTTCAGTTCCACGGATCTTTTAATAGAACGCTAGATGCGAGTCGCAGAGATTTAGCTAGCCGCTTACATGCGCAATGGAAAGCGTTTTCGTGGTACTGAAACGGCAATCGCAAAGGGCGATTGTTTACCATAGTGTAAGCCTTGCTTCTGCTTCCTAAGAGCATGGCTGAGGGGATCACGTAGTAATTGACTTCTCAGCTACTGGGCGGGACAACCACGACCTCCGACATTCAGCTCTGTTGTACGTTTTCGTTCCAGGTGGAGGTTCAATCTACGTTCCATAACAGCACGCACCGGTGTTCTGGTACGTTTGCGAGTATGGAACAAGTTAGTACTGCGATTATACGCTAATTGATGATCGTTGAATCGCTTATGGACTGTTCGCTGGTTCATACACCTTGTTTATTCTACCGCTCAAGTGGCTGTCAGCTAGCTGCCGTTGTTATGGAGTTGAGCTGACCGCTGGGATGGGTTTCATCCCCAAGGGCACAAGCAGCCACGTAGCTGAAAATGCGGTATCCTTTGAGCTACCAATTGCTTATTCAGGAGAGTAGTATGTTGCTGATGCCCTTGGCTCACACTTTTATTTTATAATTCAACGAGGAGTGCGTGTTTGTGTGCTGCAAGTCAGAGGGGCGCCGATCTTGGGATGGGTAGCCCGAGGAGGATAGTTATCCGGCAGATCTTTTCAGCTAAGAGACAGTATTTTCGTGGGCCTGGATAGCTGAGCGGAAGTTTTTAAGATGCTGACCCCGTCCCTCTAGGCTCCTGTAATGCAGTCTTGATGTAAAGCTTGAGAACGGGAATAGTTTCTCCACAAATTACTACCTATGATCTTTAGTAAGCATAAACTGTTGCCTTACTTCTACAACTCCACCACCCTGCCTATTTGTAACATCTATCCATTCAGAAGCACAATTCTCAGGTCCCTCTACGCCTGGCGCAAGACCATGCGTCGGCTACAAAGACACCTGGCTCATACGCCATGGTTATTGGATCCTCATATGCAGTTAATCTATTCCAGCCAATGGGTATACACCCACCTAGTTACGGCAGCCCGGTTACTAAAGTAGACGAAGTGCATCCCCTTTTAGGCGTTCTATGGGTGACCGAGCTCGATGCAGGACATCCCTGTCTAGTGCAAATGGCCGTTGAGATCGAGCGGGGGCAGATGTTCATGCAATGAGGATGTGTGGAAGGTTGGAGCGAGGTACATTGATCTGCGTACTGATGAAGACTCGAGATTTAGTGATGTTTGGGCTGGATGGCGTTTGAGGCTGGGCAGTCAGAGATAAAGACCAAATAATGGGCTTCTAGAGGAGGTTGTCGCTTACTACCTACTGTGGTATCCGGCATAAGTTTTGTACAAGGCTCGCGCACGGCAGGGGCCCACTTTTGGGGTAGCTGAATGGTTCTAACGCTCAAAAATACCTCTATTTCTGTGTAATTTGCATTAAATTACAGGTATTTCTAGCTACATCAACGCGTCCCATTGTTGATTTGTTCTGTCCCATCAAGATGTACACACCATCTACCCCCGCCACTAGCACCTCTCTCGCGATGAACGCTTGCAGGTTCGAACCGTACAGCTATCTGGCTACAAGCAGGCTTTGATTCAAGACCTTCTAGGCTTCTCTGCCTGTTAGTAAGTAGCGTACTTATGATCAACTCCGGGTTATTATACAGGAGGCATGGTAAGCTCCAACTGCTGAGGATCTCAAAGATCATATTGATAGTATGCCTGCGAGGTGCTAGGCAGTGATTGATGCCAAAGGTGGTCACACAAACTACTGAAATGTTCTATGTAACAATAGACTTAATCAGGATTAGCACACTTGATTCTCCGTGGCCAGCACCCCTGTCGTGTGTGGGCCATGTACCGCAGTATTCTATGGAGCGGTAGCGATACAATGATCGGCCCGTAACAGTCCCGCAGTGGCGTGGGGGTTCCAACCAGCCAGCAACGTAATGCTTCGTCTGCTTGGCGCGGGCTTGGTTTCTTAGCTGCCTCAAAACTACCAAAAGCCTCGCGGATTTCGGCCTACCTACATCCACCTTTCTGCATCTACACCGCTTTTCATCTGGGGGTGGTGAGAAATACGCGCTCAAACCTGGGGCTGACTGCATCAGCGCTCTCAGCCACCCACCCGTCCACTCCTGCAATCGAAGAACGGCCCCCTCATCCCTACCATCATGAATGACGCTTTCAAGATCTCGACTCCGCCCTCCCCTCTACTATTAGCGTAGCGAGGCAACATGTGCTGGGGTGATCTTACGCTCAAGGTTTGGATGCGCATGTGGCGCGTAGCCACCCGCAAACCGTGCGGAAGTTTGACTGGCCACTGTTCGGACTAGCATGCGATGATGGACTAAAGCGGGTCATGATAACACCTGTGCTGCGAGGTGTGGTGATGGTAGTGCTTATTTAAAGTTGTCGTTGGTAGGTTGAGGATGTTGCTTTTCGTAACTGGCTGGTGTGATGGGGCGGACCCGAGCACGCGGCGTGTGCTGCAGCAGTCGCCACAACTATCATTGTTGTTTGTTGCGTCCTCGGAAACAGTATTACCCGTTAGCCTCATACTTGCTGCAACGAGCGCATTTCAGACCTACAGCCATGATTCACTGGACGAGGCTATGTCATACCAGAAAATGCCAACAAATTGTCCTCTTTTCCTAAGCGCTGCTCTAGATGACTGTCAAACCTCACCAATCAGATCACGAATCTGCCTTACACCAGATACCGGGTAAAATAGATTGTTGTAGGACAGCGGCTGGGTTAATGTACCTGCCTAAGTGCTGGGGGCCTTATTCTTTGTGCGGCTACTGGGACAATAGCGGTAAATGTGTGTTGAATTTTAGGTAATATAGCGTATATTTGCTTGAAGGATTCCGGTGCGACAGTTTTGGGGAGCTTAGCATAGCTTATTTCCTGTTGGAGGGCTGTTTAGCACAGAAGGATCACCAAGGCGTATATCTCGGACCGGCCCTGAAGCAAGAGGAGTGGGATGTGGGGTACGGTGAGATGTAGGGTCTAAGACACGGAGGCTGCCAGAAGTGGACATAACGGCGAGGAGGGGCTGGATGCGCGTAACACCAGAAATATTTAATTTATGTGCTTATATTGCAGGCGCACGTATGTCATCGCGTGCTGAGAGGGCGCCCTATTCGCCCTGGTACTTGTGAGCGGCATAGCCCACATCATACCCGTCATCCGCATCCCCAAAAAAATGTACACTAGGAGGCATTGGACGAATAAGGCTGACAGGAGAAAACAAGGCCGAAGAAAAAAGAGACGATTCAATAAACAATAAACGCAACAAATGCAATGAACAGGCAGAATCTTGAGATCCATCAAGCCTGTGAAAAAGCGTCGGGAACGTGCATGCAACAACCAAGTCTATGATCTGAAGTGAAGGCAGGGATGGCTCGACCGTTTTGATTGATATCGAGAACCGTTGGACAACGGGTATCGTTAAAACGAAAGAAAATGGGCGGAGTCGCTAATAACGCAGCAGAGCAGAGCAATTCACATAGTGTTGACACGTACGCGGTTATGCGTTCGGGAGGCAAGCTGGCGCTTTATTTTGTCTGGGGCATTCCGCATAGTGATCTTGAAGGTGTCACGGACTCGAGTCCGGAGCAGTGCTTCCAATGCAACGTATACACCGCCATCAATGCCGAGACTGGATGGGTTGGCAGACTTACAGTACCGTTCCGAGAACTTATCGATGAGCTTCTCAACCTTGCGGAGTTCGGAGAGGACAAGGTTCGTGCGAAGGGTTTCTTCTTCTTCGGCTTCGAGGGTGAATGCACCAAGGGAGATGTGAGTGTGCGTGAAGGCTTCCCTCTGTGCTTCGATTTGTGAGTCTTCGCTGTTACCCCCAGCGATGGCTTGGTACCATGACAGGATCTTGACAATGGTGAATGCAATGGTGGTTGAGAAGTGAGGGTTCGAAGAGCAAGGGCAGCCGAGCAAGATGTAGAGTTTGTCAACTGCAGCCGTGTTGGTCGAGATAACGGCGTCTAGTGTCGGAAGACCATCCAGTGTGCCATTGAAGTCGCCAGAAGATGGCTGAGATTCGGGCGGAGCATATAAACTGTTGAGTGTCTGGAAAGCGAACTGGGTGCAGTCATGGTTTGGAAGACTGTTGGAAGCTAGCGGTGTCGGTAGAGGTGCAGACACAATAGGAGGAGGCGAGGCCATGATCTTGTCTTGATGCGCAAACATCGGATCTGGCATGCCGAAGAAATGAGGGCTAGCAATCGGGGGGGATGGTAATGCTTCGATAGGTGAAAACATCTCGGGTTGGCTTTGTAAACTGGTGGACCTGATGTGCCCCGCGTAGGGAGGATGTGGTTGGAGAAAATGAGGCATAGGGGCAAACATCTCAGCTGGACTGCCGAACATCATATGGTCTTCATTCGACCAGCCGTTGACGAGTGAGCCAGTGCCATCTGAGTATGCCGGAGACTGGCTACCATCGAAGCCGCTTCCCATAAAAGCATCCTGATAATGGTATTCTGGGGTACCAGGCCCAAAGAAGAAAGGGTCTGTCGGCTCCGGCGAGGACTCAGCAGTGAAGGAGGTCGTACGTGGGATCATGTCGGGCCTAGTCAAAGGACCACAGGAGATGACAGGTGAAACGTCGCGCATAATGGTTCCATCTGGATTTCTGTTTCTGCGTGGCTTCCCCAATCTATTTGATTATGAGCTTTCAGGCAAGAAAAGACTAGGCTAACGAGCATACCTCATCGATGGGGAGTAATTGCAACAGATGTTCATATTACCACAGCGGTGGCATGTTGGTCTTATTTTATCGCACTTGACCTAGTAATGGCGTTAGTATGAGTGTGCTCTGAGCTAAAGCAAAGGTAATAGCATACCTTGGCACGAGAGCAAGCATCGCATGAAGCCCTCATTTTCCGAGGCTTTGGCTCTCTGTTCGACCCAGTGGCGACCATAGTGTTCTCGGGAATGGCAAGAATTTCGCCCATTGTAGGTGATGGTGACTTCTGAGGAGAAAATATTTGAGAACCCGTTGGAAACATTGTGTATCTGTGGTAATGTGACCATGGGTAAAGATTTCGAGGAGTCAAGAAGAGAAGTCCATTATATAGAACGAATGACTCGGGCTAGGATCGTGGAATGGGTCCAGCTTGCAGCATGCAGGCGTACAGTCGCCGGTGCAGGTAAGGTGGGGCGTCAAGCTGACGCCTGGGAGCTCAGGGACAGGGAATAATGTATGGTGGGTGAGCGTGCTAAGGGGGCTGAGAAGCTTACAAGTCACATACTTCATTGAGCCTAGCGGAGTCCAGGTGGGCTGCGAGACCAGATGAGCGCATTCATTTTCGCTAGTAGTAAAACTTGAGCCGTTTCGCTGCATAAACCGATTCTACTGCCTCGCCTATAACACCTCAAGGAGGGTTCGGTTTGGGCTCATACCTAGTGGTGAATCTTCCGGCGCAGTGTCCAGCTAAATTTAACGTGCCATTATGGCGGTAGAGAACAAGGCTCGGCGACCTGAATTGTGGCTGTGGACGAGGGAGAGAATAGCCGGGTGCAGTGGATAGAGTGCTACCACGAGGGGGTGTACGATGTGCTCAGTCCTCTCGGTACGCTCCCTCGGCGTCTTGAAGCGGTATTCGTTTAGCAGAATGACAGGCCCATCTGTAAGTCAGATCCTGCTGCAAGCGGCGCTCAATCTCGCAATACCACGCTTTCTAATGGATACACGGGGTTGGTAGTGCTAACTTGCCTTGTTCGGATCTGCTACCCCCAAACCGCGGCGCTTGCAAGGATTGGGCATAGATCAACTAAGCCTTGGATTCCTGACATCGTGGTTGCGACCATGAGCGCATGGGTTGCTCAGTTGAATGCAAGGGCAGCGTTCGGACCCTAAAGCTGGGTGCCACGTGTGACGGGTCGCACATCGGTAAACCGTAGAAATATCAACAAATATTGCACAAGGCAGCCGGTCAGACTGCTGAGCCACGTCGACTCTGTCTTTGATTATTGTGTTCTCAAATGTCGTACAGTCTAGTCCGTAAGACTGCAGGAAATCTGAGACGCTGCTGGCCGATTTTTTTAGGAGTTTACATACTCACCGGGACTGCAGATACTCCCCATAACTGGTCGCCTTATGGAATTAGATCTCTGAGCGCCGAGATTGTGCCATCTGAAGAGTATCGTAGCCTCCGAGTGCAAGTGATCATTTAGCTCAGTCTCAAGTAAGGAACGAGAACGAGCATCATCAAGGCTGTGAACAGCGCTGTACAACCATAAGATACAACCCAACGCCCATAGGAATCTATTGCGAAGACGGCATCAACTGCACGCGTCGCGATGTGTGTTGAGATTGCGCGGTGTTGGGGCAAGGCGGAAAGATTCCTGCTTCAAGTCCTAGCCGATGATCTAGACCGTCGGCCACTCTCCCGTCGTTGGACGAAGCTTGACTGCTAGCGCGGTGTTATTACTCGATCCCTAAAATTTGAAGCTTTGAGCATGTGATCTTTTGAAGGCGAGGATTACCAGCGGGCAGCTGCCATGTGCAAACCATTCGTGATTTGGAGACCACTTAACGTTGGAGGTTTTTGCGATCCACCGCACGCGAAGTGTATTCTTGCTCACTCCGGGCGGCAGGGCGTGAGGCGTCCCTTGACGTAGGGGTTTTGATGCATCTCGGTGGAGTCCATTCATGTCGAAACACTCAAGGTCTACCGACAGTATACGTGAATAACGCGTGGTGGTGAATTCCTCGGTCCTTCGTTGTTGATTGAATGGGTTCTGGCTAACAACACGGGATCTTTTCCCGCATGTGTGAAGGACAGCACAGTTCCTTCTCATTCACCCCTCCATTTCGATGTTGGTGGTGGCTCGAAACAACACCTACCTTGTCGGTAATAGCTTCGAGTACCTACAGTACTATGTACGTCGGTTGGCATCCTTGTATACTCTCAGCCTATGACAATCACTTGTGGTGTTTGCTGTCCAGGATTCACGATGCGAACCGAAATGCGCAGATACTGTGTTTGAGCGACTAACAGCGCCACATGTTTGGCGAAAAGCATGTTTGCTTAGCAAGAGTTGACTGTAGAGACCCGTAGTATTCATAACGACACAGGCGATACCTGAAGTGGTCATAAATAAATTGAAGGGTAAATCGGCGCATGAAGACCTTCCTTCATTGCACCATTGGTCGGGCCATATACGCCCTATTCTCGACGTGCTGCTATCAGTACTCGGATCCAGTATGCCGTTGGAGTTAGATGATTTGTCCAGTCAGTGGATACCGGGTTAAAGTCCTGATTAGGACAACGTGGTGGGTTGCATACGAGATACTGGCCGCACGATACGAGCTGTCGGAGACTGCGAGAAGCAACGAACATCGCAACGCCAACGATTGCCTACGCGAATGTCAAATGAAGGCGCCTGACTGTGGTCTGCAGCCCGCGTCTTCGCGTAGGTCCACAGCGACGGGAATAACAAAGGATGAATGCGGCAGACCAGCAAGCCATGACGGAGTGGAGACTGATCAACCCTGCGGCTTGAGGGTGACTTGACGGTGAAGTGTCTGAACGCCCGCATGGGAACGGTGCACTGTTGCTTGTCGGGGCCCGTCTTCGTGAGAATGTCGTAATGCCCCCTCAAAGTCGATGCGACCGTATCGCCACCGCATCTCTCGTGATTCGGAGGGCTGTAGTGAATGGCAAAACTACCATACATCGCACAAAACTTCTGCCGCTGGAAAATCGGCGAGGCGTTCCAATTTCTCCTCCTCATTTGCGAGATTATCCTCAGCTCACAAGACACCACGATGCTGAGTGCCGATCAAAGCGCCTGCAAGTACTAACGGCAGCAAGCATTTTTTGCAAAGCCCAGTGAGGTTGCCGAACGGGTGCATGCTCCCCACTAGCGCGGAATCGTTCTTCGTCGAAGTCATGAGGGACAGCGATTGTCCCTCACTCTGAAGCACATGCCACGCAAGCATAGGTTGTGGCGTTCGAGGCTACCAGCGGGCCGATCAATATCTGCACGTCCAACAACACGTGCGGCGCAGTCAGCACACGTCCACCGGGCATGCAGGGAAAGCGCGACCGTGCTTCATACCGGGGATCGTACCTCAACATTCGGTTGCAGATAAGCTTCCCAAGTCTCTCAAACTTCGAGGTGACCGGGTTGTGCAGGCGTGAACTCGTGACATCGGTCACCGAAAGCTCCTACATGCGGCTGCAGCCGAGAGGAAACGACTACCCGCAGATATATGTGATCAAAAACCATGCAGACATCAAGCATGTACTGCAGTTCAAACTTGAAACGGGTCGCCTTGTTCATCTTGAGGGATTGTGTGTTCTCTGGTAGCCTGAAGCTAAGGGCAGATGTGCAGTCGATTGGACGCCTCTTCTCCGCCTGTCGTAAATGCATCCACGCCACAGTGCAGGTGAAGAATTCTTAGGGATAATGGTGCCGATTTTCCATGTGTGTTGCGGAGCTCTGAATTGTGTAAATGCCGCGATGATGCCCTGCACGCCGGATGAAACGTAAGCCGGGTCGTCAAGCGGCTCGCTCGTAGAGGCCGATTGCTGGCTGTGTTTTGTCCCTCATCTTTTGGTGGCCTGGATACATTACGAGAATGAACCCATCTGAAAACAGATTGAAGCCGCCGGGTTTGAAATGTGACACGTAGTGACCTGACAATACCCACGCAAGGGCAGTTGTGAGCCTCTGAGGTGCAACAAACAGAACTTAAGCCAGGCGGCAGCCCTAACCGAGCATCTTTGGAACCCTACCCGGGAACGATATAACGACCACCAATTCGTACGCATGATCCAAGCTTCATCCATTATCGCTCTCCGAGTGTTGATCGAAAGCGAAGCGGATCACACAGTTAAAATAGTAGCCCGTGAGGTACACGATCGTAACGTCATGGATCCATATCTGCCGATGAAGATCTAGAGTCCTTTGTCGATGGTGAAGAGTCAATGTTTTGGAATTAAAGTGTGTCCTAAGAGTAGGTATGCGGCCAAAAGTTTTGTTGATGTCCCAATGTGGAGGAATTGTGGTCGACTAAGTACCTAGGCCGGAGGCCGGACGTCCGGGCCGGCCGTAAGACAAGCGTGCCACTTGTATTGTTCGCGCCTAAGCTCGTCACAGTACGTAGGCGAAATTGAATCCAAGAGGAAATGGCGAATACTGCAAGTGCTGCAAGAGCTCGGAGTAGTCAGGAAAATTGAAGACGAGGCAAGAAACGTGAAGAGGAGCTCAAGAGATACCGAAAAAGAGGCCGGGACGAGCCTGCCATATACCGTATCTTCGTATCGGATCCGAACGGACAAAATTTTATGAGACATACGGTACCGTATCATAGACGCTGGATTGTTATACCAGCAACCGGAAGAGGCAATCTTGCGCCACAGTCTTTTCGTACTCACGGGTTGACCAAATCCGGTATGCACCTCGCAGAATTGCACTGCCGAGGATGCAAACTACCAGCCATGGATATTTCAGAAGTTGGTCACGCGATATCTGGATCGATCAGAATACTTACCGGACCTTGTGGCGTGATCAAACTCTGGTAATTACACCTCGCAATCATCGTGACCTATGGACTTCTGCAGGATAGTGGCTCTTCCTAACATGGGTCCTTTAACAATAGTGGGAACTACTAATACCCTATAGGCATGGCTTGAAAACTATGCTACATAAGATATACTAAGGCCATGTATTACACTATAGCACATACGAGCGAACACAGCGTTCAGCCACTAACTGAGCCATTAAAAGTAGTGTCTGAAATTATGCGCAACGCTGAGACGCTCAGGAGCGAGAGTCCGTAGTCGTGGAGATAGTCAGTATATCCGCCAGTGTCGTTTTCGGATCCTCGTACACATCCGCATCTAGAAAATCTCTCGCGATTTGCTCCTCAGGAAAGGTTAGATAACTTTATTGGATAAGCGAGCTTACTTACCGCTTCTTCAAGCTCTGCGGCTTCGTCTTCGGGCATTTGGCAACATGCAGCCACTAGATCTTCGCCCCTCATGGCTAGAAGGATAAGGTTCTCTGCACGTTGTATTATTTCCAGAGGAACGCCGTTCATGGCTGCACAGCTACGCTACTGTCAGTATTCATATCGTGGGAAGGGATCTATCTCCTTACCATGTACCGAAGCTGGATGTACTACGACCTTCGCGAAAGCTGGGTGCGGTTAGTATGTTTCGGGTCCTATTGATGAAGTACTCACTTGTACAGGTAGGTTATTTGGTCGTTGATTTCCGAGGCGTCGGAGTCAATGCGTACCTCCATATGTCCAAATGCGAGAGCAGGCCTTGGCTTCAGGAGATTCATCTCGAATATTTCTGGTATGTGTTAAACTAAAGAAATGTGGCATGAGACGCAACCTACCATGGAAATGCGTCGCGCCAACGACTTTTGGCCTCTCGGTTCCTAAGCTTAGCAGATGTTCCATGACTGCACAGGCTAATCCCGCTCCATCGCTGGACTCTGTGCCTTTGCCGAACTCGTCGATGATGAGCAGACTCCGGCGTGTGGCTAAGCTCAAGGCGAGTGAGATCTGCTGCAGGTCTGTCATGAAAGCGCTTTGGACACGAGACACCGTCTCGCGTGTAGTGACCCTGGAGAGAATCTTGTCCGTTAGTCCGATCTTTGCGCTCTCGGCAGGCACGAAGCTGCCAACATGCGCCATGAAGACGCTCAACGCCACTTGCTTGAGGTATACACTCTTTCCAGAGTAGTTAGGGCCGGTCAAGACCAGCATGCTCGGACTATCATTGTGCGCGTACTTATGACGGGTGTACGAACTGGTGTGCGGGTTGGTCCTGGTGTCGTATCTTTGTTCGGCTCCTTCTGAAGACGTGTCCACTCCTGCGCCGCCGGCTAGGTAAGTATCGTTCGGAACAAAAGAAGACACTGTAAGTTCCTGAAGAATATGACTGGATCGGTGTTAGCAATTGCATCTACCAGACTTCTCGTACCGGGCATACCGTCCTCCCTTGATACTTATAACGTTGTCGAGCGTCATGCGAGGACGACATAGCTTGTACATCTTTGCACCTTGAGCTAGCGCTAGTAGACTGATATGCGCGTTAGACAGCTTCGAATATATATCCCGCATACAGACTTACCTATCGAGCTCTCCGCACAGGTCAGAACATGAGTTCATGAACTCTTCGTATTGAAGTAGGTACTGAGCAAGCTCGTGGCTGATCTCAATCTCGCGATCTGAAATGATGCCGTAGACGTCGCCGAAGTGGTCATCCATTTCGCGCATTTCGCTGTTCTTGAAGTATATCTGCTCCCTAGCACGGTCAATACTAAACCCCGGGTCTATGAAGAATAAACAACGTACTTAGTGGCAAACATCCTCTCCCAAGGATTGTCGAAACTACCGTCATAAACAGCGGCGCCGCTCTCGGGATCGACTGGGACTGTGACGAGGAAACCGATCTGCGGGAAGTAGATCACGTTCAGGGCAGCTCGAAGGTCTGACGGCATCTTCTCGGACAGCTTCTTGGCAACCCTATTGAGGAAGTCATCAAGGCTGTCCAGAGTCAACTTCATCTGGTCCAGCTCTTCGTCGATGCCTGGCATTATAATGGTCCGGCCTTCTTGTGCTGACCTGTCCAAGTCGATAGTCTCGCTGATCTTTCTTCCAACCTGGGCTAGATGGTAGCTTTCGAACTTTTCGAACACCTGCGCGTCTCAGTAAAGACAGTCCGCTCTCAATCGGTCGTTACATCCAAGATGGTGAAAAACTCACCTTGATTTTGATCGCCAAAGTCTCTCCACCGAGGACCTCCTGCAAAGCGTCTCTGATTTTTAGCGCGTGAAAGGTGAACTGGTAATCTTGGTCAGTCATAGACTCGTAGAACATCGTGTATAGACTGACTGCTCTGACAGATGTCCAGATGCTCTTCGCAAAACCACCAGCCCCCTTTGTCGAACCGCCCACGCCCTTCCTCAGATTTACCATCATGACTCGCATGTTTCCGATATTTTTCAGGCTCTGCACCAGGGTATGCATCGATGCGTCGTTGTCCGACCGAACCAAGACGCTTACGGTGTTCAGCCTTTCATTGATGACATCGAGATTGAGGCTAGGTCGAAGAAACTGCTGTCGGAGCAAGACCCTCCCTTGCGGCGTTCGCGCTAGATGATGGAACAGCCCGTACACGGAGAGACCCTCTTTCTCGCCTGAGTTGGCTTTGGTTGGTCCTCGATTGTGTGAATGCGGATGCGATTCGGCTCCCAGGATTTGCAAAGAGTGAAGTGTATCGGCATTGATGAACATAGTTTCGCGGAGGCTGAACATCTCCAGTGTGGAAACACGAAACATTAGTTGCGCGGTGTGATCACCGGGAAGGTACGCGGCAGCACGTCGACGTTGCAGATACGATATGAGTGCACCGGCGCAGCCAACCTACACATACGTCAGTAAAGGGGAAATTTTGCCAGAGAATGAGATAATACCGTTGAGCGACTCTCCAAGTCGATGCATCCCGCAAGACGGAGCAGTTGCCCTTGTTGGCCAATGGTACTCTCATTGTCGAGATGGTCCATCGCTGCGAGCTCTCCTGGGACGTTGAACCTGACATGGGTGCTGTTCTCTTCTCCCAGTCGGAGACTGACAAGCTTGCTCTTCGCCGCATCGTAGTAAAAATCGCTCGGTGGTCTCACTTCCAGCAAAAACGGAAGTCGAAATTGATCGTTGTCGCTACTCACAGACTCGCCGCTCCTAGCCTCAGGGTCGAAGTGATCAATGACCGTGTCGTCGATCTTCGTTGAGACCAGGATGATCGTAGGGTCGATGAACAGTCTCACTATGCAAGTCAGTTTCGTTCTTGCCTAAACAATTCCTCCGCCCCAGGCGTGAGCAGAACGTAGCATCCACGTAGGCTCAACCGAAAAGAGAACGTTCGAATGTACCCACTTCTCAGTACTTACAAGACTCAACAACATCAACATCCCCAACCTGCACATCCTCCATAAAATACAATCTCTCATCCCTCGCAACATAATAACAACACCCCACCGTCCCCCTAGGCGTCAAATCAACAGCCATGATGACCTCATTCAGCGTATCATTATCGCCATCACGCTGCTCGCGCTCAACATCACGGCGATGAGCTTCAGAAGGAGCACCAGTCGACGTGCTCTTCGGCAACGGGCCCCCGTGAATCTGGACGCGGCGTCTGCTCGGTCCCGCACGCACGGTGGAAGCGCGACGACTGTTGCCACTGTGTGATGAAGCGGTGCTGCGATTGCTGCTTTTGTGGCGGAGGGGGAGCTTGAGGGGCGAGTTGCGCGCCATGTTGGTGGTGGCGGCGGTGGTGGTGAGGTTTAAGGTGAGTGAGTGAGGTAGGGTGGGCGATGATGAGGGTTGGAATGGAAGAGGAAGCCACGCTGGAGCGTGACGCGTGCTTGCCGTGACTGGCAAGAGCATGAGCCTCCATGCTCCAACAGGACGCGAATCCATCCCGGCTACATCGAACATCAAAGTAGGAACGCGGCTTGAAGAGCAGAATATTTACATTACATTGATAGCTTGTAGGCGAAGGGGTGAGAAAAGCCTCCTTACAGATCCCCAATGTTGTTACATATTGTACATAGTGGGCTAAAAGCCGAGATAAATTCTATAATCATTTCGTCGTTAGTACGTGTAAACCCGCTTCAAGTTCATGCAGTCACGACAAGGCCAGCACCGTCCTCCTTGATGGCGACCTTGGCTACATCGCCGCTGCGGATCTCTCCCCGAATGATTTTGTCCGCAAGACCATTACCGATCTCTCTTGCAATCAGCCTATTCAGCGGTCGCGCGCCGTACTTTGGATCATATCCTCGGTCGCAGAGCCACTGCTTCGCTTCATCAGGGCACTCGAGGACGATTCTACGATCGTCGAGTCGCTGCTGAAGCTCCCTCAGTCGAATATCGACGATATCTCTGAGTGCCTCACGGGATAAGCGTCGGAAGACGATGAACTCGTCTAGGCGGTTGAGGAACTCTGGCGGGTAGGTAGCAGATACGACGTCCATAACAGCGCTGCGTACTGCCGGAGAAATCTCGCTGGAGTCTTGGTCGACCGAATGCTGAAGATCTTCACCGACGATGATGTCCGCTCCAAGATTCGACGTCATAACGATGATAGTATTGCGGAAGTCGACCTTGTGGCCCTGCGCATCGGTCAAGAAGCCTTCGTCAAGGACTTGTAAGAGTAGCGTCGAGATGTCCTTGTGAGCCTTCTCATATTCGTCGAATAGTAAGACGGCATAAGGCTTTCTCCGCACAGCTTCCGTAAGCTGGCCAGCGTCTTCGTAGCCAACATAACCCGCAGGCGAGCCGATGAGACGCGAAACAGTGTGCTTTTCACTGAACTCGCTCATGTCGAAGCGGATGACAGCCTGTGGTGTGCTGAAGAGGTATTCCGCTAGTCGCTTGCAGACCTCGGTCTTTCCAACACCGGTAGGACCCAACATCATGAAGGAGGCAATGGGCCTGTTCTCTCCCGACAGACCCGCTCTTTGCAGCCGAATCGCATTCGCGACAGACGTAAGCACTTCGTCCTGACCTTTGACGAATTGGCGTAAAGTATTCTCCATGTGGATAAGCTTCTCGCTTTCTCCGGAGTTGAGTTTCGATAGAGGAACTAACAAAAGTGGCGTTAGCGTCAGTAAAACACGAGCAGCATAGGGACCTGGCTTTACTTACTACCAGTGGTTCGGGAGACGACTGATGCGATGTCGTCGGCGGTGACAGAGTCATGCAGCAAAGAGTCCGGACGGCTCCCACCTGCTGCCACGTCGTTGTCCTTGGGCAGCTTCTGCTCCAGTTCAGGAATCCTACTGTACTGGAGCTCTCCGGCTCTGGCAAAGTTACCCTCGCGGCGCGCCTGTTCGAGTTCGAGTTTAGCTTTTTCGAGGTTCTCCTGGGCATTCTTAATCTCGTCAAGCTCGGCCCGCTCCTTCTCCCACTTCTCTGTCAGCACTCTTACTTCATCCTGCTTGTGCTTCAATGTTTGTTCGAGGCGCTCTCGGCGCTCCTTGCTTGCGATGTCAGTTTCTTTGCGGAGCGACTCTAGCTCGATCTGGATCGTCATGATTTGGCGGTCGAGTTCTTGAATTGCGTCTGGCTTACTCTCTTGTTGTAGCCGCAGAGCACTGGCAGCCTCATCGACCAGGTCGATGGCCTTGTCGGGCAAGAAGCGATCCGTGATGTATCGGTTGCTGTACGTAGCAGCGGCGACCAGTGCGTTGTCGGTGATGCGCACCCCGTGGTGGACTTCGTATCGCTCCTTGATACCACGTAGTATAGAGATGGTATCCGTCACGGTTGGCTCGCCTACTAAAATCGGCTGGAACCGCCTGGCAAGCGCCGCATCCTTCTCGATCAGCCGGTACTCGTTGAGTGTTGTTGCGCCGCAGAGTTGCAGCTCTCCGCGACTGAGAGCGGGCTTCAGGAGGTTGCTAGCATCAATGCTACCTTCCGCCTTGCCTAGCCCCAGAAGTGTATGCAGCTCATCGACGAACAGTATGACGCCCTTCTTCGCCTCCTCCACCTCCTTTAAGACACTTTTGAGTCGCTCTTCGAAATCGCCTCGAAACTTGGCGCCGGCGATGAGGGAACCGAGGTCGAGAGAGATGACGCGCTTGTCCTTGATGGACTCGGGTACGTCGCCTTTGACTATGCGCTGCGCCAGGCCTTCGAGAATGGCAGTCTTTCCGGTGCCAGCGTTTCCAATCACGACGGGATTGTTCTTCGTTCGCCGCGACAGGATTTGTATGGTCCGCTGTATCTCGCTGTCCCGGCCAATAACTGGATCCAACTTGCCGTCTCGGGCTCGTTCTGTCAAGTCTACACCATACTGTTCCAACGCAGGCTTTTCAGGCTCACCCCCGAGGTTCATGCGATGCGTGCCACCCGGTGGATGAGGTTTTCCGCTGGCATAGCCTCTCGAAGCCGTAAGTGGCCGTACCGCGAACATTTGGCATAGCGGTCGTGTGCGATTGGGCTGTAGGATTCTTGCTGCGCCAGGAGTCTGGTGATGCGGGCTAGATGACTTGGTGACGCTGGAGGGGACGATGCGCCTTGCGGCGAGACGCGCTCTGCTAGTCAGCATTTTGATAACAGGGTCAGTGTACGATCAAGAAGCCGTTTGTAGGAGACGGAGACGATGCTATTATATGGCCATTGGTGGCGCGCGAGCACAGGCGTTGGGGAAGTCCCGCGATGGTTCGACGGCTTTCTACGTCTGCGGAGACGTCCAGGATGCCCTCAGAGACAGCGACACGAAGAAAGACAACGTCGTGCAATTCAAACTCGAAAGCCAGCATTGAATAGCACGACCGCCGCTACAACGAAGTGCTATGCGTGCATAGGGCGAGCGCACCTCGATGTGGGGTCGGCTCGAGAGAAATGCCAAGGCACGTGCTAGCGCCGGCCCGTGCGTATTTTTCCGCGAGCAATCTCCTGCCACCAGAAAAACTGTGCCTGACTCCTTCTCATCCACAACACTTCGCTTCTCCCATCCCCATACTCGCAATCACCTCGATAGCAAACATGGGTTTCACTGACCTCCTTTCCGACGCAGGCCTGACGCTCCTGAACAACTGGGTCAAGACGCGATCATACGTTGTTGGGTAAGTTGCTACCCCACCACCCTTTTCTTTGCGCCGTGTCCTAGCACACATGGCATTCCCGACTTCATATGATGATAACATTTGGTCCGTGTTAATGAGGCGGCTTAAGACCCCGCTATCTGAATACAAACCCAAGCGCTTGTCGCACCTCTGATTGATGCTCCCCCTTCTGCTGCAGATTCCCTCAGGCACCCTTGAGGAGTCATCGGCTAACAATCCACCAGTTACTCCCCATCGCAGGCCGATGTCAAGGTCTTCCAGCAGATCAAGCAGATCCCCGCGCCAGAGAAGTACCCGTACGCATGGCGCTGGTACAACCACCTGCTCACCTTCGAGGGCGAGTTTGACTCGCTGCCCGGTGACCCCACCAAGGACTTCACTGCCTACGGCCCCGAGTCCTCCGAGCTCACCGTCAACCCTGCCAAGGCCCCCGAGAAGGAGGCTGAGGCCGAGGACGATGACGAAGTCGACCTGTTCGGCAGCGACGACGAGGAGGATGACGCCGAGGCTGCAAGGGTGAAGGAGGAGCGTCTGGCCGAGTACAACAAGAAGAAGGCTGGCAAGGTAAAGCCTGCTGCCAAGTCCATTGTCACCCTCGACGTCAAGCCATGGGGTATGTTCATCGTGTCGCATGATACAACGACGACAGTGCTAACTCTCTCCAGATGACGAGACAAGCATGGACGATCTCAAGGCGAGCGTCCTCTCGATCGAGAAGGATGGTCTCGTCTGGGGTGGCTCCAAGTTGGTCGCGGTCGGCTTCGGTATCAAGAAGCTCCAGATCAACTTGGTCATCGAGGACGACAAGGTCTCGCTGGACGAGCTGCAGCAACAGATTGAGGAGTTCGAGGACTATGTCCAGTCCACTGATGTTGTCGCTATGCAAAAGTTGTAGACAACTTGCTGCCTGTTGGCGCTTTTACGACCATTTGACGAAGGGTATGCGATCATGACAGATGGTGCCGGACCGGTCTCACGGTTTGACGTCTTGATGAGAGCTATACGAACAATAATGACACGGTAGAAATACCGCCTTCCTCTGTGGAACCAGTACCTTACATCTTGCCCATGCTGTGCACCAAACGTCTAGTATAGATTTTAAAATAGTGGTCGGATCCGAGTATTCGGGCCTTCCATGTCTGCGCGGACGCCTCATACCAATCAACACCGATAATGCACCTGTGCCGTAGGTAGACCCAACATGCCATGCCAGACACCCGGGACTCGTACGAGCTGCATTGAGCAAGAGGCACAGCTAGGTAAGCAGCCGGGTGCTGATTCAGCGTTCTAAGCCCCACATTTCGGAGGCGAACGAAGCTTGAGTAATATGGAGGTGAACATGTCTGACAGCACTAGGCTAGCACTAACCAAGTGCTTGTCGTTGGTATAAAGTGCGGTGCATGTTGCATCGCGAAGCTAGATAGCCGGTCGTTTCACACGTCGTTCCTGTCATCGCGGGCAGCTTCAGTTCGTCTTTGTTCTGCACGGGGCATATCGTGCGCTGACCATCTCAACCTTCTCCGAAGCCCGTGACTCGGGGCAGTACAAGAACAAGAAAATATTTTCATGGACTAATGCCCCCAAGATTTTGGTGACAGTGCCTCACGCTCGGGTACACAGTGCAGACCGAAGCGAAGAAAACGGCTGAAACGGTCTTGCACTTACGTCACAGTAGCGGCGCACCCTTGCCAGTATCAACTGGAAATTTCTGGATCGCCCCGTCTTATGATAAAATCCCCGTTATATCAACATCTTCAGGATACGGCATCGTTGTATTAGCAGCTCGCGCCGCGATTCGTTTCGCTCTGCTCCCGTCACTCTCGAGGCTTACCATTCGACACAACCACGCGGATACCAAGCTCACTATCGACTCATCGGCGCATAGCACCATTCTGTCACATGCGACGGAAAACTGAAACCCATTCACGCTGAAGACTTGATCCTCTTTGCATACCCGACGCCTTAAGCACCATTGCCGCGCTGCGACATACATTCACCACAATGAACGACCAAGACCGCTACACTGAAAAGGCCGAACGAGATGCCAGCCCAGAGCGCTTCCCACAGGCACACTCCTTGGTTCCAGAGGAGAAGGCACACAGACATGAGGAGATTGTGCGCACGGCAACTGCTTCTAGTATAGCAACCTCATCATCCTCATCGTCCCAAGCCTCAGACGCAGAGCGCGATATCGGCATGTCCAGGTTACCCACCCAGCGCGACGACGTAGTAGATCTCGAGCGCCACCCCACAGCTCTGAGCCGAATTCACACCCAAAGAAGCCAGCACACACAGACGGTGGGTAGCAGTATCAGGAGCCGCAACTCGAGGAAACCGCTCCCGGCGTTTGGTGCTGGGAAGGCGTATCCGCCACCCCTTCCCGAGCGGGAAGAATACGTTGTTGAATTCGACGGGCATGATGACCCGTTGCATGCGCAGAATTGGCCGCTTAAGAAGAAGATGATTACAGCGGCCATCCTGGCGTTTACGACACTTACGGCTGCGTTTGGGAGTTCGATTTTTAGTGCCGCGACGGGGGCGATTCAGCAAAAGTTTGGCGTGAGCTCGGTTGTGGCGACGCTGGGGACGTCGTTTTATGTGTTGGGGTTTGCGACGGGGCCGATTATGTGGGCGCCGTTTTCGGAACTCAAGGGTAGGCGTATGCCGCTAGTCATCGCGTCGTTTGGGTTCTCGGTCTTCAATGTGGCAGTGGCGACGGGGAAGGATCTTCAGACGGTTTTAATCTGCAGGTTCTTTTCTGGCTTCTTTGGGGCGTGTCCGCTCACTGTGAGTTCCTCGAGTCCAACCAGGCTTCATTTTTCGCGTTGCTAAACAGATGATAGTGTGTCGCAGCCGTCTTCTCAGACATGTTCAACAACAGCACGCGAGGTAAGTTCTGATTGTATAGATTGCATGGGAGACATACGCTGACTTCATTTCCCAAAGGCATGGCTATAACAATCTTCTCCATGACAGTTTTCACTGGCCCCCTCCTCGCCCCCTTTATCGGCGGCTTCATCATCATGTCCGATCTTGGCTGGCGATGGACCGAATACATCGTGTCCATCATGGGCTTCGTCGCCTTCACCCTGAACATCCTCTTCCTCTCCGAATCCTACCCACCAGAGATCCTCGTCGGCAAAGCTTCCGAACTCCGCCGCAGAACGAAAAATTGGGGAATCCATGCCAAACAAGAGGAAATCGAAGTCGACTTCAGAGAGCTCCTAGAGAAGAACTTTTCGAGGCCGCTCAGGATGCTAATCTCGGAGCGAATAGTGCTGCTCTTAAGCATGTATATGGCATTTATCTACGGGCTGCTGTACCTCTTTTTGACGGCCTACCCCCTAGTCTTCCAGGGTGTTCACCACATGAACCCAGGCGTTGGCGGACTCCCCTTCTTCGGCATGATTGCGGGAGAGCTGTTGGCGGGGACAGTCATCTTCATCCGTCAGCCGGGATACCAGAAGAAACTCGCTGCTAACAATGATGTCCCGATTCCTGAGTGGCGGCTCCCCGAAGTCATTGTCGGCGGCGTGTGTTTTGCCATCGGCATCTTCTGGTTTGGATGGACGGGGTATAATCCGAATGTTCATTGGATCGTCCCCACAATGTCTGGATTGTTGATCGGGTTCGGTCTTTTGAGCATCTTTCTGCAGTCGCTCAACTACCTCGTTGACGCGTATCTAATGGCAAGTCCTCTCCCGTAGTATACCTACTGACTGTGAAATTGCACTTGCTGACAGATTGATTAGTTTGCCGCCTCTGCCATTGCAGCGAATACGTTCCTGCGCAGTCTGTGTGGTGCGGCGTTTCCTTTGTTTGCCCGGCAAATGTTCGAGGGTATGGGTATTCAGTGGGCTGCCACTTTACTTGGGTGTATTGCTGCGCTGCTGGTCCCGGTTCCGATTTGGTTCTTTTATCGAGGTGCGCAACTGAGGGAGAAGAGTACTTACGCTCCGACAGCGAAGCGGGCATCTGCGGAATAGTAGGAAGACGTCTGTTCACTTTGTGAAGGTTTAACCTGCAAAGAGTGTTTAGCGTTTGCTTTTTTTTTTTGGCTCAGAACTCAGTATGATTTATACCAGGCTCTTTTGATAACGGTTAATAAATATTTTCGTAGATCGTAATTCATTGATAAAGATTTTCAAGCTTATCCTTGCCCTGTACTTGAAATCCACTTGCTTCCCTCCATTCAACCACGCCTTTTCATTTCCCAAAGGGCTGAAACTCCATATCCCCCGCATTCGCAACCAGTCTCACAGTATCATCATCCACCCTACTCTGCGGCTTCACCTCCTCCCCCCTCATAATCTCCACCGTACTAATAACCGGCAGCGCCAACAACAACAACGGCACTAACTGTCCGAAACTCCAGCTTCCCTCACTCGGCCCACTCAAATTGATACTGCTCGGTGGACTTCCAAACGCCTGACTCTCAAGTACAACGCGCACCGTAGCGCCAATACCCATGGCCAGACAGGCCGTGAGCCCAACAACTTGCACCGTCTTCAGCCACTGTGGATTCTCGCGATTATGCAGATACCACGTCGCGAAACCAAACGTAAGCACCTGTCCCGCGATGACGGCAATAGTGCCCGCGATACTGAGCGCAGCATTGGCAGCGGATCCGCGGCTCTCAACCTCCCAGACACACGCAATCGGCAGGCGGGGCTCCATATTCTTTGTCACAGTCTGCAAGATGAACACGCCCGAGAGTATGCCCAACAACATGTTCACCAACATGAGTATCTGGCGGATCCACCTGAGTACCCAGTCCCGCCTAAAATCGTTGACGAGCGCTAGGAGCGTTGCGAGGTTCGTGGCGGTGGAGAGCAAGGAGAGGAGCCAGATGATGAAGAAGTGGTAGGGCACCATTGTTTTCATCTTGGCGAGGCCGACGGATTGAATGCCGATGCCGGTTAGGATCTGTTGGTCTGAAAAGGATTGGAGCAGTTTCCGCGAAATGGGGGCCGAGGTGGATTTGCGCAGGCCGAGAAGGATGATGGCGGCTGAGAGGAGAATGGAGAGGATGTTTGTTATTATGAAGGATAGGAGCGTCTGTGAGGGCATTAGTGTTTGCGCTTCATGAAGGCGGGGGTTGAGTTGAGTTGAGCGGGAAAGAGGTGGGGGGATTGTCTTACACCCGCGCCCGCTACGCCGGCATCTGTATTCGTCGTCTCTGGGACGACGGAGCAATTGAACGCCATGTTGCCCTCTCTTTTCTCAAGCCTTACACTAATGATCGTAGTCCGTATCGTAGTTCGTGGCAAGCAGCGCGCAATCAGTCGTGCGAAGAAAGAACGTGGTGTCGCTAAAAGCAAGTGAAATGAGTGTAAAGAGCCACAAGTTTGAAGTGAAGATGAGAAGCGCACAGCTTCGTCCTATGTCATCATGAGACAGGGTTTCACATCGCAGCATCTAAATTAAGGCACATTAGCGAAGCACGGCCGTGACACAAGCCAGGGGGTATTGATCAACAAAGGGGCCAAGAACCAATCGACCCTTGTACCTGTGGCGTAGCGCTTAATTCGCGACATGGCGAAACGCGTTGGGTGAACCAGTTAGAGAGCAAGGGAATTGTATAGTACATAATAATGGAGAAGACAAAGAGAGCTAGATAAAACCAGAGGGCTAGATAAAGCCAGAGATCAAGTCACGTGTCCAATCCAAAGCGTCTCGTTGCTGGACCGATGCAAGGATACTCATTTGAAAGCTCAACTCGTCCCATATGCAATACCAGAAAAACCCATGTCCGGTCATCTTCCTCGCTTTGACCATCACAACTTCCTTTGCGGCGCTTCAACTTACAATCACATGAAATATCCACACCATTTCCAACCCTTCCCAGAAACAACGGCATAAGCCGCCCGATCAGTGCGCCAATCTCACAAACGCCGCGAGTTTAATACAGAGAAAACCAACAAAGTGTATCGGGTATTCTACATATCCGTAATCATAGCCTGATCATGATCGCGCTGGCCCTCGGCGACAATGCCGAGGAGGCGCGCATACGGTACTGTTATGCGCTGGAGGTCGCGGTGTTTGCCTGCGTCTTTGTTAGCGTCCTTTTTCATCCACATGGAAAGGAAGTCAGGAAACTTACCAAGAATCAACACGGCCTCTTTCAGCAACTCCTCCCTCTTCCACCCGCAAATCTCTTCAGGCTCCTTCATTGGGCCCTCATCGCCAGTGTCCTCGTCGGAGACAAGCTCGCCCATTAGACTTCGTAGCAGCTCTTCGATCTTGCCTTTGAGACCTTCAGCACCGAGACGCTTGACGTACATGGTGAGGTAGATCTTGAACTCTTCCCGCGCACCAAGTGTTCGTGCAGCAGCGACACGGTTCTCCAGATGCGCTACACTGGCACAGCTCTCAAAAGTCTCGTAGCCTTCCGCAGACACCAGTATCTTAATGAGGCGCTGGAGGTGGAATGCTCGGCCTTGTAGGAGGGCTTGGTTCGTTGTGTTGCGCTCCAGAGATGGTATTATACCCGCGGAGATATTCTCGATAGAGACCTGATCGTCCCTCTCTTTCGGTGCGTTCTTGTCTTGCGTTGAGCGGATGTTGCCAACTGAGGAGTCTGTAGAGTTCCAATATTGACTTGTTACTCCCCACCAAGGCTCCGAGATTCGTTGCCAGATGTACATGTCGGGATTGTATGCGTAGCCCTCCCCGTTCGACATAGCTACAGTTATCCGACCGGCTGAGTTCAAGCGCGCAAATACGATGCCGGGTGATCGTGTGAGGTGGGGTCCTTGGGCATACGCTGCTATATCCAAAATCGGTGCCAACGAGATCGGTGGATGTGGCGCAGACATGGTCTTCAGGTTCCAGATATAGCACATGCCGACGGCGGTTATACACATGAGCCACCACCCACGGCAATCCATGATAACTGGTTGTGCCTCTAGGACCATGGCGTTGAGTGTTCGTCGACCTGCTGGTGTCCAAGCGTATACGGATCCGTCTTCGCATGCCGCGGCGAACAAGTTGGGGTTGCCTGTGACCAGAAGCACAGCCTTCGGCAAGAAATCTTGCCAAAGAGATTGTCCCTTACTCGTACAAGTTAATCTCGTCGGATCGTGATCTTGGGGTCGCCCTGTCCGCGACGGTCCGGAAGCGTTTCGTGCCTCCAAAATCACAGTATCCGGTATTTCTGCCTTCCCGGTATTGGCATCAACTCCGTTCAGCGGTGGCTCGCTGCCATCCATTGTCCGCACGATGACGCTCCTGACTTTTGGTACCGCCAGTCGCACCTGGCTCACACTAAGAGAAGGATTGACAATAGCAGGCCGTAAGACCTTCGGGGGCTCTTGAAGCTCGTTGCTTCTTGAAGCCGCAGCAGCCGGCGGGATGAGACCGTTCTCGCTGTTGAGCAGTATTGCCGCACCTCCAGGACGGACAGAGCCAGCGAGTCTCCGCTCCACCTGTTTATCCTCATCGCCCTCGATATCAGCAAACTTCCTCTTGTTTCCGATAAGCATGGATGCAAGTCCGCCCCTAGGAAATCCGTCGTAAGGCTTCGAAAGATCAAGGATGTTGTGAGGATTGTCACTCCTCCCGCCTGACGTTGTCGTCGCAGAGAGTAGCTGGGTTTGGGGTAAAGACGATTCGCCCATCCCGGATGCGGACGACATCAACATGGGTGCTATTCGCTTCCTGCCGTCCTTGGTCACCGTTACTCTCTGCTTGAGCTTCTCGACTCTCTGATCCACGGGTGGTTCCACAGGAACCGGTGGTTGTGCTGTATTGCTTGCTCCGTTCGTATGGTTCGTCGGGGGGGGAATGGCGCTGGCGCCGTTAGTGATGGTCGGAGGCTGAACTGCACCGCCGTCACCCATCAGAGCACCCATCCGGCCTTGGACGCCTTTCAGCTCTCCATTCTTGCTGCTCTCTTCCAGAAGAAGCGCGTCGGTACCCTCGATGATGCCGACCCTCCTGCCCGCGCCAAACTTGGAGAGCGTTATTTCGTTTTCCATGAGCGAGGCCGGATATCCCAGCTCCCCAGGTTCGAATACAAGTGTCATGATGCTGCCGTCCAGGCTGGTGGCGTACAGCGTCTCTCCACTGGGTGCCCACGCCAGGTCTGATATAGATTTTTGTGCTAGCTCTTGCGAGATCATGAAGGGTCTGGGGAAGCTCGTATTCCACACACTCAGGCACTTGTCCTGTCCGGCGCATGCGACAATCGTGACGGTAGACTGGGAAACACTCCCGTCATGCTCTGGTCTTGGTGGGTCTCGGTAAAACAGCCTCGGGGAAAATGCTGTCACTTCCACGGGCCCTTCGTGGCCGACCAAACTGATTTCTCCACCCCATGACCCACGCGAAAGTATGGCCACGGCACTGACGGGGCCGTTTGTAGCGTTGGCTGCGGCGATGTGTGCTCCGTCTGGCGACCATGAGCAGCGGCGGAAGTATGTGGTGAGCGGCGAGGTTTGAAAGGGCGCGGTGATGGTGTGGTCCAAGACGAAGTTGTTCACCTGGTCCTGCTGGGATGCGTTCGGCGGTGGGGAGTTAAATCGGTAGATCTTGATCGTGCGGTCGTCGCTAGCGGTCGCAAAGTACTTGTTCGCGGGGTCGAAGGTGATGCCCTTGACGTGGCTCTGGTGGTTCGACAGCGTCTTCAGCTTCTCGAACGAGTGCCCGGACCAGACGACCACCTTCGAGTCCAGCCCCACCGAGACGAGTATCGAGGAGTCGAAGGACCAGCCGAGGTCCTGCACGTCGTTGTCGTGTCCGATGAGGCGGCGGATGACGCGCCAGTTCTCGACGGGCGGGGCCTCGTTCGATCCTGTCGCGTATTAGCAGGTGCGCTCCTCCCTCTCTACCGGGCTCTACCCACCGAATGCCGCATGTGTTGGCGCGTTCTTGTCCAGTGCATAGATACACACGATCTTGTCGTCGGCGCCGGAAGCCAGATATTTGCCGTTGGAGGAGAAGCGGACGGTGTGGATGGTGCCGGAGTGGTTGCTTACAGCCGCGAGCTGCCGCGGCTTTGTATACTCGGGCTTGTTCGAGTTGAGAATGGCTTCGGTGGACCATACGCGGACGTAGCCGTCTGTGCAGAGTCTATCAGCATCGTGGTGGGCGACAGCGCATCTTCGCGCGCGTCTCAGCGCGCGTGGGTCAACGAACCTCCGGCGGCCGTAGCAAGGCGCGATCCATCGGGCGAAACGTGGCAGCTGTATACCTCGAAGTCTTTTTGCTCGCCTGTGCAAGTTAGTACGAAATCAACTTATCAGCCGTCTATGCGCGAAAGGTGCACTCACCCGGGTGCGTCAGCCACTGCGGCTTGATGAGATGCATGGTCGCGTAGAAATCCTTAGCAGCTGAAGCATGCTATTACGCGACCATGAGCGAGGAGGTGAAGAAGGTGGAAGGCGTGGTCGAAGCGTCGGTGGACCGCGACAGATGTCTGGCGTTGGCAACGCGAACTCGCAGACGCTACTTGGCAGACGTTTGGGCAGGGGTTTAAGGTTTAGGTGCATGCGCCGATCAAAAAGCGGGTAGGACGAGCTGGGATGTGGTGGGGGAACTAAACGGGAGAATCAGGCAAATTATAATGTACAAGAGCTAACGCTACGGCCTCCGCCACCATGTGGAAAGCCTGACTCTGGTAGGCAGCTCCCAAAGGTTCAATATCCGAGGCTGATCATCCCGGCTCCTATTCGCTCCACCAGGAACATCACCGTCAGGGCAGCTACATCGAGGGCGGGCCGTCGAAGCTTAGTTGGCACTAGGGCCCAGAGAAAGCCCAAGAGTTCTGTTTTCATCAAACATGAAGCTGCCGTTCCCCACGCTCTATTCTTGGGAGCATGTTCGGAGATAAACCAACGTGTGGTGGGGTGGATTGTCGGATCGTGATAATCCAAGCGTCGACAGCCCTTTCATTTCGCCTTCTTCCTCTTCTTGAAGACCACCGCGGGTGCAGCTGGCGCGTCTTCCTCCTTCTTGACCGCCGCCTCCGCAGCTTTGGCCTCCGCTTCTTCCGCTGTGGGTATGTCGTGTAGCGTCTTCGTACCAGCTTCCTCATCGATCTCCGCTTTCACACCTTCACCCTCCTTTTCTATTTTGACCTCTGCTTCCGTCTCCACCTGTGGTGTCTTCTTCGCAAACAAGCTCTCCACATCGAAATCCCCACCCTTGCTGCCCGGAAAAGTCTTGTACGTGTGACCCCAGCCCTTCCTCTTTGTAATCAGCTCCCCCGCCGCCTTCTGCTCCTCCTCCTCCTCGTCAATCTTCCGCTTTCGCACCCCCTTGTTCAGAGCCGTCGCCTGGAACTCGCCGTCCTCGTTTACTTCGCCCACGACCTCTTCGGACACTTTCGACCACTCCCCTGCGATCGCCAGGTCGCCCCTAGCAGCCGCGGGGAGCGCGAGGCCCATAGCTGCTAGCTGCTCCCATTGTCGCTTCCTGTCGTCTACCGTCGCCTTCTTCTCCGCCCGCTTCTCGTACGTGGGTACGCCACCTACGCCCGTCGCAACCGAGGGCGTGGATTCCGAGGGTACGATACCGTTGAGGCGCGCGACTTCGGCCTGGGCGCGCGCTTGGTTGCGCTTCTCATTCTCCTGCTCGCGGTGCAGGCCCTTGAGGCTGCGCTGGATGTTGCCCTGGTGGCGGCCCGTCGCTTCGTGCTGCGCGCGCTCGAACTTGGTGTCCTTGACGTATGTGGAGCAGAACTTGCACCAGTATTTTGGCTATTACTCTGTCAGCTTATTTACTTATTCATTTGGACTATCTTCACTTACTGTCGACTTCCAGTACTCGGCCATGGCGAAGTGCCGAGTTGATGTGTGGAGTGTAGATAGGCTGCAAAGATGCCGGACATGCGGCGGACGCTAGTTGAGCGCACGGTCGTGCCGAGGTCCGCAACTTGACTTCACCCTCCGCCTCCCCCACCTGTATGCAGTCGAGTCCGGTGAAATGATCGCCCTCCTCGATCTACCCGCAGAGCTCTTACACCTAATTAATTATTCACAACCAGCTTATTCCTGCCTCGCGACACCATGCAAAACCAGCCCAGTCACATTCCAACAATGTTATTACACGCCCCACAGCCAGAATCTTTTCATTTTAGTAGAAACCGGGCGCGTATCGAGATTGAGGACAGCGTCAGCGATGCGATGATTAGCAATGCGAAATTCTGGACTTTTGTGCTATCTATAATCGATGCATATCCCATTCTGCCCATCAAGAAGAGAGCATCCGCCCCTACAAACCCGCCAAGTTCTCCCCATTACACTAACCCTGCCACTTGGTCCGCCTCTGCCGGAACATGGACACCATACCTATAGGCAGCAATCCAAAGTCTACCACGTTGAGACCTCCAAACGTCTCCGTCATTTCCTGGCCATACATCTGAGCAATCCACTTCCAGTAGGCGTTCATGGTGTACCAGTTAGTCGAGATGCCGCGCAAGTTGCCCTGACCCTGGAGTTGCGCCAAAGACTGCTGGATCTGCACGCTGGGATCGACGGGCTCCTCTTTCGGATGCTTGAGCAACGCAGCGTACGTGCTCAACAACTTTGCCTTGCCTATGCTGGCAAACTCTTCGCGATGACGAATGAACTCGGCAAAGGAGAAGAACGTGTCTGCATCCTCTGGCTTCCAGTTCGGATCCTCGGTGTTGTGATGCATGTTGCGGATTTTACCCTTGTCGAACGTACACTTAGCGGCAGTGTATGCGTCGCGCTCCTTCTCTTCGTACTCGTCGAGAAGGTCGTAAGGGTTCTCCTTGACTGACTCGCGGATCTGGAGAAGGTCGACGAAGGGAGACTTGAGATCTAGACCACCAAGCTCAACTGGAAAGAAGAGGAAGCCGTCAGGGACACCTTTGACGGAGAAGCGCTCTTCGATCATTGTCTTGATATGTTGTACCACGCTTCCGCCGGGGAAAATGCAGTCCTGGATGTGACGATGGGTGGCGAGCATCTTATCGACATGTTCGCGACCGAAGCAGTTGGAAGCCTTTCCGAAGTTTGAGCTGAAGAACGTAGCCGCATACGAGTTCTGATCACAGGATTAGTGGACTGCTCAGGGGTCAGACGTAAGCCACTTACCCAAGCCTGGATGTAGTCGATGACGCTCTTCGACTTTCCTTCCAACTGTGTTCGCAGTTCAACAACGTGGCCGTCTACCATGTTCTGATCGATCTCGAATCGACCACTTTTTGGGTCGAGCTGTAAGAAGCCCCATCGAATCTCGCCTTCGGGAAGACGATCGTCGATGCTGAGGTCCTTGTTGTGTGAGATGCGGACACTGCCAGTCTTCTTCACATCCAACTACACTTGTTAGCACCCGGATTTGTGGTGAAGAATGGGCAGACAAAAACCTACCTTGACTCCCATGACGTCCGTGAATTCCAGAATACTTGCCCATGCGCTTGCGCACGTCTCGTAATCTTTGTTCCAGAACCAGACGTCATCACCGAGACGATGCAGCATTGCGCCGTCGGTGGCCTGGTTCACAGAGAAGTCCAAGCAAAACAGAACGGTCTCGCCCAACACGTCGCTCAACGCATGTGAACCGGGCATGCCGCGAAGCCGAAGACGTGGTTCGGATGATGGATCATCCATGAACTTCAGAGGTGCCTGAAGGAACTTCTCGAAGAACTGCCTCCACTTGTCAGAGACACCCAGAAATTCGAGGACTGTGACGATCGTCTGGTGCGGCAGAAGCGGATTCCAGGAGTCGAAATTCGTCCGGAAGCTAGTGAGCTCTCCATGGAGGCGCGTGTTGACAATTATCTCAGTAGATAGGAGATGAAGGAGACGTTGTTTTGTCTCCATTGGACGCTTCGGTTCGTACCGGATCTCTTCGTACTCCTCTTCGGTGCTTAGATAGTCTTCTTCTTCCTCTTCCTCTTCCTTAGCCTCAATGGCGACGTTTCTATACATCATAGCGCTGTGACTAGCAATTCTTGCCGTTTGCTTCACACGCCCCCCAGTACGAGGGGCCTGAGGTGCTGACACGCTCATAGACTGCACCGCGTGACGTTTCTTAGTGACATAATCAGTGAATTCAGCCTCCTCTTCGCCCTCCTCAGTCTCGAGTTGTTGATTTGCATGGTTCAACAATTGGTGGGCAAAGTATTGGTTACGATGAGTTCTGATGCGCTTGCCCTCGAGATTCGGAGAGACCTGCGAGCCTCGGTCGCCCAGAAAATACGAGCGTCGCATACGATCAACCTTGGGAACATCGGTGTGACTACTGTTCCAGGCGCTATGATCGTGGACAGCCAGGAAGGCGTCTTTGAAAAACACCGACCTAAATGACGGAGAAACTACGTTAGTGATGGTATCATGGGAGGAGGGATCCAGAGCATAATGACTTACCACTTGACCCCGATGTAGTGTAAGAAAATCGCCTGTAGGAGGTCCGGATCGAAGTGGATCGAGAAACTTCCATTGAGCTTCCTTCGCTGCTCGAGCAATACATAGTCGCCCCATGTCCAGCGGTCGAGAGCTTTCATGCGGACGTTTAAAATGTCCGCAATCTCAGCAAGGATTACATCTGGGGTACAGTTAGTGAGACATCCCTCGATAGTACATATCAAATACGCCTGGATTACTTCGCATAGTTTTCAAGCTATGTCGGACGTCTCAAAAGTATGCGAATTACTCCAGGCTTACATGCGATACCTTCTACGGTAGAATCGTGGCGTCACTTACCGTTGCTGAGAAAGTCTTTGAGAGCCTCCCGCTTGCCATTGGAGAGCAGATCCGAGTTTTGGAGTCCTTGGATCGTCGTACGAAGTGTATGTATAGTGAACTGTGTGGAGTTGTTGAGACTGCTCTCGAAGTCATCCACCTTAATACGCAGCTCACGGACTGCAGCAGCGCCGTCCTTCTTGTCAGCGATGAACAGCTGATCGAGGTGTGTTCTCAATGCTTGATCATCGACTTCAGCCGCCTGGAAGACGTCCTTCTCCCATTCAGCACGGGAAGCAAGCCTCTTGGCACCGGGCAGTTCCTCAAAGCTCTCGCTCATCTCGACATCGCCATCGGCAGGCGTGGGCTTCTCTGAGGAAAGCCATTCGGTCACGAGCTTTCCATAGAGATCTGCGTACTGAAACTTCGTGGACTGGACTGAAAGATACTGTAGCAGCGTCTTCTCCCAGTCCTCAAGGACCTTGGCTGAGACGGAAGGGTCGAAACGGGCCTGCTCAAGAAATCGATCGAGGTTCTTGAGATCGGTTTCGAGACGAGCGTTGCGCGTTCCGCCGCTGATCACGCGACCAGATCGGCCGTCCCTTTTGTTATCGGTCTTTACGCCAAGGCACGATTTTGTTCCGTCGACAAGGAGGACGACGCGCTTGAGCGAGTCTTTCTCGGCTTTGGCCGCAGCCAAGAGAGCAGTATACTCCCCTTCGAACGCAATGCGCTGCTTGGCAAGCTCTTCAAGCTTGGTAGTCGTGATCGTCTGTAGCGTCTCTCCAAAGACACTTCCGGACGAAGAAACCATGGCGGTGAACGTTCGCTAGAATGGGGCTATATAGCGATGAGGGTATTTGCTGCCGGTTGGCACAAGAGGTAACCCGGATGTTAATACTAATCCACTGTAAATTATCACGGATCCTGGTAAGGTAATTGGTTAACAGAGTGCGAGGTCAGTTTAATTTGCAAATGAAGGGAAAGATAATGACTTTATATATTAGAGAAGTTGCACTGCCTGCGCAGAAGAACCCAGGGGGTGGTGGATCGTGCGCGGCGGCAACACTGCCCAAATCATGGTACCGTAATCGTCGGCCGGGCGAGCCAGTCGGGCGCTCGAGCCACCGAACACCAAAATAACAGACGCGCTCCAAACTTCAGCACGCGACACCTCAACCACCATGGATCCAATTGACAAGGCAATTGCAGCAATCGAAGCGCCGTCTCCCAAAGAACAGCTTTCGTACCGCAAAGCTGCCAAAAAATTAGCCAGTCCCTACTGTATATATTTATTTTATCCTTTGTTTTCCTTTCCTTTGTCAGTTGCACTTAGGGTCATAACCCTCAACGTTCCTTGTACTTTCAGAGATCACACCCTCTTGAGAACCACCACCTCTTTACTAGAGGGGCTACTGCCCCTCTTGTCCTCCCATAGTCTCAGACTCATATAGGACATTAAATGAATACATACATACATACATACATACATACATACATACATACATGCTGCCAAAAGGTTCAAAGTTGATTGCACCACGTTGGCTCAAAGACACTAAGGCTGTCAGGCACCACAGGATACCCAAATTGCCAATAGACAACTCCTCAACCCACAACAAGAATCAGAGCTTGTGAGCTATATTGAAGACTTAACTAGTGATGGGCTACCTCCCACCAAAGCTATGGTGCAAAATTTTGCTTCAGAGATAGCCCAGAAGCGCGTAGGAGAGGGCTGGGTGACGCGCTTTGTTTACCGGAACAAGGACCACCTCATCTCCAAATGGGTCACGGGACTTGATTGTACGTGCTCCAAAGCTGACTCATGGCTTAAATATAAGCTCTACTTTGATCTTATCCACCGCAAGATCAAGGAGTACGACGTTAAGCCATGCAACATGTACAATATGGATGAAAAGGGCTTTGCTGTAGGCATTATTGGACGCAGCAAACAAGTCTTCTCACGCCATCAATGGGAGGCAAAAGAGGTTACGGGCGCTTTGCAGGACGGCTTACGTGAATGGATTACGCTTCTGGCTGCAGTTTGTGCTGATAGGACTGCATTGCTGCCTGGTCTGATTTACGCGTCCAAAAGCTCTACGCTTCAAACCAATTGGATAGCCAATATACAAGCAGAAGGAGAAGGAGTCTTTGCTACATCAACACCAACTGGTTGGAGCAACAATGACATTGGTATTGCCTGGCTTGAACAGGTGTTTAGTTGGTACACAAAGCAGAAAGCTTGCAATAGGAGAGACTGGCGTCTCCTTATCCTTGACGGCCACGCAAGCTACGTGACAAAGGCCTTTATTGACTACTGTTACGCCCACCGTATACTCCTCTGTGTGTTCCCACCTCATGCAACCCACTCGTTACAACCGCTTGACGTCGTCATGTTCAAACCTCTATCAAGCGCTTATAAAGTAGAGCTTGAAGCCCATCTCGCTTACAGCCAAGGACTAGTGCAAATGCGTAAAGGAGACTTCTTCCCGTTGTTTTGGAGGGCCTGGAGGAGCTTGTTTAGGAAGGATCTCATTGAAAAGTCCTTCTCTGCCACCGGTATTTGGCCCATGGACGCAGAGGCAGTACTGAAGCGCTTCCCTGAGGAGCGCCCTGCAACCCCTCCAGAACAAACCTCAGCTTCTACGGACAATTGGCAGCACCTAGAGCGCTTGTTATAAGCCTCTGTGGGCACCCAGTTCAACACTCCTTTGAAGAAACTGAGTCACGTGCTGCACCGCTTCCAGGTCTGTAACGAGCTCCTTGAGTACAAGAACAAGGGCCTTTGCCACGCGCTAGTAGATAAGAAGACGCACAAGAAGAAGGGCAAGCCTCTCCCACTTGAAATGGACAAGGATTGGCATGGTGGTGCAGTGTTGTGGTCACCTCACAGGATGGACAAAGCGGCTGAGCTTCTCGCGCAAAAAGAGCAGGAAGAGGAGGCAGAAAGGCTCCAGAAAGCAACCAATAAGGAGCTGAGAGAGGCTCAAAAGCTTGTGAAACAACAGGAAGTTGCTAAGCGTAAGGCTGATTGCAAGGCAAAGGCAGAGGAGCGTAGGCGTGAGAAGGAAGAAAAAGCAGCTAAACGCAAGCGTAAAAAACAAGAGCGCAACTCCAAGAAAGCTGTAGAACAACCCCAAACGGGTAAGCGCAAAGCCTCACGAGCTTCAGCTCCAAAGACCAAGCGCCAGAAGTGTTCTGGTAGTGCTGTAGAGCCTGCTGTGGTTGCACCGGTGGTTCCACCCAAGGTGAACAGCCGGGGCCAAACAGTCAATCTTCCCGCCCAATATATACAAAAGTAAATAGTACAAGTTTTTTGCAACACTTAATATATTAATCCACCAAGAAATCTCGCAATAATAGCTATTGTTGTTGTTGTTACAGCTTCATGTTTGTGGTTGCAATGGGTGGGTGGGGTGGCTCGAGCGCCCAACTGGCTCGCCCGGCCGACGATTACGGTATGTGGATCCCAACGGTCCGACCACCCACTGTTACTGCCTATACTGGAGGGAAACACGCCTGAAAATATCATGACGGCAGCTTAGCTTGGCAGAACGAAAGACAAACAGACAATCATGAATAAAACAACGGGTCATTGAGACGGGGTGTAGTTACACATGCTATTAGCAAAAAGCGCAGGCTACAGGGTAAAAGCTTTGAGCCCTAAGTCTCTACGTCCGAGGATGGAAGTACCCGCAAACGATGCGGTTACGTGGAATTGTTCCTAGGGGTGAAATTCTGGGGTTACTATTGATAAAAGCACGGATCATGTGGTGTTCCTCAACCCTCACTTCCGGGCTGTGCTGTGCCGCTCAGCAACCCCGCATTGAATGTGTTGTGACTCATTAGGCTCCAGCTTCCTCATACGCTACTGTCTAAAACAGCTCGAGAAGGCTTAAAATGCGCAGACTCATTGGCGAAATGACCTGACTAAACGCCACTCCGCAGATCCCTCCTTTAAAATCGAGATACCGGTTAATCTGGCCTATAAGTGAAACCCCGAACCTATTTGGGAGGCGGTTGGAGGTGGCAGTACTTGCCAAAATCAGCATAGCTCTGTGGCCAATATCAAACTCAAAACCCCACTTTATCATCCGTGCAGTGCTGTAGTTATTGTATACTGTCTTGATGTTAGAATCTCTGCATGCTTTGAAAAAGCCTAGTTAAATTGCATTATTTGCTTGTTGAATACGGTTATTGCTCTACAACATAAGAGCTTTGCTTTGTGCGCCACTCTTGCTTAGCAGTTATGCCAGACTCAGGCCCAGTAACGCCAAAGCCAATACGGAGCAGGAAAGGACCTAGGTTAAAGAAAGACCCTATGCCAAATGAGAAGGCCCCAAGGAGTTCAAGGCGGATTCCACATACTCGGGAGAGGAAACTTTGTGTAATCAAGTGGTTACAGGATCCTATAAACTGGCATAATGTTACCTGGAGTACAACTCGAATAGAGCGGACCCAAAATGGCCAGGAAGTTGCAAATGGTTTGAGACCACCAACAGACAAAGAGTCGGACAATTATTGGAGGCTCTGCAAGGGCACAACCTCTCGGTGGTGGAAAGAGCGGGTTGCTATACTTGAGAGCAGTCGCAAGAGCTTCAAGAATGTGCGTGTATCGCGGGAGAAATGGCCTCTCCTAGAGGCTGTTGTGTATAGTTTATTTGTATCAAGGCAAAAGGAATGCAAGCGGGTTACCCGGCATTGGTTCAGACGCACTACTATTGTGCAGTTTAAAGAGTTGTACCCAGACAAAGCTTTAAAACTACTAGATGAGCGCTTTCCCTTTACTTATGGATGGTTCTGGGGCTTCTGTAAGCGGTACAGCATTTGTCTAAGACGGGTAACAAAGCAAGCACAAGACTTACCAGAGGATCTTGTGGAGAAGCTCAACTCATTCTTGCAATACATCCGCCGTTGCAATACACTCCCTGGCGGTAGATGCCGCTTTCCTCGCGAGGCTATCATCAACTTAGACAAAACCCCAGTTCCTTACGAATACTCTGGTGGTCAAACATACGCCTTTATGGGTCAAGACACTGTACAAATCAAACTTAACAAGGCCGGCAATGAGAAGAGACAAGCTACAGTTGTGCTTGCTATTACTGCTAGTGGTAGAAAGATTACACCCCTCCTACTATTCCATGGATCAGTAGATGGACTCATTGCCAAGCGAGAATCAGCCTCATGGGATAGCCGTATTGATGTAGATCTGAATCCAAAGGCCTGGAGCAATGAAGAGATCATGATCAAGTGGGTGGACAATTACCTTCTACCTCTCCAGGCAGAACTTGGCAACATCCCGCTACTTCTTGTATTTGATTCTGTGGCTTTCCACATCACTGATGCTGTTAAGCTGAAGTGTCGATCCCATAGAATCTCTCTGGCCGTCATTCCTGGAGGAACAACTTCTATACTCCAGCCTCTTGATACTCATGTCAATCGAGTTTTCAAGACATACTGCGGTGAAGGCATGGACCAAAAGATGGATGAGATTGACATCT